>OY730193.1:5600878-6200878 GCA_963422505.1 Pseudognaphalium luteoalbum | reverse complement strand
TCATAACTTTACCAATTGGATGACTAAACTATTGAACAAAACCCTAATAATTGAGCACATAGACAACTTTAGAGATAGAAATACCTGTATATATCAGAAGATGATTCTTAGGAGTAGCGGATAGCTAAATATTATTAAAAAGTTGTCTACTTTGTGAAAATTATTGTGTAGATTAGACGGTACGAAATAATTAGGTAAGGGGGTTTGATTTTGTATGCAAGGAAATCAAGAAAGATATAAGGGTTTGAAATTGATAGAAATAATGAAGAGAAAATATGAAAGCTTTATCTGTTATCTTTCCAATTGAGTTCTGAGAGGAAAGATTAGGATAAAGACAGGATGATGAAATGAAATGAAATGGTCAAAATTTGGGGTCAAAATTAGGGTTTTAAACGAATTTTTTTTCCAACACTTTTCTTTGTTGGGGATAAAAGTGATAGGCGGTTGTTATGTGAAGTTTGTTTCCTTTGATATTTACCACGTAGGTTTTAATATGGTACAAATTGTACCCTTGTAGTTTTCCTATTTATATTTCTTAAACTTTTTTCTAATTTGTTGCTGGGTGTGACATATTCTTTTTAACCAAGTTATAGATCCAGTAATCTATTTAAGCATGCTATCGAAGGTGAGTGTAAGTTTCCGTTATAGAAAGTTGATATAATTTGTAATTAAACATGATCATAACTTCTTGTTATGGATTTGATATACTTTGTAATTAACATGTTAACGTAACATTGAAATACTTGAACCTGAGTATGAGAATATCATATTGTAAGCAAAAACTTTATAGTTCATACATTTGATGTTGTTTATTTGGCCAGTTTTCTTATTGTAGATAAATGTAACGTATCTAGACACAGTGAATGAATAACATAAACTTTAGCTTAAAAACAAGTGAGCATGTGTGTATACAAAATACTTTAAATTTGTAAGATTGACCTTATATAAAATACTTATAAATAAGATTTATGTTGACTCTCCCTTATTTATATCTGCTAATAGTTTAAATGTCATATTATTCATTATATCTATCACATCCAATGTAACATTCACGTAGCATTGTAAACTCACATATTCTCGATATATTGCATGTTCATCGCTTATATTCTTTGAACAGTGAAATTTTATTGCGAAAAAACTATAGCGGAAACTAGAGAATAATATCAACAATTACAATGTTTTTAATAAAGTCGATAATGGATGACAATTCCAAGCGGCCATTAAATACTGAATTTAGTGGATCAATTTGATATCCAAAGGAAAAAAAAAAGTTTTACTTCCTCTTCGAGCTTCTCACATGAGGGTCTTTTTACTATGGTGGATTAATGTTCATTTTTGTGGTAGGAAGTGTATAACTATGTGAGACTGTGAGTACTTGTCATTCTTAATTATTATTATTATTATTTTTTGTTGAAAAACAATACTTCTACTTATTTTATAGTGCTTTTGTAACTAGGTAAATGTCGAATGTTTTATCTTGATTGAACTAATTTATCATGTATACACTATACAGTCGATCTTGTCTATTAAATTTAGATAGTCATCTTCTAACTGACAAGTTGTAAAGTAGATATTGTTTGAAATCTTTGACAAAAATATAACAAACACCAATAAAAGTCACATGTAAAGCTAAATACTTGCTCATACATTATTCTAACTGACCATCTTCTCTTACTTATTTTACAAATAATAAACAAAAAATATTTAATAAATGTAATATGAGTAGTTTTTTCTACAAGAATTAATTATAAATGTGAGTAGTGTTTGTTTACATCACATTACTACTGACATTTGGTATCTCATCATAACCACTTTTCATACAACTTATTTTAATGACCATTATATAAAGTGCTTGACAAATCTATAATTTGTTCTATTGAAGTTACATAAGTTTTTGTGACAAATATATTTAACATTTTACATGTTTACCTTGTATATCATCATCATTCCTTATAAGTTATACCAACTCAAGAGGAGGTAATAAAAAAGAAAGCCTAAAAGGTGATCATCAAAAATTATGGTTTGAAAACGGATGTCAAGGGTTCGATCCCCACTTCTAGCAGATCGAAGGTCCATTTTTGGAAGCAATCTCTCTACCTATAGTAGGAGTACGAGTGTCTACGTCTGCAATGTTATTTATTTATTTACTTCATTTGCTAAAAAAACTATTGATACATGTATAGCCAAAAAATGGAATAGCAATAACAATAACACATTTTGAAAAAGAGCACGTAAAGCAAAACCGCGGGCTCTGCTACAATTTTGAGACCGCACCCCTTTTCAAAATTCATCTTCTACACAAACAGATGCAAAGGGGAAAATTGGGAGATCGTGAAATTAGGGCTAAAATGGCGGAACTTAGAATTGTTTGCGATAAAGAAATCGAGATTCAACACCACAGAATGGAAAATGCCACTCTTTCACTCATTAAATCTCTTCAGTCAATCCAGTCAACCGCATCTGAAACTGTTTCAAATCAAGGTATAATACATGATTGTTCTAAAGCTTGTGCCTTTTTCAAATTCAGTGTGTTATTTGTTGCAAGAATGATGATAATCTTATTTTACTTATAAAAATTAGGGTTTTGTGGTTACATATAATACTTGTTCAGTTGATGTTTGATGTGTGTTTTTTTTCCCTCCCTTTTCAGAGAAGATAGGGAAGATTAAAGCCGAACTGCGGGCCGTGGAGGATGATTTGGTGAAAGCGCTTTCTGGTACCATTGTTATTTTTATGAAAGATATATTTTTAATTTTTGATGATGATACATGTAGTGTAGGTGTAATTGATGTGGGTAAAACCGTAGAAGGTATAAGTACATTTCTTTGTCCGCATCGTGAGGGAGCGTTTTATTAGTCGAAATTAGGAGGTGGTTTACAATGTGGTATTGTGTAACTCTATGATTATTTAATAAGGCTGAAATGCTGAATTGTGCCTGAGATTTAGTTTATTAGCATGTCAATTTGAATGGGTATTATTTGCGAAGAGCGTCTTTACTATTACCTAACTGAGATATGGCTTATACTTCATAGTAAATGGTTATTCACGTTAACATATAAAAGTAACAATATTTACAGTAACCTGTTTGTGTTTCTTTTTGCTTATGGATCTGTAGTGAAGACTCGGAAAGAGGCACAAAAGATGGCTTTATCAGATTCCATAGCTGCTACAAAAGCTAAAGTCGAAGAACAAAAGAAAGTTGTGGGTGACCAGAGGACTAGAAAGGACGAGTATGCAGAAATTATATCATATCAGTCTGAAGGTATTTTTTATGTGTTCTGTATGCTGATACTTGATATTGTTAATTGGCCACCAAAGTTTTTACTTTCCTCTTGGAGTTTTTGTTTATATGATGTTGATTTTACTAGTCAAGTGCTTTGAACTGAATTTCATCTAGTTTAATTGCTAACATGGTTAACTCATCATATATATACCAAGAAGAAATAACTTTTTACCTTTCAAGATGCAAGAGATATGAAAAACACGAGACATACACATCTGGACATCTGATATATAATGGGCATCTTTATACAACACTGATTGAGTTGTAACTTAATATCAACACTTTCCATTCAGATACAACTGTATATGACTGAAAATGATAATTTAGATATCTAATTGTCTTTCTGTTTTTGTCTTTCTCATGTTAAAAGCTCTGAAAGAATGTGAGGAAAAGCATAAGCAGGATGCAGAGTGTAGAGAGGAAATAGA
Source organism: Pseudognaphalium luteoalbum (assembly GCA_963422505.1). Classification (NCBI taxonomy): domain Eukaryota; kingdom Viridiplantae; phylum Streptophyta; class Magnoliopsida; order Asterales; family Asteraceae; genus Pseudognaphalium; species Pseudognaphalium luteoalbum. The sequence goes on along the minus strand of OY730193.1, from coordinate 6,197,167 downwards.
AGAGGCGATTTCGTGGTACAATAGGGTGCTTGGGTTCAGAATTGAAAGGGGTCGTGGTACATTAACTTTCTTGATATTACCTTCTTTATGTTTTGGGAAATATTCATCTTACATCTGATATTATTCTTGCAGGAATAAAGTTTATATTCACCAACATAAATTCGAAGAATCCGAATGAAGAGTATTTCTTCACAATTCGCCTTGAGAATGATAATTATTCTTGTAAGTTATGCTTGTGTTACCCTTTAGGTTTTAGCTTTGATAAAAGTTAAATTGACTATGCTTTACTTTCTTGTTTCTCTTATGTTTTAGTGCTTGATTGTCATCCACATTTGAGTGAGGCCAAAAAACTAATCCAGGAGCTAAATGTTACTAATGGCTTATATAGTTTTGTCAGAACTATGAGAGCAGAATTTCAAGAGGTTGCAGCTGCTGGTACTGGCCCGATCTTTTGCATGTCTTACTTTTACGGTTTTACCCTCTATATTACTATTATCCAGAAGAATTTAAATTAGAGGTGGCAAAATGGGTGGGTCAAGTTGGTTGGTCAACATGCTAAGATAGGTAGTTTGTATATGGGTTAAAATGGTTGGGTTGACCTGGAAGACAATCTTTTATAACAAAAAACCTTAGCAATAGTTTGATTCTCTGAAAAAATATTCTTTGATGTTTTGCATTAAAACAACACTTTTGGGCTACTTCTAACTCGTTAAACCCATATGATCCATTTTCTTCCCAACTATTTTCAGTTTATCCGTTTGATACGTTAGAGATAATACATAACGAAACTATACATGTAAATTGATACCTGAAGCAGAACTGCCACCTCTATTATAGAGTATGGCTCCTTGAGCCCTTGTGGAATGCCTGAAACTTCCATTGGGTGTAATGTATTTTCTACGTGTATCGATTTTGCAGGAAGTTTACCTGAAATTGCATCTCATCCTCAAGAGACTACTACTATATCCATGTCTGCCCCATTCTCCTCAGTCTCCACTGACAGCGGAAGCGGATCCCCTGCAAAGAATGATTACTCTGGACAACCCAACAGAATTGCCAGGAAATTTAGACATGTCCAAGGGATACAATCATCCCCTGCATCTGTACGCCGATCGCCACGGTTTAAGGTACAGCTACTATACAAAGAGCAGTAAATTGATACCGAGTCAAGATGCCCTTGATGATTTTGGGAAGTAGGTAACTAATATTTAAGGCCAAAATATATTTTACTACTGTCAACTTGGTTGACCAGGATTTTTAGTACCCTAAAGTATTAAGGGTATAGGATAATACCCAAGGTTGTAAAAGTCTCTAGTCGGGAACTAGTCGGTCGGAACCTTGTAGGGACTAATCGGCCAAGTCGGGGACTAGTTGGATTTGACTATTTTTGACTTTTTTACGTTTATATAATAATTTTATAATTGTATGTGTAAATTCAGATGAGAACCATAAAAATTGTTTCGAAACATAAATAAAAACATAATTGTCTAGAAACATAAACATAATCGTTCAATTGTTCACGTTTGACCAAGTTTAAAATGTTGACCAAGCTTTACTTTGACCGTTTATGACCGATTAATCATGACTTTGATCGAATAAACCCGACTTTGACCTGTTGACTGACTTTTAAGTCGGATTTAGACGAGTTGGGTTGGTGTAGCCCTGAAATCTGACTAGTTGGGGAGACTTTTACAACAGTGATGGTACCCTAGACTTGTAAAGTTGGTCACTTTAATACCCTGACTGCTGACTCAGTTAAACTCATTAACTGGATTCACGTGGCATTCACGTGACACTTAGCGTTTAGAAAGTGATGGAAGGACATTAAAGTTAAATAAAAAAACTTCAGTGGTCACTGTTCTTGTATTTCTTCTTTAAACCAAAGCTTTCATGTTCTTCACGTCATAATTGAGTGCCTCCAAATTGGGCATACACTTTATTTCTTTTTGCTGTGGAAAATGTGCATCTTCTACACTTGATTCATCTCCAAATTGGTCATACACCTGCAAATATTTTTGAGTATTGTTTTAATTTGCATATGGGTTTTGGGTGTTTTTGTTATTTGTTATGTCGCTGATTCTTCTACACTTCACAAAAGGTCCATGTGCAATTGTTTGGGCTGTTATAATTCAATGGCTGAATTTGGAAAGAAAACCTTGTAATATTTTGATTTCCCACTGATGACACCTGGTGCCTAATGTGGGGGTCAGACTAAATTTTGACGAGAATAAGATGGTGTGTAACTGGTGAAAAGCACCCATCCATATTCTTAGTTTCTTACAAGTTACAACTGCATATTGATGTTCCATGTAATAATTGAGATCTCGATTACGAAAATTAGTAGCTATAATAGAAAATAACAGATCATAAGAGAGAAAGTAAAATAAATAGAAAAAAGAAGTGTTTTAAACCTAGTGCTGTAAAAGTCACTTTCTAAACGGTAAGTGTCACGTGAATAAACCGAGTTAGTGAGTTCATCTGAGTCAGGGGTACTAAAGTGACCAACTTTCCAAGTCTAGGGTACCATTCTCTTCCCCTAAATACTTTAGGGTACTAAAAATCCTGGTCAACCAAGTTGAGGGTAGTAAAATACATTTTGGCCAATATTTAAACTCTTTCTAAACTTAATTTTGACACAGCAAAAAGGAAATAGATGCATATAATGCCAACCTTTTTGTGGGAAGTTAAATTGTATGTTGATTTGAACCCTTGATTTAACTGTCACTGATAAAAAGATTTTTCATTGGACAGGTAAAGAAATGAAGATATAGGTTGCTGTTATGTCACTACCATCTGACTTGCATCTTGTTATGTGCATTAGATCAGTTGATGTTTTTTTAACTCATCAAGTACTTGTAGCTGGTGGCAAACTTGCTTGTTTGCTTGTAATTAAGATTTTTTTGAGCTTACAGGGAGTGGACAAATGCAATCTTAAGCGAACAGTTTAATTGGATGTGTGCAAAAGACCTTGTGAGATGAAGTTCTTTCTTTTGTTTGTTTGTTTTGATTTCAAATGACGTGATGTTAAAAACAGTAGTTATTTATATATTTGTACAATAACAATGTTCCCCTTTTACCATCTACGCAACTACCACCTGAAACCAATGTATCTGCAACTCTGCAAGTCTGAAACTCTCATTGTATACAGCTGTTTGTGACTTTGTGCAGATCACATTGCTTAGTTTTTTTGACTTGTGTAAAGGGAGAAATGGGAATCATTTGTCCTCCCCCTTGTATTCACTTTTCTAGTAAATTATCACATTATTTTCCAGTTTTGTGCTTGTGTTTTTTTAAGCTAAATTCTTTGGCTAAACCTATACAACCTGTCAAAGATTAACCTTATCCTTGATCAATGAATTCATACTCCTTACGTCCTAAATTTATTGACCACAGACAAGAAATTTTTACTTCTATGTACATGACAGTTTTACCTTTGTTTTTTACCTACTATATATGACATATATATAAAGTAGGAATATAATAGGAAGTTACTTTATTTAATTATATTATTCTACTTTTGAAAGTGAACAATTAATTTATAACGTTCAAAAAGGAAATATGCACTATAAATATGGGACGGGGAGTAACTCATAGTTAGATTTCCCATTTCTAACTATAACAATATGGTTAATTACTTTTATATTACGGAGTACCATAACAAACCTTTAATATATATACCAAGTGAAATATATATACCAAGTGATAATGAAGACCGAATTCATAAATTTGTAAAAGCATGCTAGTAATAACTACTTTTAGTTTCATCCAACCTTTTCTCAAAATGTTTATCAATTACGTATCTGACATATCTAACATTTGCTTCAAAGTTATCAGCCAGAGTCATTAACTTCAAATTAAAGGTAGTGTTCCGGCGTTGTTGCTTCAGTGTCATTGCTCTGCTCTATCGGATAAAGACTAACAGATTGTACCATAAGAGTCCGTTAATAATCGATGCTGCACTTTCATGGAGGGATTAGAGTGTTATACTTTCATGGAGTGATTAAAGTGTCATCTTATCAGAATAGATGCATCAATAGTTTACTAGTTGCATAACACTCTGTATAATTTATGAGTTTTACATTGTGCTTTATGATCATACTTGATGCATATCTACTAAAATGAATGATTTGAGTTGTTTCATCTTCCATTGAACAACCCACTGAAAACTTGGCTCGTGCCACCGAGTGATGCTTCCCATTCTATTGAGGCCATCACAATTTGGCCCAATATTGTGACAACGTTGCTCATCTCTGGTCTATTAGCTGGATCTTCGCTCAAGCATATGAAAGCAGTTTCAGCCATCTGGCAAGAGGTTTGACCATTGTTACTGTATACTCCATTAGAAAAGCACGAATAATGGCAATTATATGTTTTGTTTTTCCGCTAGAATGGCTTATTTGGGTTGGGTTCTATATTAAATGCATCAAATGGGTTAATAGTGACCTACAGTGTGAAATGTAATGCATAGGACTTCCTAATTTTATGTAATTGAATTGTTTTCGGGCCAACCCCATGACCTGAACCCATTTCCCAACCCACCTGACCCATGTATTTGCTGTTGCTTCCTAAACCGGTTTCAACTCACTAAAAGTCCATTCTTTGCTCTTGCCTAGTTCTAGGCTTAGACGAAATTTTAAGGGTGAGGCATGGAAATGTGTTGTTAGATTAACAGGAATACAACAAGCAACCAACCTTATGAATTTCTTCTATCGGGTAGTTTCCTTTCAGATTGTCATCAATTTGAGCTTCCAATGCTGTTGCTGAATCTTTATCTTGAAATATTGCACGTATCTAGTCAAATTGGAAGATAAAGTTTATACGCTCACGAGAACATTAATTTGCTTTTGATGTGAACGATGGTTAAAAAATGCGTATAGACGTTGACTAGATTATCACATATTTATAGTAAGCTATGAACTTTTGGAATGATCGTATCATTCTTCTTGGACTTACCACTGAAACTAGTGTCTTGAGTTTGTTTGGTTCCTTTATATCACGGGAAAGTGCTTTTTGACCAGTTATTAGTTCTGCTAGAACCACCCCAAATGCAAAAACATCAGTTTTCGATGTAGTTTGCATTTCGCTTATTGACCTTGCATAAGGAAATTAAAAAAAAAAAAAACCATTATAATGACCATCACTTGTGATAATTTCAAATTTAATCAGCTATAGTACACGTATTATCAAATGACAGCCTTGAACTTACTCAGGAGCTAAATAGCCTGGTGTACCTACAACTCTCGTGGCTATGAAATCATCTTCATTTGCACGTTCAACGAATTTGGTCAGTCCAAAATCAGCAACCTACATAACCATCTTTATACTGTTAGTTGATAATTTTGACCACTATATCGAACCAAAAAAAATTGTGTTCAACTAATGCCAGTTCTTTATCACAGGTACCTTTGCTTTGAGTCCCTGGTCAAGAAGTATATTGGTTGTCTTAATATCTCGATGAACATAACGCGCTTTTGTATGATCATGAATGTATTCTATTCCTCTAGCCGCATCAAGTGCAATATTTGCTCTTGCTGACCAAGAAAGTGGCTGGTGACCTGATAGTTTCTGCTTTCAGAATCTTTATAAGTTGGACTAGACTTGAAAAATGGGGTAGTTTGGGTAGGGGGGAAAAGTTCGCTTTTGGTATGATATACAGTATAAGGTTATATGCATTGCGAATACACACTGGCCTTTGGATGACCTTCAACCCATTTAACCCGTTTTCATTTTAGCCTTTTTTAAATAGTCATTTGACCCCTTAGAGACAAATTATAACCCAGTTTGATCTGTTTACCTATAAATGGGTTGAAACTGCCACCACTAATTTGATCGGTTTGAGGACAAAGTGTAACCTGTTTATGTATATCTAGACGGGTCACCGGCAGTTTACCTTTTAGAAAAGGGTCCTGAAGATGTTCGCTTAGTGTTCCATTTTGTACAAACTCATACACCAAATAAAGATGGTTGTCACCGCTTGCATATCCTAGGAGTTGCACCTATAGAGCAAAGCCCAATATTTTATCATAATGAATAGTCTTATAATATAGCTTCTACAGCTTCTACTTTCTTATTTATGTGGGGATAGGAGTTGCGCCTTAATTTTTATTTTCTACGTACAAACTTCTTACCACATTATTATGATGTATTCTGCAAAGAACCTTGAGTTCTGCAAAGAACTCCTTTGACTTGCTAGATCTCATCTTCTTTACTGCAGCTTCCTGTTAGACATATAATTATGCAATAATGTTCGATTACAGTGTACACGAACTCAATGATTGCATTATTAAAATGTCATAATTCATACCCTTTCTCTTATTATGCCAAAGTACACACTTCCGTATCCACCTTCTCCTATTTTTCTAGCTTCATCAAAGTTATTTGTAGCCTGCTCAATCTCTTCCAGACTAATTATAACGGGTTTGTCAGACTCTATGTTTGTTGCTGCTTCTGCATCATTCATATATAAATGTAAACCTTGTTGTTTCTGTCAATAGGTACTAAGATATGGCGAATTGAGTGGGGCTGGCGGGTCGGGTAACTGGTCATAATTTATATTTTTTACACAAGTTTAAATGAATCAGTCACGTTGGACCAACCCGTCAAAACATTTCTATATATAAAAAACATACTTGATAAGATCATGAAAAAAAAAGTTTATTTATTTCCTTTAAAGTGATGTAGGAAGTTTTCAGCATTTGAGAATATATGGGCAACCTTTTGACCCATTGGAAGTAACTACAAAGAAAAAAGAGACAGTTTAGGTAACTCGGTTGACCCTGCCACCTCTGGATACTAACCTTCCATGTCTATGTTAAAAAAGTGATTTTCCAGGGTTGTCTTCTCTGCCTTTATTCCTTTTCTGATATTTTCCGTTTCATCTTTTTTGATATTCCAAGCCCATCTTTTTCTAAGAAGAAACAAGATTGAGAAAGCCACCATAACCAGGACGATAGCTAATACGATAAACATGACTTTCTCCCAAGTCTTCATCCTCCCTAGAAAACACAATCATAAACTTAAATTTAATGCATCATAGTAGAGGTGGCCGAATGGCCCGCCCATACATGTCAGGTTGCTTAAAACACTTTATTCAAAAATATTCAGCGTGCCAAATAGGCATTAAATATACATTTTGGGTGACGTTTGACTTCTTTGACCCATCTACAGATTTCCTTCTTATCTAACTTTTTCTAATTTCACCCGTTGGAGACCACATAACCCCAGTTGATTTATTCAAAAGTAAGTGGAATGATATCGACACTTCCATACAATACAATCAAATAGCTAGATGAAATGGATACTCACATTTTTTTGATGCCAAAATCTTGTTTTTCTCCATAGGTACAAATAATATCCACCCAATATCGATATAATTAGGATCTTCAGTCAAAACCTTGTTCAAATTCTCAACTTCACTCTCTTTTGCATTAAGAAGTTCAGAAACTCCAATCAAAGTGTCTGCAGGTTGGATAGTATACGTGACTACTTTTTGATGTTCGTTTTGTAAACATCCACAAACAAGTTGTACTTTAAGTTCTTCCTCAGTTTCACCACTAACATTCCATACTTGACCACTGTAGTACTCATCTGATATGTACTTAACACTCTCTCCTGGTTTTCGTTTATAGACTGAATCAAACATATAGTATCCATTGCCACTACTATTATCATGCTCACAAGCACACTTGATTGAAACTAGATAATCAAGATTAGTATTGTGTTTTATGGGTGTGATTCTAGATGTGTTAACGGAGTAGAGAGACGCGATTTCTTCGAGTTTATGACCTTTAGAGATGTGGTATAGATAGGAATCACATGTATGTGTGTAATTTGAACAAGTTAAAGGGTAGATAATTGTGGACTTTTCGACTACATTAAGGGAAATAACTTGTGTGAAAGAAGTGATGAAGAGAACATAGAGGAAGTGAGTTGATGAGGCCATGAGTATCTTTCATGAAGTAATAGATTTGTTGGATATGAAGTGTAGCATTGATAGCATAAGTATAGTGGCTATACTTTGTAATTGCACATTTGTCATTTACTTAGAAAAAGAGAACAAATTAAATATTTACTACCATATTGTACATACCTTATTTCCTTAAGTTTCTTATTTGTATTTTTTTTTTAAAAGCAAGTTAAAGGACACTCAAGTGGGTGTAAGTCATGCATTGCTACCGTTCTTGAACACTTAACAGTTGCAAAATGGGCGGGGTGGGTAACGGGTCAAAAACTAAATATACACAGTGACCCAAACCGTTATAATAAAACAAGTTAGTAGGTTGGTAACAATGTATAGTTTGTGCAGCTTTTTAACTGTTCGACCTGTATATTATATATCTAATTTTTACCTATTTTAGCTGTTTGTCAATACAAACTAACCCAGAATTAATCCATTTCACATAAATGGGTTGAAATTGCCCCCTCTAGTTGCCATAAAGCATCTTTGTTAGTTCACTAGAAGCCCTTTTCTTACAAAGCTGTTATAATTCATATTTGTACTTATGTTAATGTCTTATTACTGCGGATTTAGTTGCTTTCATGATTCTTGCTTTTAGTTCTTCCTCTGTTCCTCATGGTTAGAGGGGCTCATGTCAGCTATCAGGAATACCATACAACTCAAGGTGTACTTTTTTTGTGAGGGATTTAATTATGTACTCACACATTTATATTATATAAATATAACATACACAGGACCACATTGATGCAATGATGGCATTATATGGAACTTTATTTGAACTCTACGTTTGGCCAGTATCTTGTCAGGAAATGATTATATTATACTTTGGATGTCAACTTTGTTCTTCTCAAATACATGTTATAATAAACGGATTTGAACTACATTAGTTTTCACTGAAATACCTACCAGGCTACCAACACTATGCATATAGGAAATTTTTTGAAAAAGCAATTGCATTGTTTTCTATAGGGTTTAAGTCATATATTGGTAACGTACTTTCATTTTTATTCCAATGTTGGTAATAAACTAACTTTATTACTAATATAGATAATGTACCAGTAAAAAAGTGTTACATTTGTGTTCCAATGTTGGTAATGTACTTATGAATCATATTACCCACACTTTTACAAAATACATTACCTATATTTGTAATTAAATTAGTTATTGGAACAAAATTGAAAGTACATTACCAATTCATACTTTTCTATGTATTGGTTCTTGCAATCACTGCTATATGCTTCGTTAACTATTTGTGTGTCGGAAAATTTATTACTGTCATCTTGCTAATAACTTGTTTTACTTGTTCATCAGCGATTCAGAGGATGTTTTTCTGACATATTCAAAGTCTAACTTCTTAACGAAACATTTCTATCGAACTTCTTGGCATGATGACAATAAGAAATTCCAATGGATACGCGCACACACATCCTAATTTATAAACATATGAGTGCGCGCACACACTAAATATAATGTCTAATTGTCTGTCTGTTGTATATATTATATGCATGGCCTGCAATAAGTCTCCATCAACATTGGGGATTCCTTCTACAATAATGAGGATGTTGAGGCATATATGCATATTTGGGCCCATGAATTAGGGGGATGATATAAATGTTATGATATTTATTTATTGTCTTAATCAAAAGCCATTATATATGTGCAATGCATGTCAAGGTTATTCTTTATATCTTGTCTTCTATGTGACGTAAACTTATTAAATCAAATTTTGATATACTCGAATTTTGGTCCTACTAATCGAGCCTATAGATCGTATCCATTCAATTGATCAAGGTTATAGCTCAGTTTGGCGAGATCGAGACTGGATTTGGTTATCATGCCTACGGAAGTTGACAAGAATTTTTGATAAGTCCATAGTTATAAGCCTTTGTGTGTGGTTTATAACTATCCATGATTCAACTTAGATTCATGCTTATTGTTAATCTTATACTTGTAGAAATAAGATAAGATGCTGAGGAAAAAATGACATGTCCTATTTGATGGTTTAGGATATTTTTGTTTAAAATATATATAACATTATTGTCGTAATCTTCTTATACTTGTTAGGATTAACCTATAAAAAAAGATTTAACATCAATTATTGACTACAACATTAATGATTATAAATTAAATGAAGTGCATAAAGGACAATTCTCACTTAAAGATTGTTCTATTTACAATGTACAATAATTTCAATTAATATAAAACGTTGGTATCTAAAGTATATTTAGAGCATTTAGTCTGAGTCGAGCATGTCTGATTCGTTCGTCATGAAATTACCGATCGTAGTCAATTGGCGAAGGTGTTTACTAGCTCGATCAGTCAGGTACACTGAAGAAAATGTTTAAACTCTTCTTAGATTCATTGTAAGAATCTAATAGAAGACACTTTCGACTTTGCTCAATCTTGCTTCAATGTGCATCAAGCAAGTCATTTTTCATACCCAACTCGTGCTGAGGTCAACATATATTTTATTGCTCTTGACTGCTTCTTGAGTACTATTTTTTGTTTTTAATTCTTTTTACAAGAAATATTGCCTTGATTGAATTTAAGGAAATGTATATGCAAGAAGTGGGTGCGGTTCACGGTTTGGTCCTTCTTACTACTCCCAAACATCCGTGGTCAGAGTGCTACTTAAGCTAAATGGTGTACAAACAAGCCCAATATCTTTTGAAATTTGAACTATAAACCATAAGATGATGACAAGTGACTTAACCGATGTGATAAAAATATATATGGCATGCACAGTACGATTTCACTCACCATTAAACATAAACTTAACGAACTAAGATTTAAATGTATGCATATGAGTAATGATCGTACACTACAAGGTTGAATATACACATCAAAATTTACACTTTATATTATTGTGTGTACGGTATAAAAATATAAAACACAACTAGTGGTCACGTAGAGATAACATGTATATACAAATGCATAGCTGCATACATGAATATTATAAGCAGCATCCAATGTTTTAAAAAGATAAAATGAAATTGATTTTTAAAAGTTTTTAATACATAATAGAAAATCTTTCTTCTTTCTTTATAATTAAAGGAGGAGACACTAAACGTATATGTCAACAATTTATTCATTTATATTCTATGTGTCATTTTCTTTATATAGGTTGTTTACTCCATCTAAGTAAATCCTACATGTTAACGATATTTGTAAGGAAACCATATCACAATATAAATATCTAATATTTATTTATTTATTTATTATAAAATAGTAATTCGGTAACCATTTCCATTTAATCCAATTTGTTATTAGATTAAAAAAGTCTTACCATATTGAATTCGAATTTCAGTTCCTACGTAGACACGCAATTATTATTTCTATCTTGAAGAATGAAATTTAATTTAATTCTTAGAGACATACATAATCCAATAAAAAATAATTTAGCCACTTAAAGTTCAAAAATGTACCTATTTCTCATGTATTTAGTTTACTGTTGATATATGTGAATGAAAATGTCTGAATTATAGATCCAGTTTATAATTGAACACATGGTTGCTTTGAAAGGGAAATTGTTATTTCATAGATGGTGAAGTTTATGGCACTAAGATGGAAATGAAACGTATCTGATTCAAATTGTAGGAATTTGTAAATAGTTGTTTAAGACTCTAAACTGACGGTTGTGTACTATTTATTAAAATTCATAATTAACATTGCTACGTTTCATAAATTATATATGTAACATACATATGTAATAGGGCATTCTAAATTCCTTTTTTCAAATTTTCCCGTAACTATCACTTCCCATTATTCATGTGTGACGCTATTTATGATTCTATATTTCTATGTATATGATTTGATGTTCAATATTATATTATCATATCCTTCTATTAATCCATTATACTCTCCTACAATATACATTACCATACCACTTTTAAAACTATCATTCTATTAAATTCGTGTATATATTAATTGATATAATCATCAAAATGTAATCTAAATTTAAACTTTCAAAAAACTTTATCACACTGATCAATGATTTCAAATGACATTATATATTAACAAAACTCGTGCATTTCACAGGTTTAACGTTAGTTCTAAAATATTGTGATTTACCTATTCATCATGATTAAACTGATTTAATGAATCTTTGTTATTATGATGACAAATACTCCGTATCTCTATCATTATATATGTTGATGGTCATAGATGGCAAGTAATCAGTAAATCCAACGGTCCGTGACGCACCAATATTGAAAGACCACCGTGACGTTAGCAATGTGTATAATTTTATCCTCGTTTTACAGTGGATGAGAATCCATTAAACTCGATGGAATTGCGTGTACAAATAATAATCAGTGCATTAAACAAGATATATATATTTTATGCATATATAAATAATATATTAGGTACACACCGTCTGTTATCATCCACATCTCTTCAATCCGGCGGACCTCCAACCGCCGATTAACCTGAAAATTAATTCCTTCTGTCTATTCTGTGTTTCACTTATTTAGGTACAAAATTATACCTAATTCTTTTTCTTGTTTTTAATAATGTTTCACATATCTGTATCCATGTCTTCAAATTAACTTAGGGTTTCGAATTCAATTTCTCTGAATTATGTGTTTGTGTTATTTTTTGAGCTGCTATGAATCCAAACTTGTAGTACCGTAAATTTTGTAGATTGTGTTGATAAGACAATTTTATATATGTATATGTGTCTCTGTATATAAAATTGTAGTGTATAAGTTGCAGTTTTCTTACATTTCGTTGTTTTAATTTTAATCCCTTATTAATGCTTTCCTTTTGATACCTAAATTAGAAAGGTTTAGACATCTGGAATAAGTAGAAATGATGCTATCTAAAACAACACTTAATTATTGACATCACTTTCTTGTGTTCTTGGCCATTGGTTTGCAAAAGAAAGGTTGAATTGCTGACTTAATTACTTTAGTATTGGAAACTTGTGTAAGATATCGATTTGTATAATCCTGTACTTTCACATTCTTTTAATGCATATAAATCACGTGCCATTTTCCGTGGTTATTTCACATGTATGCTGTTTATGTCTTCATGCTATTCACTGGAAAGAACCGTCGTTTGCTTTAAATTTGGTATGATATACTATCGCAAATATGGTGAATATTTACAAGATGGTATTGAATTTTTTGGTTTGCAGAAAACTTAGGTTGCAATCATGGCGGGGGCTTTGGTGCAATCTACCAGCTTTCCTTCTGCAGTTTCCGGTGAAAGCAAAGTACGTTCAAAACGATCTGGTAGTACAAAAAGAGCTGTTAAGATGATGTACAGCTTACAAGCTCCTTCAGTGAGGGTAAGGAGTTTCTCTGGTCTGCGCGGAGTCAATGCCTTAGACAACATGGTCAATAGAGGCCAGGATTTCCACTCGAAGGTTGCAGCAGCTACCTCAGTTCGTAAAGCAAAGCCTAGTCGAATTGTCCCAAAGGCTATGTTTGAGCGCTTCACTGAGAAGGCTATTAAAGTGATTATGCTTGCACAAGAGGAGGCAAGACGGCTTGGTCACAATTTCGTGGGTACAGAGCAGATTCTATTAGGTCTTATTGGTGAGGGAACTGGTATTGCTGCTAAAGTGTTGAAATCAATGGGAATTAATTTGAAAGATGCACGTGTAGAAGTAGAAAAAATTATTGGTAGGGGCAGTGGATTTGTTGCTGTAGAGATTCCATTTACTCCTCGTGCAAAGCGTGTACTGGAACTCTCGTTAGAGGAGGCCCGGCAACTTGGTAAGCCCCTTGTTCTTATGATTTTATGGTTGAGATGTGATAAATTAAATCAGTGCTAACCTATATACGCCTTGGCTTAATGTTTCAGGTCATAATTATATTGGATCAGAGCACTTGCTTCTTGGTTTGCTTCGTGAGGGTGAAGGTGTGGCAGCTCGCGTCCTTGAGAATCTAGGTGCAGATCCTAATAACATTCGCACACAGGCAAGTTATCTTCATCTTACATCTCTAGCTTTATTTCATGTGCCAAAATTCGTATTTCCATTATATCCAATCTTTATGTCTTTGAGTAGGTGATCAGAATGGTCGGTGAGAGTGCGGAAGCTGTGGGTGCTGGAGTGGGTGGTGGGACCTCTGGTAACAAGATGCCAACATTGGAAGAGTATGGTACCAACTTGACAAAGCTAGCAGAGGAGGTAACTTTTATCTGAAATTTACTATTACTCTCTTTTAATCAATCTTTTAACGTATTATTTCTTCTGCTATTTAGGGTAAGCTGGATCCTGTTGTTGGGAGGCAACCACAAATTGAAAGAGTAACACAAATTCTTGGACGGCGTACAAAAAACAATCCCTGCCTCATTGGAGAACCTGGTGTTGGAAAGACTGCTATTGCAGAAGGCCTGGCACAAAGAATTGCAAATGGTGATGTTCCAGAAACAATTGAGGGGAAGAAGGTGGATTGCCTTTTGTATAGTTTGGCCTCATAATGTTTTGCAAACCTCAAAGGCTATCTTAAATGCTCTTGATTTTGCAGGTAATTACTCTGGATATGGGTTTACTTGTTGCTGGCACAAAGTACCGTGGAGAGTTTGAGGAGAGACTAAAGAAGCTGATGGAGGAAATAAAGCAAAGTGATGAAATTATTCTGTTCATTGATGAGGTCCATACATTAATTGGAGCAGGAGCAGCAGAAGGGGCTATTGATGCTGCTAACATCTTGAAGCCTGCTCTTGCTAGAGGTGAATTGCAGGCAAGTAAAACCTATGATTTTTCGATATTGACACTAGGATTTGGGAAATCAGCATGCTGATTTTGTGTTATCTCCTTTCGATTTCATATACTTTGGTGTTGCTTTTGGTACAGTGTATTGGTGCAACAACCCTTGATGAGTACAGGAAGCATATTGAGAAGGACCCAGCACTGGAGAGACGATTCCAGCCTGTAAAGGTTCCTGAGCCGACGGTTGACGAGACCATTCAGATTTTGAAGGGGCTTCGAGAACGATATGAAATTCACCACAAGCTCCGGTACACCGATGAGTCACTGGTAGCTGCAGCCCAGTTGTCATATCAGTACATAAGGTAGATGGATCTAGTGCTTTCTCATCTTTTGATGTCTTTTGCAATTATAACTTGTATGACCAATCTGACCCTTTTTCTTTGAAGCTTTATATTTATAAGCCATTTGTGGTCACATTTTTTCTATATGCATCTGATGTGTTTCTCTATTACTGCAGCGACCGCTTTTTGCCAGATAAAGCTATTGATTTAATCGATGAAGCCGGGTCTCGTGTTAGACTTCGTCATGCACAAGTATGTCTACTGCCGCGTATCTTTTTTTTGGTTACTTTACTTTTATCGGCCATCTTTAATACTAGTAATTATCTGTCCTTCAGCTCCCAGAAGAAGCCAGAGAGCTCGAGAAAGAGCTTAGGCAGATAACAAAAGAGAAGAATGAAGCAGTTCGTGGCCAGGACTTTGAAAAGGTACTTTGCTTTTTGTTTTTTCTGGTGTTTGAATTATCGGTGGCAAAATTGGCGGATACATGTTATATTTTGTTGTAGGTCAATATGGGTCAGGTCAGATTGATGAGATGCATATTTTTGTCCAACCGTTTTTAATTATTTAAACAGTCACCGTGTCAATTATGGTTACTAATCACGTTATTCACTAATAATCTTTTTGTTTTTAAATAAAATGAGTGAGTTAGGGGGTTTCTGCCTAAGGCGTTATGCACTTTTGGCGCCTTTCCGCCTGTTTGATTTATTTTAGCGTTTAGGTGTTATGTTTTTTGTTGGTTCTTTTCCCTGTTTGAGATAGAACGTAACGTGAATCAACACCTTTATAACTATAAGTAATTGGGTGAAACATGCTTTGTTTAGTTTTGCTGCGCACGTTAACTTGCTGATCTTATACTCCTGACAGGCTGGGGAGTTGAGGGATCGGGAAATGGATCTAAAGACTCAAATATCTGCCCTTGTGGATAAGAACAAAGAGATGAGCAAGGCCGAGACTGAGTCGGGAGAGGAAGGCCCGACTGTAACCGAAGCTGACATTCAGCATATTGTCTCATCTTGGACCGGCATACCAGTTGAGAAGGTTTCGACAGATGAATCTGACCGTCTTCTTAAAATGGAAGAGACCCTCCACACCCGAATTATCGGTCAAGATGAAGCAGTCAAAGCCATTAGTCGCGCTATCCGCCGAGCCCGTGTTGGTCTCAAAAACCCGAACCGTCCCATTGCCAGTTTCATCTTCTCCGGGCCAACTGGTGTCGGAAAATCTGAACTTGCTAAAGCCTTAGCCACTTACTACTTTGGTTCAGAAGAAGCCATGATTCGGCTCGACATGAGTGAGTTCATGGAGAGACACACTGTCTCAAAGCTCATTGGTTCACCTCCTGGTTATGTTGGATACACCGAAGGTGGTCAGTTAACTGAGGCAGTCCGTCGCCGCCCATACACAGTTGTCCTATTTGACGAAATTGAAAAAGCTCACCCTGATGTGTTCAACATGATGCTTCAAATCCTTGAAGACGGAAGGTTGACCGACAGCAAAGGAAGAACTGTTGACTTCAAAAACACACTTCTAATCATGACTTCAAATGTTGGAAGTAGCGTAATTGAGAAAGGTGGCCGGAGAATCGGGTTTGACCTTGACTACGACGAGAAGGACAGCAGCTACACCAGAATTAAGAGCTTGGTGACTGAAGAACTCAAACAGTACTTCAGGCCGGAATTCTTGAACAGATTAGACGAAATGATTGTGTTCCGACAGTTAACCAAGCTGGAAGTCAAAGAGATAGCTGATATAATGCTGAAGGAAGTTTTCGAAAGGTTAAAGGTTAAAGAAATCGAGCTACAAGTGACGGAGAGGTTCAGGGACCGGGTAGTGGAAGAGGGTTACAACCCTAGCTACGGTGCAAGGCCGTTAAGACGAGCAATCATGAGGCTGTTGGAAGACAGCATGGCAGAGAAGATGCTTTCACGCGATATCAAGGAAGGTGATTCAGTCATTGTTGACGTTGATTCAGACGGAAACGTCACTGTCCTCAATGGTAGCAGTGGAGCTCCACCAGAGGCATTGCCAGAGCCAATTTCAGTGTAGACAAAGGCCAGGGCAGTCTCTAATCTTTAAACTCAAAAGCTAGATATGTTGTTTGTACTGTTTGTGTTGCATTTCGATTAATATGTATGTAGCATATAAAACATATCACAACACTTGTCTTTTATTGAGGTAGTGAACTCATGGTCCTGCTCGAAGTATGTGCATGCACAGTCCAGTTACAGCACAGGGTCATAGATGTTGCAGAATATTTTTCTCTAATAAAACCTAAAAAAGCCTTCAGGTTTTCTCTCCTCTTTAGATATTATTATTATTATTATTTTATTTTGGTTTTCGGATCCATATATAAATGAATATGTGCCTTGTTATTAAAGATATTGAAAATACTTCTTGCTATCGGTATACTTGTTTGGCTTAGTAGCATTTGGTTCATCTTCATTCATACCTGATTTTCGCAAGGAAGGTTTTACTTCCTACAACGAAACAGTACAATTGTTTATACATACGGTACAACTATTTATGCAATAACAAGCAAAAGTTTTCTTGTCAAAATCAGCAACCATGTCAAATACTTGTATAAGAAACTGCATTTATTGATGGGTCGTTAAAGACCTAATTTACAAAAGCCCATATCAAGTCCTAGCAGCTACATTTCTTCACTATTTGGCCCAAATACCTTTGCAGTATGTCTTTAGCCTGCTCTCTGAAGCTCTTACCATCACCACCATCACCACCACCACCCATCCTGCTGACTATAGGTTAGTGATTACAAGGCCGTTATTCAGAACGTTCTACATCTCTATCCGGTCACTGTCAAACCAATGGTGAGCTTCACCTAGACTAGAACTGGGCTGGGCTGGGCTGATGATGTGGACTAGTGGGTGTGCGATGGTTCCTCCGGTGAGGGTGGTGGCAATGATCAGAAGGATCCACTCGTGGGTTAGATGGTGCTGCTGGGTGTGCTCTGGACCAGTAAGGAAAGAGCTACACGGGTGTAAACACGTGGGATAGATAGTGACAAGTGTCAAAAATCTAGTTGGATGACGTAGGACACATAGCTTACTCAGCCGTCTACGTTTCAATCAAATCATATAAAGCTAAAATTGTATTATGGTAATTAATATAATAATTGTAACAAAACATTTAATATTAATTGTTGAAATAAAATTGATTGGATGAATTGTAATATAATCATTACATAAACTTTGGTGAAGATTAATGTAACACATGGAAAATAACATAATACCTCGATCACATTCAGTTTTTTTACGTAGCCGTATATGTATAGTAGCTAAGTAAGCTAACTGGCTATCTGGTCGGGTCGTTACTAGCTAAAATTTGAATTATCCATAGCCCAAAGAATATGGGTTGAGATTTTTCATTACGTATTCGGTATTTCTATTCCACGGGCTCGTCTACAATCAATTTGGGTCCAAATTATTTCGAGTTTGGATGCTTAAACTCATTGTAGCACAGACATGCCTTGAATGGTTGGATATGCATCAAAAAGCTAAATGAATAGGAAGTTTACATCATTTATTTTTAGCTATACATCATTAACTAGGTTTTAAGTTATTAAACTTTTTTTTAAAGCAAATTTACAATCTAACACACTAACATACGATTATATACAATCATCACAAATATTTATAACTCACTACCTCAAGTAAGACTTGAACCCCCAACCTCTAAATTGAAGGGTCTCTCTCATACCTTTACGTCACTAAATTTTAGTAGTGTAAGGTCTAAAATTGTTAATATACAAATCATTACCTAATATGATACATGAGAATATGAGATTACATGAAGCAAAACATGAAACATGGTAATTTGCCGTGCATATATGATTTAAAACCTACAAAGTTATTTTAATATCGTGTGTTATTAATGAAGAATGCTAACCATTCTATACTTAACATTTTAAATTAGGTTGAATTAATAATAAAATATGGGTGTTCCTTTTAAAAATGACTTTCCATATATAAATTTAAAAATATTGTCTATTCTTTGTAAATTAAAGTTCAAGTCCTAAATGGAGATAGAAGAAAACATTATCAACACATAAACATTAGCTAATTAATTTTCCACATGCAAGAATGGGGTGTTTTGTGATGGAAAGGAGTCTCAATATATGACGAGTTTCATCATTGGTAACCGACTACTAAAAGTCGACTTTCGGCTTTAGATTCGTGCATGCACCAAATTGTTAAGAGGATAAAATTTTCTAAGTGATTTTATTGGCTTAAACAATTCCGTAATTATTTAATGATGATGATCTAAAAGATGACTTCCAATCATTGCTACTCCACTTATTACATTTATTTTTGTTAAATTTATATATCTATGGTCAAACTCATCAACGTCAACTCATTAAAGAATACGTATCTGCTAATAAAATCATCAGGATATTATTCGTTTTATTTACTTATTACTTGTAGTTTACATGGTTTTATTATTATATAAAGCTTTTTGATTATCTTTATTTATTTTTATCTTATTTGGAAAAAGCAAGATTTTATAAACAAAACTAGCAAGATGTTAGGGATTACAACGACCATTAGCAACAATTCCGATCATACAACCTTAACAAACTACAAATATCCTCTCTAGAACATAATCCCAACCTGAATGACTTTAATACGACCAGCATACCATATGACAACTTAATACAACAATTCAAGGGAAAATCTAACAATCGAAGGAGTAGTCTCTGCCATCAAACACTAACACAACATATTAACACATAAGGGTAATCACTCGATAGAAAGAATGAAAATGAGTAATAACCCACCATGACCTTCACAACTTGGACAATACCCACAGGAACCTCAACCAAACAATTATGGGCTTTTTGATTATCTTGAACTCCTGAATTTATTTTTCTTTTAATTTTTTAAAAAACATTTAACTTCTTTGATTTTATTGATCGTTTTATACGATCAAGAGGAAAAAAGTGAAAATGTGGATTCAAGTTTCATTTGCTTCATGTGAAGAGAATTAATCTTGATTGGTCAATAACACCCAATAATAATGCTAAGAGCACCGAGATTACCCCATTAATGTATAAAGGTGTAATGAAAATTGAAACAACAAGAAATAAGACAAGAATCTAGTACAATAATATAATTAAGTTATGTCACAATATATATTTTGGACAATGAAAAACAAAAACATATTTACAAAACAAACTTAATTATAAAACCAACTATATTTGTGATTAACTTTTCATATTTTCATTTTTACATATGTCAAATATTTTAAAAGTGAGTACACATAAAAAATAATTTGGTCAATACAATTTGTACAATTAATGGTGTGTATATTTGGTAGACGAATATATTGGAACTTCTAAATTATCAATATTGTATGTAGGGGCGGAGCTAGAATGGGAGGTAGCGGAGGCATTTCCCCCCTCAAAAGTTTTAAAATTATATATAATATACACTTTTATAAGGTATTAATGATAATTTCAACGTTTTGTCTCCCCAAAACTGTAAAAAAGAAAAATATCTTTTTAACCCATTAATTTAGATTTCTTAACTCCGCTTCCGATCGTACATTTTTCATTTGGTAATTGGTAGTACGACAGGTTTAAGAAGTGTGGTTTGGGATTGGATGGATGGAAATGGAGAAAGGTTGAGAGAAGAAGGACTGAAAAGGCAAGAAAGTAAACTGTGTGGGTCCCAGTGTAAAAACAGGCTCAAAGCTTCCAAAAGAACAAAGCCTGGCAATTTACAACTGCACCCCCTTTGCTTCTAAAACACGTCAAAACAGACCTACAAAATCTCTGCTACTTTTACTGTTGCCATATCCTTGTAGCTTTTGTTACATAATTCATTCATGATTTGACTTGTTCATTCATTGTGTCTTTTAACTACTACTTGATAGATAAAAGCAACCTTGTCCTTTTCCCAAAATAAAATAATACCTATAAATAGATTTTATTTGATTAATATATCTTTGTTTCTAGGTACTTCAATTTTCTTACAAAACGCTGATAACTAGCAACAATGATCGGTTTATATGTCCCATTATGAGGAGATGTGCATTCGATAGACAATTAAGAGAAGATTCATTGTCATAAATCCTCTAAGAAAAAATCATTCACACACACATATATATAATATAAACTTAAATCAATTCACCTTTCTAGGAAAACTATTACATTATATCAATTATTACAATAAAAATAGGAACGACCCCAATTTTTATAGACATAGAAAATCTTCAACAGTCTTGACTCTTGACGACTCAAAGTTGAACCCCACTACAATAGCAAATTAACACTTTTAACAAGCTAAGTACCCACAAGAGAATTAAAAAGAGGAAGTATATGGGAATTTATGTCATTCACAAATACATTTCATTTATTACTATACCTTCTGTGTGTTGCAGTTAACTTAATCTTCTATTGATGATGATTGGCCACTCAATTTAATTAACTAAGTGTTTTGATGCGTTTGTGAACTCAAATATGAACAACTATTTAACCAACCCATTTGTTATTATTGTTATATTTACTTCCAACTTTTGTGTATTTTAAGAGTACGTAGGATTTTTTTTTTACTGCAGAGATTTATACACACAGACATGCATGTACAATTCAAGATTGCATGTCCTTTAATTTACCATCTAATTGTTCCTAAATTTTCACAAGTAACATTTTGTTAAACATGCATGATAATTAGGTAGACATGTCGACTCGATACATTTTGGAGGGTATATATGTATCCAAAATAAATATGTACGACACATCCTCAAAACATACACAAAACTTCCTTTTATCACTTATTCACTACAAAAAAGTCAAGCTACTACACTTTTTCCTTCACGCTTTTAAAATGTGCAAAAAAAATTTTTTGATAATGAGAAGATTTTTCACACTTATATATGTAAGAAAGAAAAACTCATACTTAAAAGTGTAGAGAAATTAAAACTTTTCAAGACTTAAGAGTGTGAATTTTTTTATTTTTTTTTTGTAATATATGATTTTCCAACACAAGAGAAAGTGTGGATAAATTGGGTGTTACAAATTTTTTCCCACACTTTGAGTGTTGACAAGTTATAATATCTCAACACTTTTAAATGTAAACTTTTTTTCTCACACTTATATATATGAAGATTGTGATGATTTCCATATTTATTGACGTAACAATTTTCTCCACAATTATAAATGTGAATAATTTAACATAATTTCACACTTTCTTAAAAAGTGTGGAAAAAAATTGTGGACAAATGATATTTTTGTTGTAGTGATTATATGTATATACACCACATACTCCATCGACTCGCTACCTTATACGAGTACACTATTTTTTCCTTCTTAATAACATGTTTATTTCTAATACAATAGCGTACTTTTTTAGTTAGGAGTGCTGATATTTCCATCAAATTTTGATAAATCCTCCATAAATATGCATCATTTGTTTGTGCAGTACAAACTGTGAATGGAGAGATGTTGTGGATTTATGAAAATCTTTGGTGAAAATATCACCATCTTTTAGTCAGGGATGAAAACAAGCAAGGTACTGTAAACCTAGTAATATATATATATATATATATATATATATATATTTTGTTAATTTAAAAAATTCGAGCATCTACATGACTACATCCAGATATATATATATACATATAAATATAAATATAAATTGTATATACATGCCTCATGCCTGCATGCGTTGTCCAGCAAAAAAGTAGTGTAGGGCCCCGGCCAGTGGAAGGGGGAGGTTGAAAAAGCTGAAATCCTAAGTAAGTCGTAACAATTACACATTAATTAAGCTTCACTTGCTCATTTCTGGATCCAGTTAATGAATTCACTTCAACAGTACTACTATACGTTTAATTTGCATACTCGATCATCTTAATTTAATTGAATAAATCAATTTTTGTAACACATAATTCTAGTCCTCGATCTACGTGTTACCAACCATTCCTCTTTTCAATCGTCAAACGTTTATTTTACTTCTATATATTACATTATTTAATTTTAATTGTATAGATGAAAAGAATTTACTAAGTAAATTAAATATACGTTTAACCAATAAAAATAAAATGAGAATTTGCAGGTAATTTAATGTGTCACACACCATTGTACGTCTTTTGCCACTCCATGTGAACGTTTGTGTGAAATGGGATTAGACAAGGTCTACAACTTTTACCATATATTCCCCATTCTTCCATAAACCACTTTAGACAAATAATAATTTTTATAAGAAAAAGAAGAGGATTTAATCTCATAATCTCGACTTAGTTACTAGTATCCTTAAACAAACTTAATGTTGGAGCTCTTTCTAATTAAAAGACATGAACGTAAATAAAAGACATCCTATGAATAAGCTTCACGCCCAGGTGGTCTTCGTCATAGAAGAGACAATTTGACAACAAGCATGCCTGTGCTTGTTTAGAGAGATCATCATACAAATATATGAAGATAAATAATTGAAGTGTGTCGTTCAACGTAAATAAAATATGCAGCGAGAGTTACTCTTATATAAGAAGCAAGGTATTTGTAATGTATGTATGTATGTATGTATGTATGTATGTATGTATGTATGTATGTATGTATGTATGTATGTATGTATGTACTCCGTATATTTTAAGTTAATATGCATGTATCTTATTGAATCGTCAACTTGCCTAATTAGACAAGCAAATAATCGCTTTTGAGAATCAGAATATGGCCGGACTTTTCCTCTTGATTTGGTGTATGTATGCTTTTATATTTATCTGCTGACCTTTTGCAATGCTTTTTTATTAAAATAAAATTATAAACATGGGAACTTTAGCAACCAAAGGCTTATGTTAATATTAATTAACTAAAAATAAGTAAATTCTCAAGTAAAGGAGTAGCTAGGTGGTCCATGAAGAACAAAGCTGATGAAGCTCAAGCGAGAGAATATAAATAAATTACGGAGTATCTATAGTGGGTAATGGAGGACTATATATAGCTCGGTCATAGACCCTCAACTTCATGAGAATCCCTCTAATTAAAACTTTATTATAATAATTACTAGCGTATTACCCGTGCAATGCAGTGGAGTTTAGTACTTCAATGTATTTGGATTATCCGTGATTGTGAGTTGATAACTCTAGTTTTTGCATATATAAATTTTGTGATTCGGGATACCGTTAGTAAAAAAATGAAAAATATGTGAAAATGATGAGCTTATATCTATAACTACATATAATGCATCTTAGGTTTCTAATTTTAGAAAATTTTAAGAACGAAAAATTAGGATTCAACATTTAAATTTAAATATATATAATTTTAGAAATCTAATTATTTTAAAAGGTGTAACTATTATAGTAAATAACAATTAATACACTTTCTCATTCACTAAACATAATCATTCCAACACTTCAAATGAATAAATTTTAACACCATAACTAATCTATAAAAAAAGAAAACAAATAGCATAACATTACCACGAGTTACTATTATAAATATATTTTGTATTCCGCTGTATTATGTGGGTTCTTTGTTAGTTGTAAAATAAGAATGATAATTAGATAACTAAATATAGAAATGTTGAGTCTTAATATTAAGAATTTCTATAATGAAACTACTAAGATGCTTTATATATTAGTATAGATTAAAATAATCTGAAGATACATTTAATTTAAATATTCATTAATGTGTCATATAAGTTATGAAAAAGACATATTTATGAGTTTACATTTGTAACCAAAAAATAATTATTAAATATTAATTTGTATAATAAATTTAATTTAATTTAATTTAAGTGTTAAAAATTGAATAAGAACATTAAATGTTGATTAGTTAATAGGATTTTAATTGATTGTTTGATAAAAATGGTAGGAGCAATTTAGACTTTTTGTCACCTCATCTACACTATTTAGGTAATCATGGTTTTCAACTTAAGACCAATGGTTCACATTTAATTGTTAAAATCATTTAAAGGTTGAGATTAAATTAAATTACCTAATTAACACTTTCTTATAATATATAAAGAAGATTTATTCAGATTTTAATTATTTCTTTGAATCAAGTAACAGAATAATTAAGAACCACGACTATATACATATACCAGTGTTAAACCCGTGCGATACACGACTAACATTATAAAATGTCATAATATGTGAATAACAAGTCAAAATGATATATGAAATGGTGAAAACTTTCAGATTATAAAATGAATTTTTTTATCGATAATAGTGATACTTTATAAATTTTAACTCCTCAAAAATGAATTAATAAGAGCATATTTTTCCCACAATATATCAATGAAATGAGAATGTTAAAAAAGATGTGTATGTTATAAATTGACATTTTTCTAGCTAACATAAATTGTTTAGTCTTTGTGACCTTTCCGTTTCCTATAGTTATAATATGTTAACCTTACAACAATTGATAAACAATGTGTACGTTAATAGTCTTGGAAAAAATAAATTATAAAAATTACTATAACAATTTAGACGTTTTATTGAATAACTAATGTACATATATATGCACAAATATAAATCATTCTACAACAATCAAATATATACCTACATTATATATATTTGAAACGTAAGAATTAATAGAAGTACACGTCTTACCATTCGCATACTGAATTGTAATTAAGTTGTGTGAGATTAAAAAAATAGAAAAAAACTCTTTAAAAAATAGATGATGACCTTGATCTGCCTATCCATAAAGCTTGTATTCAGTTTACTAAATAATAGAAATTGAATTTACTTAATCTGTAAGATAATAATAAAAAAAATTCAAATTAACAAAACTTTAATGGAATATATAATTACATTAAAAGTAAGTTCTCATAATTTACTAAAATTTTATTTATTTATTTTTTAATAAAGAGAAAGTTAGAGGAATAAGAGTTAAGATTAAGATGAAAAAACTAGAAGATTAAAATTAGAAGAAAAAAAAAGATTAAAGGATGTCATGAGTTTGAATTATAATAAAAAGTTATAAGTTTTATTATATGACATATTATTTTGAATTAAAATAGTATAACTTAAATTTTATTAATTATCTTATTAAATGAAAATAATTATAATATAAATTTTAATTGAAATATTACCTTATTTTGAATAAGGGTGTAGGAAAATCCACATCATCAAATTTTTTATATATGATGATGACACATAGGATTTGTATGATGTAGCATGTATATATATTTGACAAATAATTAAGGGTCTTCTCTCTTAGTTATAAAGATAGATATATACATATTATATATATATATATATTATATAAATATTATATATATATATATATATATAATATTATATATATATATGTATATATATAATATTATATATATATATATTTATATATACATATTATATATATATATATATAATATTATATATATATATATATATATATATATATATGATATATTGATCTCCATAAGATGTGATAATTGTTTTCTAGAATTTTTTACAAAACTATAACTTTTTCCAAATTAATTATCAAAACTATAACATTTTTCTACCTATTTTCAAAAGTAGTTAAACCGGGTTTGTCAAACCCAGTTTCTAGCTTCACATATTGAGAAGACGTGCTTGCTACACCCGGTTTCTAAAAATTAAGAATGAGAAACTGGGTTTGCCAAACCCGATTTCTAAATTCCTTTTAACATACCCGACATGTGTTTATGACCGGTGTTCAAGTAGGATAATATGTGTTATATTCACATGATGCCACATAATCTGCATATTTAAAAGTAGCGTAGGCATTGACGTATGTTGTCCTATTCAAATTCATCGGCTAATTAAGTTTTCAAATGTGTTACCGCTCACAAATATTGAAGTATTGGACCGATAATCATATTAATTACAGTGACGGATATGATATGAACTTATATTCATCTTCAAATTATAATACCAAAATTACGATTGGAATAACTTTGATCATGTTCTCAAACAATTATTTTGGTTGTAAGAGTGCACCTTAAGTCTAAAGGATTACCTTTTTTAAAAAAGGTCAAAGCAATTTAGAATCTGGGTTTGACAAACCCGGCTTCTCACTCTATTTAGAAACTGAGTGTTATAAGCACGACTTCTTAATATGTGAAGCTAGAAACTGGGTTTGACAAACCCGGTTTCACTAGTTTTGAAAGTAGGTAGAAAAAAGCTATTGTTTTGATAATTAGTTTGGAAAAAGCTATAGTTTTGAAAAAAAATTGTAAAAATCAATGAGTTCTTTTATTGATTCTCTCCTTGATAAATGGGTGTGAATCTAAAACATATTAGTGAAATTTTCATTTTTTTCTAATCATGTGGAGTATTATATTGTGTGTAAATTGCTTGCATATACATGTATTTGTTGGATGGTATATGTTTTTCTAAATGTAGGGTCGTAGTGAAAACGAGTTGAAAAAACAGAAGATACTTTGGTTAGGGTTTACTAGAGTGAACCTTAATTTTTTTTGCTTTACATTAGTTTACGAAGAAATGAAGATTTATAGTTTTTTTACTTCACAAAAGAGTATATGAAGAAGTGAAACTTTACGTTACTTTTAAGCTTCATTGTATATAATAAGTTGTGAAGTCAAAAAATCAAGCTTCTCCCCTTCATATATATGCACTCTTAAGCTCCGCATGTTTTCACTGGATTTTCTATCTTCGAGATGTATATGCATGAATATCTATACACACATATATATATATATATATATATATATATATATATATATATATATATATATATATATATGGTAAAGTTTTAATGAAAACACTTCAAAAATAAGAACGGTAAGAACACTCCATAAATGCACAATTAACCAACAAAATTATTAGATTCACACTCATACATCTCAAATATGTGTAGAAAAATTGATTAGAATAGATGCAAACTTTTGGAAATACACAAAAATCGAAAAAATGATTGATGTACAATTATAGAGATTATCGTGCATCAATCTTTTTTTTGATTTTTGTGCATTTTTAGAAGTTTGCATTTATTTTTCTTTGCATATTTGCGATGTATGACTGTGAATCTAATGATTTTTGTTGGCTAGTTGTGCATTTATGAGATGTTCTCACCGTTCTTATTTCTAAAGTCTCATTTTTCTTTGCATATATATATATATATATAAGGATACAGAATTGACATATATATGTATAGTACATTAAGTAATATATATATATATATATATATATATATATATATATTACTTAATGTACTATACATATATATGTCAATTCTGTATCCTTGCATATGTGTATGTTGTGTACGTCTATAAATATGTGTAAGCATTTATGTGTATGTATACACGTATAAACACAAATTAGTTAATGCATACTCACCGTTACATATATATATACTTACGTATCATCATTTCATATAAGCTTTAACCATTTGGACGTATCCATTTTAGATCTAACGGTATGATAATAAGCATGTTCAACTCAAACCTCAGAAAAGAGAAACCCTATATATAGTAATGATGAAACCAAAAAACCAATTCTATATAACAAAACAGCTAGCATTACAAAAAATTGATCCCAAGGTTCCTCAATCTTGAAACCACTAAAAGTAACTAATAATTTATAAGAATTTATATGATAATGATGGATCAAGGACTAGGAATTGGTGGTCTAGCTAGATGACTCGCATGTGATGATATATAGATATTCATATATATGCACATATATCATAGCTTAGCCAGCCATAGCTACAGTTTAGCTAGTGAACCACAAAGCTGGTATCAAAAATAAATAGTTCATCATATATCATATATGTATAAAATACAAGCCCAAAAAGGGTTTCAATAACTCTCATAGTCTCATGTAACCTTCATAAAGATGTAGAGATATTCAAATATTACCTTGTCCTCCTCTTCCTCCTCCACCACCACCTCCTCCGCCTCGGCCACTACCGATGTTTCCAGCCGAAGTAGTAGGATTATTCCATTGGAGGTGATTAGCATAAGGGTAAGGAAACGAAGGTGGTGTTTGGTAAATTAATCCACCACCAATGACACCATCCATATTATTGCCATTAGTCCTTCTAGTAGAATACTGATCAATGGCTCTTTGTGGTGGAGTTATTGGTTGAATTGAACTCAAATGAGGCAACCCTGTTGGGATCTCATTGCATGCGTATCGAATTAAATCGGCATTCGCAGCATCGAGTTCCTTTTGAAGACGATCCACTTGTCTTTGAAGAAAAGAAATGGCCCCAACACATCCATAAACAGGATCCCTAACTCGAGCTTCGGCTTCATAGGCAAGTGAATTCACAGCATCTTCTCTTTGGTGAGGGAGAAGATCATTGAGAAGCTTAGTGACATTACTCGCACCGAAGATTTTGTGAACATTTGCGAATTTTTGAGGCTCTTCGGGTGGGAAGTAGGGTGCAAAGATGCAACCAGGCATGCATTTTCTCCTCAAGAACTTGCAGGCAGCACACGGAGAGTTGTAAGAGCTTGATGAGGCCATTATCTCTAGTATTATCTTCTTAATTTTACCTGCAATTTGAAATATATCTAGTAAAGAATATATGCTATATACATTATAAACACGTACAAACTATATACGGAGTATAATGTTATGATCTAAATTTCTTAAGAAAAAGTAAGTTTGCATCTTGGATAGTGATCATTTGACTAATTTTAACTTCAAGATTCGTGAGAATGTTGTTTTTTTTCTTTCTCTTTCAGTATGATAAAAGCCAATTTACACTAACATATTCAAGAAACGCATATGAATTTCTTTGAATATGCCAAATACCATATGTGATCTTGCAATCAAAAGTAGACTTTAGTTAAAGAATTGAAGGTGTACGTAGTAGCTTAATACTATCAACATTTCCAATAATCTAACTTTTTTTTGGAGTTATATTCTTTCGACTTTGGTTTCATATAGACACAGAACATCCTCAATAAATCATTATAAGCTCAATGAAGGGTGTCCATGATCAGTAGTATTATGTGTTTGTACATATTAGCACATACATCTATACATATGACAATCTGAATAATCAATCAATTACTAGATTGCTTGCAGGATATGTTTGCTTCTAGGAGACACACAACTGATGAATTCAAGTATTCTACAACAGTCTTTACATAATAATTTATAATCAGAAAACAATTATCTCTTTTCCCCTCTCTCTCTCTCTCTCTCTCTCTCCCTCCTCATTCTTCTCACTCCTTGACTATATATATATATACTCATATACACATACACACATGCATAATTGTAATTTCTCAAACCAACATGTTTGATTTATACTAGCTAGCTACTCAAATTGGTTAAACACAAAGTAATTAGCATCAAAGAAATCTAAATGCTTCTAGGAGACACACAAACTTTAGAATTGGAATCTTCTTTAAGACAAGAGATCTGGCTAAGTTTTCCAAAATTCTCATTGGTTGAGCTAATGGCATGACATGAGCATATATTATATATATTCTCACAGAATTAGAGGAGAGAATTGAAAACCCTAGCTAGCAGATCATGAATAGTTCCAAACTTTACAAGCAAATTAAAGTAAAGACAGAAAAAGAGAACTACCCAAAAAGAAACAAACAAAAGGAACTTGATGTAATAACATTTTTTTTGTGGCTAAATATATAGGTCTCTTTCATGATCTCAAGATCAAGAAAAGCTAGACAAGCACCTTTTACTTCTTGTTCATGTGTGTGTTAAATTATAAGAGCTAGCTAATTAATCTAGCTCTTTCATTGATCATCAACACGTGTATATATGTGTGAGATTTCAAATAAAGATAAAAATACATGTGGTTTAAATGAGAGATATGTAAGTAGAAGCTCAATAAAGAAAGATTTAGGAAACCCTAATTTGAGGGGGGGAGAGAAAGAGGACAGACCTGCAAATTGATGAGTAGCTTGCAAAAGGTAAAAGAGAGGAGAGAGATGAGAGTATTTAGTGGATGGAAGAAGGGAATGAAGCCAAAACAACTTATTGATAATAATAAATCTAAAATAGAACAAGTACTATACGTTTCAAAATCATATCATAATCAAAATATATAATACTAGTAATATAAAATAGATTATTTATGACTAGACACACCATTTATAATACCACAATGTTCATATTAATTAATTATTACATATAAAATAATTAATAATACATATATGTATCATATCAACAGTGGTTGTAAGTATATCACAAAATTCTTTTCCTGCTGACTACTACACTTCAGTAACACTGCCTTTTGTTTGCTCTTTCTCATGCACTTAATTAGTTGGCCATTAATAGCAACCTATATAATTGTATATGTGTTTTTGGTTTGAAATAGATCATCATCATTTTCGTAACATGGAAGAAATTATATATCTTATTTGTAAGAGAGATAATTTATTGCAACTAAAATTAATTAATTAAAGTACAGTACCGATATGATGGAAGGGAATTTAAAGTTGTACACTTTAGTACACAATGTAATGGATGAAATACATTCCTTAGGTTTTATACAACATGCAATATAATAGTTGTATCCAAGCTTTATTTATAATGTGGGGGTATTCCTGCAGTGGTATCAATTTTATGATAATTCGAATTGAAGTACACAATTTACAGTATACGACTTCAGTTTGTCCCAAAATTAACATATATGATGATGCATGTTTCAAGTAATCTCAGTTTTATAGAGTGTAATATGATAGTAGTAACTTTGTAATAAATGTAGATTAATGTAATATATGCAATATATATATATATATATACACACACACACAAACTTCTACTCGACAAAAAATTGTAAATTTGTCGACGTAACGCATGGACAATTTAAACTTTGGTTATACTAAGACCATCTATAATGCAAGGTTTACGGGGATGTCTATCATTACATGTATGTTTAGGTGGAGTCCATGACTATTATTATCCATTATAAGCTCAAGTTCATAATAAAAGTCTATACAATTTTTCTTAAATGTCCATTAATATGGACTTTGAATAATTGTGAGAAAGATTAATAGAAAGTAGTGGCCGGTTTATATAACAGTAGAGAGGGAGATTTACAAAAATTAGTAATTTATAGAAAGCTGAAGTTACATAACATGGTATGCTATGAACTTTATAAAGTCTATGGCATTAGGGGTGCTACAAGAGTTCACTGCAATAAGCATGAAGACAACATAAGGTAGAGTATAGAAGTATACCAGCATCTTAAGGTTATTAAGCAATTAGAAAAACCAAAAAATATAAGAAGGGCATATATTAATGCAACATGACACATAGAATTCTACTTGTATATATGCATGTATGTGATCAGTCACACCTTTATATTATCTTTAGAACTTTTTGGTGTGTTTATATATAATACAAAAGAAGTGACTGTAGCCGATAGTTTAAATCGTATCCAAGGAATATATATATCATTACTTTTATAGTTAAAATTCTTGAAGTTGACCAAATTCAATTTGATGAGATCAACTATAATCATATCAAATTAATAAATCTAGGGAGAAAAGAAAGTGTATGTATTAGAGAATCATATCTAAAGAGATCTTATTCTTATTTCCTTTGAAGACTATGAATTCTTTAGGCAAATCAAATTAATCTATATATATTATATTATTGTATCCAAGAATTCTTAATCCACTCTAAAAATTATGCTTATATACTGATTAATGCATGAAATATTAAATCTTCTAATTAGTTATTGGATCATATCTTAGAAAAGCAAATAATAGATAAGATATATTGCTAGGTTGTTTATAAGATGTTGTTCGGAAAAAAAATTAGATAATATATTGTGGATCCAAGGAATTGTAGCAAAATATATAGTTGGCTAGCTAGTATCTTGAAATCTTAAGATCATACACGGGTTTGTCTCATATTTATATGCTACCCAAAGTTAGTAAATCGAAAGTTTAGAATGCTATAATTGTTCTTGCAAAATCATTGATAAGCGACAACGAAGAATGCTATAATTGTTAATAAAGCAAATAAACAATATCGTGGCTGAAACTTATAATAATGGGTTAATGTTCTAAAAATATAATGTACTTTCAATTTTGTCACTTTTTCCCATTATACTTTTTAATATCTCAATTTTTCTATCGAACTTTCATTTTTTGTCCCTTTTGTCCCATTGTACTTTTTAGTGTCCTAATTTCCCCATTGAACTTTTTTTTATCATTTTTTAAGTTGTATTTATAAAAAAAAAATTATCATTTAATAACTCAAAAAACATTTTTATTTACAAAAATTATCACTTAAACTTGATATATAACCTTTTAATGATTAATTATATAAAACTTTAAATAAAATTTGAAAAATGACGTAAAAAATGATAGCGTTGTTACAGATTAAGGAAATAGAGACAAAACTTGAAAGTTCGATGGAAAAATTGAGACATTAAAAAGTACAATGGGAAAAAAGTGATATAAAATGAAAGTTCGATGAGAAAAATTGGGACATTAAAAAGTACAATGAGAAAAAGAGGACAACATTGAAAATATATTGTATTTTTAGGTAATTAACCCTATAATACATATATAGTGTACATGTTGGGATCTTCTCATGTTGATGAGTTTAATTAACACGAGTTAATTAACATGAGAGGTCGTGTTCACTCAATAATATGCACACTTTGATCATAAACTCCCATCAATCTATATGCATGAGTTACATGCATTGATCTATAGTTTTCTATATGTGCTAAATATTCACTAATTACATTCGGGAATGATAAACATATAAATTGGAAAAATATAAATCATCTAGAAAAACAAAAGTAAAAGAAAAAGATGAGGTACTATGATTGATAGATAGATTCTGAGGCCTATGATTGATGAGAGATTCTAAGTTGAGTAGGAAGCCGACGAGTCACCTACAATATGTAAATAAATCAAATCTTTTATTACTCGTATATTGTATTAATTATTATTATATTAAATATTAAACTACTATATTTATACAAAAAGAAAATGATAACTTAGTTCATACAATTGCATTGGGGAAAAGATAGCATTAATCATCTTATATCAACGTACAACTGATGTATAAGCTCGATTAACAATATGTTATGTGTTAGGGTAATGATCGCGAGCGAAAGAATCTGTGAAGAATGATTCATTGCCTTAATGTTTTTATAATGCACTCATCGCCTTAACGTATTTATAAATTGTGGATTAACATTATTTTAATTGTATGACTAAAGTGCACCCATAATATGCATTACATTTTTCGTATGCATCGACAAGCAATATATGATGCATCAGTTTAATTAAGTACGTGAATGTTTTCACCGACGTACGCATCTTAAATCTTATTCCTTGAACCATTACTTATACGTAGCTCGCCACATTGCTCCAATGGCAACTCAAATGTAGAAATCAAAAGCAAGGTACTATATAGTAGATCAAATGTGGGTATGTACTATTTTCTCTAGCTGTATTACACCCAAAATTTAGGTGCATGTCCAAACCTTATAATGCAAACAAAAGTGACATATATTGACCTCGTATCTGTTAAACCATTATAGTATGGATCAAAACAGGTTGATATGTGTGCCCTACTTTCTATTGTTTCTATTAATAAATCGTGTATTACTGTAATATAATCAAAGATAAATAAGATTAATTAATTCAGTAGTATCATTCTCCCAACACAAACGCGCTTGTGGACACGTACAACTATAAAATCAAAGACGTAAATAACTACTTTATTAACATGTGGAGTATATATTTGAATTGATTAGACTCCTTTATATACGTCAAATCGAATATTGTATTTTATAAGTTAGTGTTGATCGATATAACAGTTCCATTTTGTCTTGTTTTACTTGTAAGATTGTGTTTTTTTTCTAAAAGAAAATGTGAAAGGGCCCTTAGATTTCTCGAGTTGTCAAAGTACTAACAAGTGGGTATATATACATTTCAACAGTTACTCTCTATGATTTAAGAGAATGTTATCCATTTAAGGGCTTTAGGTGAACATAGTCCACATCTTTTGTCCCTCATGAACCTGTAGCCCAACAGCAACCATTAGGCCCATGTGTTTTTATAATAGTAATTAACTTACTAATTTGCATTTTAAGGCAACTTTTACCATATACCAATTGCAGAACCCAATGGCAATTAAGGCCATTTTTGCTATTGTAATTTTTCATGTAAACTACACTCTCTATATAGCTTTTTCTTGTAGTTGTTATAGTGGAAAAATGGTGAGTAATGACCATCAAACAAAGACATTAAACGAAGTAGGTCCACAATGGAGGTAGGCGATGACTAGTTTACAAAGGCAAGAGACAACTAGGTCCACAGTTGATGGGAGAATGTAGATGATGACCAAAAATGACACTTCGTTAAAATGGTATGTGAAAAAGGATGAATATGTCGGCAGTTGGGATATAGATGGTGAAAAAATTTACACCCAACTAATAGCACATAAGTTTATGAGTATAGTGACAAAATGTTATGTGCAATTAACAACACGTAAGTTTATGAGTTGTTGAAGAACTACAAGTGTAAAACGTCTAAAATCTCAACATTATGAGGGGTGTTATTCTTCAAAATTAATTATTGGGTCTTATAGATTACTTACCTTAATTCATCTTAGATATAGGCGACCAAAGGGAGTGGATTATAATTTGGTCGTCAAGAGGAATGGTATGTGTTTTTCTTATATAGTTTTGGTTACACTTATGAAGTACCATCCTGTCAATTCATAAATCATTTGGACCGAACAAAACTATGAGCGTTCTTCACAACAAGTTGAACCATACATGATGCTTCAGATTCGTAGAAAATACCTGACAGAATCTGTATTAGTTGTGAAATTATATTGAATTTTGAATCAACTGACATAAACTAAAATCCAACTACAAAACATAGATTTCAAGTACTAAAATCAGTTTAAATTACAATTCATCCACATATTCGTTCTTGACAATTAGACCAAAGATTTACAAGAGCAAGAATTTTAGGAATTACTCTTCTAAGTTTCTAAATCAAAGAAATGCAACAATTTCAGAACACCTTGTAGCATAAAATAACAAGTCAACTATAACGAAGCAGAGACTCACAAGGGAGCATCCCCATCCATCATGTCTTCTTCCTTTTTGGTATCCCTTGCATGATCCCTGACAGTGGTTGTAGTTTCCAATTCAAGTTAAATACACAAACATGGGATATATACGCCATACTTGAATCCTTGCAGTCAGACATATTACCTATATAGCTATATGTTATTGCTTAAAGTTTCCCAAAATCACACCCTTATTCCAAGTGCTTATTTCTTGGTGGTGTGTGTCATAATGCTTTGAAGAAAATAATATTTAATAAAGTTTGCAATTGGTTGTTTGAGATGAAGTCTTAAGTGGTACTCACACCCCAATTCCATGTCTTATAGTACTGTTTATACTAGTGACAGCCAAATGGACACATTGGGTAGGTTGGGTCACGACTCAAAATGGTTTTTTTTGGTACAGTATGGTTCAAGCTGAGTTTTAAACCCAGAACACCTTTTGTCCAACAATTTAATCATTCCCATAAACAATATGTGTCAATGTGATCAAACGAATTATACCATACCCATTTGACCCATTTCAGATAGATAATTCATACTAACACTGATCCACTCATTTATACGTAAAAGAATCAAAATTGCCACCTCTAAATTATCCTTGCAAATTTGTGAATAGTCATTATATGTTTGTATGTCTAGATAATTTTTCATATTCATACTGAAAAGAGTACAAAATTATATATTTAATAACTCGATAATACCTTGTATTATTATGATTCACACTGAAGCTTTGACGTCGAGGCTTTTCTTCTTCATCAACATCCGAATCATATTCCTGGCCACTCCATATGCGTGGTTTTGGCCGTTTCTCCATTGGCTCCTCTGCCTATTTTACAAGTAGAATTTACACATTAACAATTGACACAAGAAAAATAGGTGAATAAATTGATCAAAATGTACAAATACTTACATCTTCAGGAGCTTCGGTGACAGATGGTGTCATCTGAAACGGCACACTAGGAGAATGTGGTAATCTTGACAGTTGCTCTAGCAGCATATTCCTGTCAGAATAATAAATTTTTCAACCCATTTCACGAGGCTGATGTTTTCATTATATCATATTGATTATAATAGACCCATTAATTATTTTTTGCTTTACGGATGCCACATAAAAATCACAACACTTTCCATTTTAGTAGGACTTTTATCCTAATTAAACAAAAAAACAAACAGTTGATTTCAGCCCATCCTTACACAAATTATTTAAGATATGAGGCCTCAAACACATACCCAATGTCCAACAATTATATAGCATCTAGAAAACTATTTACAAACATAGATTGAGAGAACATTTTGATGCATTTAAGCCAAAGCAGACAACAGGAAAAACTAATACACTTGGTAAAAGGAACTCTCAGGCCAACAAGAACATATTGCCTTTGCATATTAAAGAGTTCACATTCTTTACAGGACCAAATGATCATTCAATTGGAGATCAATGATCATTAGAAATGGCAAGATGGGTTGAGTAATTGGTACAAGATGCCTCTTTTTTAGTGCAGATCAGAACAATATAGGTCGGGTTGAGTCGACCCACAAACACCTTTTTCTCGATTTTATTATTAATATATTTTTTAAAGTAATGCATTAGTTATGAATATGAAAACATCAGTTTACACTGATAATCTCAATATTTAAATAACAAATTTTAAAGGTTGTATACATAAAAAAAAAAAAACTTCTCATGTGACTGTCAACCCATTTGACCCAATACATTCACAAGTGAAAGGGTCAAACTTGCAACCTTTAATGGATAGGCCACTACTTGAACGTATCCTATGATGTATTAATGTATACACTAAACACATGATATATGCTCAAGGTTGGAAGGAGAAACAATATTCACATTTCACAATACAATCTTACCTGATTTTCTCCAAATCTTTTGGAGTATTCTGATTTTCAAGGGGACTCGGCTCCACATGAAGCGTGTAATCCGGCCCAAAATACTCGTAATACTCGTTGTAAGGCAGCTTATTTTCAGGTTCAACACCCACTGCAACGGCTGTCTGTAATTTTGAAAAAAATATATATATTATATCATCAATATTCCAGCTTCTTTAAAAAATGATTAATACAATAAAATTATATATACACGCACACATGGAGAAAGAGAGACCTCATAACACCAGCACCGTGCAACATTACGGATCGTATAACCACCACCGCCTAAAACCATGAGAGGAACATTGAATGATCTAAGATACCTAAGGCAATCAGCATGACCTTTCACGGACAAATTGAAGCACCCAAGTCTATCTCCAGCTAGCGAATCAGCCCCACATTGAAGCACAACAGCATCAGGCTGATAAACTTCCATAACCTTGTGAATAATCGGTCTAAACAAACTACGGAAGCTGTCATCGTCCATCCCGTCATTCAAAGGAACATTCAATGCATAATACTTGCCCTGATTTGCACCAATGTCTTTAATATGGCCCGTGCCAGGGAAAAAGTCGCCAAATTTGTGAAATGAAACCGTCATCACCCTGTCAGTAGTGAAGAAAGCTTCTTCAACGCCATCTCCATGGTGAATATCGATATCCACATATAATACTCGCTGCATAATACCAAATTTTACGTAAGTATAACAACACCTACACCACATTTAACATTCAACTATCCACTTTAGAAAAAAAAAAATCAGTATTCTAATGTTTATTTTCTGTAACATCAGTTTTCATGGAATTCAAACACACTAACTTTCCAGCACACCCATCCGGTCCATGCCAGACCGCCCTAGACCCATCGCGTAAAAAGGAAATCAAGCTCACTTAGCGGCCCGTTCCTATAGTGGCCCAACCAACTGATCCAACCTTCCCAAGCAAGCTCTCTCATAAATCAGGTTCCTACTTATCTAAGATAGGGATTGAAAATACTTCCATATAACCTCATCTTCGGAACCAATTAGCCCACTAGAGGCTATTCTACTACCACTACTACGAAGTCATTTTTACAAGTATCTACCTTTACCTGAAAATCTATTTTTCGTGTCTAATGACCTTATCAAGTAACTACATTATTCTGCTAACGTGGCAGCTATGTTAACATTATCTCATCACCGATTTGGCATTCCCGATTGATACAATAACATACAATAGCAAAAACTAAAAGTAGCATATAATTGCATGCAAATTAGTTATATACAATTGACAATTCGAAAGATATACACACATATCAACATATGTACACATATAAATGATACAAACATAAAAACAATAGCAATAAGCAAAGATAGAAACAAACATACATACATACCCTATGAACTTTAAGCAACTCAAGAATCCCCAAAACAATATCATTCACATAACAAAACCCAGAAGCTTCAGACTTTTTGGCATGGTGCAACCCACCAGCCCAATTAATGGCGATATCCGCATCCTGTCTATTCAACTTGACCGCCGCACCGATGGAGCCACCGGCCGACGCTTGACAAAACTCAAAAATCCCATCAAAAACAGGACAATCTTCACCAACATTGAACCTTTTCAGGTGACGAGTATGCGTATGATCGGGTACAGCATCCGGTTGAACAGACGCTAGGAAGTCAACATAATCGTCGGAATGAAACTTACGGATGTCTTGTGCGGCGGCGGGAAAAGGTCGGACGATTTCCATACGACGGTGAAGAGAATAGTGGATGATGAGATTGTGAGCCATGCGAATACGGTGGGGTTTCATTGGGTGGCCTTGGCCGTAATAGTAGTCGCCGATTGAGGGTTCGTAGAAGTAGGTTACGCGGCGTTTTTTGCCGTCGGGACCGGTGGCCAGTGACGCGCCGGATTCGACCATTGTGGGGGTGATGGACGGTGGGAATGGTGCGGCGGCGGCGGCGGTGGTGCCGTGGTGGTTGTGAGTGGCGGAGTAGGGCTGTGACGGTGGGCCGGGTGGGATTCGGGTTAGAAAGGGGGAACGACGATGTAGTGCTGTAATTTTGAGAAAATAAAATTAGGTTTTTGAAGTTAACAAAAAGTACAAATAGTTTTAACAAAAGAGTAATGTTAATGCATACACAAAATGTTTGCATAACGAGTTGTCATTATCACATTAATTCACTTATTCTTTCTATTCTTTCTCTCTCTTTATTTTATTGATGTCACGTTATTATGTATC
This sequence comes from Pseudognaphalium luteoalbum, assembly GCA_963422505.1. Classification (NCBI taxonomy): domain Eukaryota; kingdom Viridiplantae; phylum Streptophyta; class Magnoliopsida; order Asterales; family Asteraceae; genus Pseudognaphalium; species Pseudognaphalium luteoalbum. Next base: position 6,157,110 of record OY730193.1, on the reverse strand, counting down.
TAAATTTATGTTATCAAATCATTTCTCTTAATAAAAATTAAAAATATTTATAAAAACAATAGATTTCATTAAGTAATTTTCAAGAGTTAAAAGGGAAAATAAAAGGAAAAAAGCCTACAAAAATAAACAAAGTTTCTCGCAATAATCTCAATGCATAATTTTCCTTTTACTAGATGGACTTTCATTCGATTAGAAAAATTTAATGCTGACAAATTCGGCTCATTTGCTCCACATCTAGGCAATTCTGGGCATAATGACATAAAGTTTGGGTTCTTATAGACTGGAGAAATTTCGAGAATTGGCTTAATTGGGTAAAACTCAAATCATGAATGGATCTAAATGAGTGACAATCATCTTATATTTTTTATATTATATAATTAACAAAGTTAACTTATTTTGGAAAAAATATATATTTTAGTGAATTAGAACATTTTTTATGAAATTTTCAAATAGTCCGTTATGACCCGAGTCCGTTTAGACCCGCACCCGATTAGACCCGAGCACGTTTATACCCGTCCAATCCACCCGTTTTGACAGCTCTAGAAAAATTCTATATATTTAACTTTTGGGTTGCTTCGATACACTATGTGATGATAGTAATTTTATCATGTCGTCTTTGAGGTTGTTGAGACGATTGAGGAAGCACTGCATGGGGTTGTAGAAATATTTGGTTTTATAAGCGATAAGCATTCTAACACACAACTAAAACAAAACAAGTCATGACTTGTATTTATAGAATTAGAATAAAATTTAACTCTCTTCATTTCCTAAGGAATCACAAGGTTCTATATCACTTGGTAATTTTTTTTTATTACAAGATAAATAATTTTTTTAGTGATAATGCACTTTTATCATACAAACACTCTCGCTGAATAGTTTTATCGGATATAAAATTATTAAGATACTAGATACATACCGGTGATATAATAATTTATTTATTATAATTAAATAATGATAATGACCATAATCACTAAGTGGTACGAAACTTTTGTTTCAAATATCTCAATATCATTTGCTCAACATTTACTTACTTCTCAATCATTAGATAAAAAAACTTAATTTGAACTTTTGAATGACCAATTTTGGGCTGCTCATCCTTAAATATGAAAGCCCATTTTCAAATGTAACTGGTAGCCCAAATAAGTTATCAAAAACTATGGCCCGATAGAAAGTTTACTCCCAAGACGTCGCATACAATAATGAAGCAAACTTATTTAATGGAGAAACCGGTCGTAACTTGTAACTTCTTGTAAGGGTCCAACGGCACATTGAATCTATTCTGTTAAAATATTGATTGATTGAATATCTTAACACTAATTTGAAAGTTGAGTGATCTATATATTGTTGTAACATTATATAATTGCCTGCTAATAACAAGAGTATAAGATAAGATTGTAAGTTTGTAACAAATAATACAGTTTATATGTTTTTTTTGTCACTTGATAGTCTAGGATGATTTTCTTATTAACTCTCAAGTAAAACTGTAAAAGGAACTTCGGTGATGAAAAACAAACATGTTTGATCAGTTTGAAGATCAATTCCTTCCTGTTTGCCGAGTAGTGAAAAATATCTTAATGATATTCCATAATTAGCATACTTGATTTTTGAGCGTACGTAATCAGCATTATTGAATATCCTGCTTAACCAATAGGATGCTGCAGCAAGGGACCAGTGTTCACATCTTGCTTTGCTTTTATCTCGTGAAGGTTGGTCCCGAAACCACATTTCTTAATGTGATCGAGTCGGCAGCTTCTTTGTCATTTGTGGATACATTAGTTACATTTACCATGAAGACAATGACGAAACTTGAGGTTGTTCATATTAAATTATAAGTAATCTGATATGTCTGGATCCAAGTACCAGATGTAGCATCCTTATCATCATCTTTAATAAACAAATTTTCTATCATATAACCTGCTGTCCATTTGTATATTTCTTCGTTACACAATGTTATTATGCTCTATACACAGTTATAATCAATATACAGAAGAAACAGATACAAAAAACTACACAAAAAGAGACATTTGATGGCTTGTAACATAATGATTGATGAAATTTTTGTGTAAAAAGGTTATCTACTTTTTCATGGGAACCAAATGATTCGATCACTGTCATTTTGAAACGCTCTAAAAATCTGAAACTTTTTTTTTTTACCTTCAATTATCTAAGAATTCATTTTATATTTATCCTATATTAAATTTTGGACTAAAAACTGATTTTCTGAATTTGTCATGCTCACACGATCCAAATTTTTGAGGTGGGATCACGTATCTAAGCACAAAACTTTCTGTTCACAAATTGCATTGACTCACGCGATTCAGAAAATTTTCTGGGATCGCGTAGCCATGCCTATTTTAGAAGTCAGCAAAAGTCAATTTTTTAGCCAATTTCAAACACGCATAACTTTTTACTCGTTATGAATTAGGACCTGAAATTTTGCACACACCTTCACTATAACCATATAAACCTTTTCTCAATTCCACTTTTGCAAGTTTTACATTTCTCTAAAATTTGACCCATAGACGGTTTTTCGGCTAAATTAGACCAAAAATCTCAACATACCAATTCTCAAACCATGATTTCTGAGATATTGAGCTTTTGACCTCATAATACATGTACTAAAACAAAGTTGTGAAACTATTTACCACACTCTTAACTTTCCTCTAACCCATTTGAACCGTGTGTGCTTATAACAACCCAATTTGACCCTTTTTAACCCGCTGACTTTAAAAGGCTAATTTGACCCATTCAATAGTTGACCAATAGAACATTTGACTTCCTTACAACCTTTCAATATATATACATAATCAAAATGGCAAGTATACTATAACTTGTCATTTTTCACTTTCTACAACATTTTTATACATTACATATCATGATCTACTACTAAACCACACAATTACTTGTCTTTACTAATACCTTTGCAACATGTCAAAACATTGTTTAAGTGGCTTTCAAGGGCTTCAAAATGACAATTAAAAGAGATAAGCTTGTGTAACTTACTACAAGCTTGCAATTCCACTTCTATTCTTTGCTAGCTTCTTTTCCCTTACCACTTCCACTTGTACCTACAACATAAACTAAACTAATTAAGCACTTTGCTTAGTGAGTATATGTATAACTAATCAAACATGCAATAAAACATATAATAAACAAGGAAATTAGATTACTTCCCTTTTTCTCTTTCAATTCTCTATTCGCAAATTCTAATCAAATGTGCACATTTCAAATCTTTCAATTAGCTAACCTTGATTAGCTAGTCTACTCATACCATTAGCTAGCATAACTAGCTACTAATCAAGAACATAACTAACCTTGGTTAGTTATTCTAATCACTTTATGGCTAATAATCATTAACCATTCTAATCACATGTATTCAACATATTCAAATTCTAATAACAACTAATCATTCCACATACTCACCTTGATTAGTTGAATGACTTGAAACAAAACGTTCAATTGATAACAAGTCTTCTTGTACACCTAATAAACATACATATAACACATATATTAGCAACTAATCATCTTTTAGATTACTAATTCATCTAATCACTTCTCCCCCACTAGTTACATACTAACTTTGATTTAACCCAACTAATTAATTTCATTCCCTTGATCATGTTTATAATTTTAACATGAATTTAACTACTTTCTTACTACTACTAACATCTACTAACACTTTGAAATTGAAATTCAAACTAATTTATATAATTCATGAAAATCCCATAAACCCTAACCACGATATTTTACTTTTCACATGAAATTAAGCTTCTAATCATCATTTATAAACTAAACTAACACTAGTTAATCAATTATAAACCCTAATTTCGGATTTATTCATACAATTTAGCTAATACCCTTAAAAATCCAAATTTCTAGGGTTCTTGAAGAAATTAGAACACTTACAAAGATTGGAGGATGATTAAAAGGTGATGATTCTGATAAATTGAAGCTGGAATCAAAGATTAACAAATGAGTTCTTTTCTTGATTGTGTTTCCTGCGATTTTTCTAAGCTTATTTGGGGGTTCTGGAGCTGTTTTGAAGATACAGGAAGAAGGCATATATTTTGTGTCTATATTCTTTTAATTTCTTATACTACACAGTTTGGAACTGAACATCTGTTTATGTTTTTTATTATATCTTATTATTAAAAGATCTATAATTAAAAAGATGTATATATTATTGTACACTAAAATAATACCTTAAAATTGAGGTGTTACACATTTGATCAGCTATGGTGGTACTTTCACATAGGATTATGGCTGATTGTATGAACTTCCAATATGTTAGTTCTTTTCATGTCCACCAAACATGTTCTAGAGTTGGCTTTTTTGTAACTTCTTTTCCTAGATATGCAGCCACTAAGGACATGACACATGGGAAACAAACACAGTGCAACTTAATCTCCTTCGAGATTCGCACTTGAATGACATCTCTTACATTCATCTGATATAACTAACCAATCAAACTTATTGTAAAATCATTCGCGTTTGTAAGTTTCATTAATTCGTTATAAATAATTATCAATGTATAATACATAATACCGATCTAAATCAAAACTTTATTGTCCTACAGTCTCCACGCCCACCTTGATTCTCATTATATATACGTACATTATCACTAATCTATTATGTAGAATCGTGATTGTTAACTAAGAAAGTAAAGGGCGATTTAAGAAAGACTACTACCGCCAAAGTTGACAGGCAGCAACGGTAGTGGCGGTATTTGTTAGTAGCAAGTATATGCAATGTTTTCCTTGCTATAAAGGTATGATTCTTTTCAAAGAATCACAATCAACCAACAATAAAAGCTTCTTTTTCAAGTGATGATGATGAAATTAAAGTAGTTTTAGAGAGAATAGAAACTCTTTTCACATCTCTTTTTTCCTTTAATTTCTTGAATCCTTTGCCCCACTCATGATTTGGTTTCTTTGGCCATGGCTGTCCCAGAGATAGCTTTTGCTTGTCTCAATAGACAGAAAAGGAATATTTAATCCTGTCTGTTTAAAGATCATAATATAATCCTAAGCATTTTCCCTCTCATTTCTTGTCATTTGTACCACTCCATATAGATATATATGTGTACACAGACACTATGTAGTATTATAATTAATCGCCTCGAATTACTTCGTCTTTTTCTTAATGAATGTCCCACATAAAATTGATATGTCAAAGCATTTAGTCGTTGATTTGAACCATTTTTCGCATGATAACGCCAAGAGTGTCTTAAACCGTTCAAATATGGTCACATCAATATTCACATCCAACTTATTCATGTATATTAGAAGGGAGTGGGAGTTTTTGGATATGATGAATCTTTGTACAACGATGTGCAATAGGTATAATAAGAACGTTAATCTGCTACATAAGTTGGTTTTCATAATTCTTAAAGCAGAATGGAAAGAGACATGATGTGTGACAACTTAAAAGGAATTTGTAAGAATAGTTTTGGAATTTCAAAGTGAATTCCTTTATAAGTGCATTCTTATTTTTGGCAAATTCGACTTCCTTCAAGCATAAGGTCTTATCCAAAGATAATCGTAATGAAACAATTATGTGGTTCCCCTTCGACTACAACAGTTAGATAGTATTTCGCCCATAGTCTCACTATCCACCGGATAGTCCTTGTGAGTTCGTTGTGTCTTCTCGCCGCCTGCACTGGTTGTGGGTCATTTGGATTTGTGATATGGGCCAGGCAAATGTTGTGACATGATAAAATTATTTGGCACCCAATGTAGGGGAGATGTCGAAGAAAACGGAGCTCAAACTGAAGTCGAGTACGATTGTAAAGATAAGAGTTGAATGTCTCGAACCCATTTTATGAGTAACAAAAAATGAAGTTGTGAAACAAAACGAGAATAGAAGTTACGAGAAGTAGTTAGTGCACATGAAATATCTGTTTCGAATGAATAAATTGAGTATTCATGAAGAAGAAAATGTATATAACTGTAGATAATATATATATATAAGTCATTAATTTATTAATAATATTATATTTCACGCTAAAGCATCAAATCAAATATCAAATATATATATTAAAATATTGTCACGTTTGATATTTTTCCCGTTGATATATGGAAATATCTTAATTAGATTTTGGCTTTCATGATTCATAATATTGACTTTTAACTTGTACTAAATTCATAAACTAATTAACAATTATACTGAAGAACATGTCGGACGAGTATTGTCAGAGTCTAAATACAATAAGTCAAAATACATGCTCATACGAATTTGATTTTGATGATCATGATATATACTTTTTCATTATACGTGCAATCAAAAAGGGTTTATGACTTGAATGAAGTTGTGGGTTCAAGGCTCGTGGGAGACATAAATATATATATAGGAAAAATATTATGATCGAGTACGGTACATGATAAGAAATGTAAGGGATCTATAGCATCCAATGCATGAAAAATAACGAGTGTGTAGTGTCTTCTTGTTTCTTCAGTATATATGTCAATACGAAAACGTTTTACACTAAAATGAATATCTTTTTTTTTATAAGTAAATAAAGTAATTTTGATAGGCTGTTTGTGATATGATGCACCAACAGGTATGTGACAAGAGGACCCATAAACACCTTGGTTTAGTGGGATTCATCTTATCAAATTATTGTGATCATTTTACTTCTTAAGCAAATAATTAACTTTTAATAACAAAACTTTAATATTTAAAATTGGGAAAAGAGATCAAGATTTGAGAGGAAAATAATGATTATTTGAGGGGTTTTTTTTCATGTTATATGTCTCAATGGCCACTAAGTCAAAAGGTGTAATTACAACTTCAATTCTTCATTCTTCATTCTAATCATTCATAATCACTACATAGTAACTCTACTTAGTAAGGTCGTAATCATTTCTTTTAACTAATTTCAGGTTTTTGTGTCACTCTTTCGCACGACCTGATAAATACAATATAAATATATATAGACGTTGTTCTGAATTTACTTTGTTCGTTTTCAAATTGATTTTCATATGATCAGTTTATGCATATCGATCGATGAGTTGCTTTTGTTTAAGTTTTCTTATATTCTATGATGTTGATCAACTCTTCTCGATTTTGAATTTAATACACAATATTATACTTGATCACGTTTCTAAAATGAATTTATATATTAAAAAACACAACCTTTACGGCTTTACTAGTAATAATTTCATCACTAATTAAATAATATTATCATTGTTAAAATTGAATGCCAAAAAGGAGAAAAGTAAACTAGATAAAAGTCGTCGTAGCAAGACTCATTTACAATTTGCCTGCCTCTTTCTCCTTTCTCCTTTCTTGTTTTGTTGTTGACTTGTCGTTGTTGTCTTTTAGCAACAATTGTTTGTCCCAAAATAAAGAATGATAATTGATATGTCATGAAATATTGTATAATATATCAGTCGTACTAATTTTGCACATGTATAACTTACGATACCAGGGTTGGAACTACGTGGTAGGGGTAGTAGTAGCTATAGATCTATTCATCATAGGCAATATAAATTTTTTTAGAAAAAAAAATATTTTTCTTACATTCTTTATTTGTGCTACGGGTCATTCTACATATGATAATCACTAATTAGGAATGACTGCAACCAATGTATTAATTGATTTTTATTTTATTCTTTCACTTTCTAGAACTCTTGTTTCATTTTACATCAAAATAAATCATAATGGTTAAATCAACCAAAAGAAAATGAAAAAGAAATCTTAATTCTTAATAATATTCATATACGGAGTATAGTATTACACTAGCTAGTACATAACATTGATGGTATAAACTTAGATGCGTGCAAAATTAAAGAAGACAAACAAAATCCTAATCATATTGAAGTTTTTATAATGGATACGAGTACCACTTTATATATGCCGACGTTACTTTTTAGTCAGTTTCATTATTTGTTTTTGACTCTTTGTCTCCATTTTTACATTCATATATAACATAATAGAATAATATAAAAACAACTTTGAATACAATTGGATCTTTTCCTCTTAGTAATATACATATTTAATTTAATGAAACAATTAATTATGATACGCTTCAAGTGATTTGTATATTTGTAGTAACTTAGGTTTCAAACCCATGTTGACACACAAGTCACTGATTCGTAATTGACTTTTATTAAAACATACACCACTTTTATAAATTGTATGTATACATAATTATTAGGGTCTTGATATTGCCACATGCACTTTTACTTCACACACGGGTTATTAATTCAAAGTGACAATTATACCCTTCACATTCTTTTATCAACAGATAACCCAAACCTGTCACTTCACGCACTCACTAAACTTCTTCTTCTCTTTCTCTTACGATACAACAATTAATTTACCTTGTACCTTTAAAAATTAGAAACTAAAAAAGCAACTAACAGAACCGAACATTCAATTGGAATACTAATGAAAAAACTAGCAGTTTTATTGTTTACATGTTAAACTCGATTTGATAACAAAATGTAATATTTTATGTTATGTTACCCTTATGTATAATATAATTAGTTAAAGTGGAATACTTTTCAATCGTAGATAGTAGTCAAAAGTGAAGTTCTCTTCAATGAAGATTAAATGGTTATATTGGGGAAAATTAAAAGCCCTAATTTTTGATGGGTTTTCCTCACCTTCTATCTTTGAGTTTTTTACAAATGGTGGATCTCATAGGGATTCTGGATTTAGTACTAGCATCGGTGAAGTGAAGGACGAAACTGAAATGGATGAGAAAATTATTTGGTGGGTTTTGAAGATGAAAAGTGGAGAGAAGATGGGTACTACCGTATGCGACAAATTAAATAAAAACTTGAAGGGTGTAACTGTCACTTCAAATATAATGCATGTGTGCAAAGCAAAAGTGCATGTGGCAAAAGCATCACCCTGATTATTATACTTGACAAACGGGTCAGATTGGGTCATAGGTCAAACGGGTTGGGTTGAAATAGGTTATGACTTAACCTCATCATTTACATATGAAAAGCAAAGGAAATTGTGAAATTACATGTAGCTTGCTAGATGCGAAATATTATGAATTACTATATGTATTCAACTATCAAAGTTTCTAACTTTCTATCGTATACCTCAGATAAATTTCAATAGATAATATTGTATATACACAAACTCTAATAACTTGTAAATTGATAACGTTGAACCGGATTTGATGATGTGCCAAGTTAAATAATTAACATGTCATCAAAGTTACTGGTGTCCTGATGACTAAGCTAATGGATACAAATAACAAAAAATAAAAGTATGATGTATATCAAATCAAACTTTTTAAGATTGATATATACAACACACTAAAATTTTCACATAGTAAGAATGCACATGAACGATACATATACAAATAACATTCCTTTATGATCAAACTATTCAAAATTAACCAATTAATGTACTACTAGTACTAGGCTACGAGGTATGTGGATGTGTTAGAAGCCTATAACTACATGCATGTACCCATCCCCTCACTTAAATCTTGAATTCTTGAGCGATAAAATTGGAAATCAACGTACGGTATATATTAGCTAGACGTACCAGATGTTTGAATTGGTGATTGTAGTATCATTTGAGTCCTCTTACATCAAATCTCACTTTTCTACGTCACTTGTTTTGGGCGTGTCATATTTGGACGAATACATTGAATACATCTCATGTAGTCATATATGTTTCTTCATTTTGTGCACTATATATCTTGTCCCTTTATCGAATTTTAGATTTTAGTTGGTAATTATGATGAGTTTGTTAATTTATATATATGTATTAAAACTACTACAATAATAGTAATATATTTAGGAAACTTAAATGTAATTAGGAAAGATTTTTTATTTTTATTTTTATTTTTTGACTGTTTTGTTACGTATCTATGGGGTTGGTAATGATGATAGAGCAATTAGATGGATGACGATAATAATGATGACATTACATGACCATAGAGATGGCGGACGTTGGGGGACTTATTCTTTTTTCATTTATCATTATTACGAGTATTATTATTATTATTACTGTATTATTTTTAAGTTTGGTCTTGTTTTACCGTGTCACATTTTAGATTATTAATATTCTTAATTATAAGAGAGAGCTTCGGTAGATATTTAAAATTTTAGAAAAACCAAACTAGTAGTAGACTATATATCATCTATATTGATCCATAATGATATATTTAATATATACATTTTCCTATTGCCTATATATGTTACGTTACTAAATTTGGGGAAGGAAAAATTTGCATTGAGTTTGATTGATACTTTATGTTGACAAACGAGGTAGACTTTCCACTAAATAAATCAATCTTCAGAAAGTTTGATACAAAATGATTTAATTTTTTCAAAAGTTATACTTATTTATATATATCATAATCGGGATACATAGCCAATATGCTAGTGTCACATGTTTTTCTTTGACTACATTAGCTTCTTTTTCTTTTACTTTTGAAAGAGCAATATTGTATAGGTCGTCCCTGTATTATGCTAATATTACCAATATTTCGAAAGTTGAAATATAGGTAACAATGTACTTCAGTATTTTATAGGAAAATAACAATGACAATTCTAAGAAATATTAATAAGTTAAGTTGTCATATACACATTAGTATACATGTCAATCCATTCATGGTTTCTCTAAATATTTGGTCTAAGCTCTCTGAATATTTGTTGAAGTACAACTAATGACCGGCTAGAAAAGTGTCGTTAATTATAAATTAGAGATGATATGAGTATATATATATATATATATATATATATATATATATATATATATCATTAATAATAAATTATACTCCGTGACCAACATTATAATAATATTAGTTTTTTGAGTCCCACAGCTTAGAAAAAGAGATTGAATAAAAAGTTGGGAACCTTTTTTATTTATGATTGATATACATGGTTAAATGTTATGTAATCTTTACGTATGTATATATCCAAATTTAAATCTAAATTAAAATGTATCGATGAATAAATTATTAACATCGGATAATAAATGTAGTCGCAAACTAAATTGTCACGTGTATAATTAAAGATCCCTTAAGGTCCCCTTTTATTCGACACGCCGATCATCCTATGTAGTTGAACGCACTCTCAAATCTCAAACTCACCTAGCAACGTACGTCTCGATCTGACTTCCCTTGTTTTCTTTCCTTACCAAGTTTTTATATATTTAGTTTTTTATCATTTAAAGAGAAAGATAATACTAACTAGCTAAGTTAGCTTGCCGAATGGAGACCTTACATAAAAAATGGCATATGCTTAAATGGAAGTTCATTTAAAAAGATATTTACATTTAGTGTAGCTTAAAACATGCCAAAACTCCGAAGACGTGGATATGGGTAAGGATCCGGATGCAGTGTGGTCGTGTGCTGCGCTGGATCATATCGGTCGCATTCAATCCATGATCTGCTACAATCATTCATGATCGACTTCCAAATATTTAATTATATATATTTTTTTTTAATTTCTTATATATTCTTAATTATTCCGCAGACAAATAATAATTCACCATATTTTAGGTAGTTAAATTCTTCAATTATTAGTACTAAATAAAGATGGAGGAGTTAAATAAACTTACATGAACCTTTATGCCATGCCCTCGCACGGACACATATATACATAATACATGTACATCTTACGAAAGTTATCGGGCCCCCACCAAATACTGATCCGTCGACTCATCGAGTGAACATCTAATATGTAGTGTCGGTGGAGTTGGATATATATATATACATATATACTAGTTAACCATTTAGGTCGTGCAATGCATGACCCGCTCTCATAAAGCTTAATGTTTATTTTAAAGTTAATTGTATGATTAATCCTAGTGATTCACACACAATTGCATCCCGAATCTATATACTCTACTTTTTTCATCCCGAGTCCAAAATGAGAAACTTTATGTTGTGAAATTGATCCATCCCTCTAACCCCATCTATTTTATATTTATGATGATAAGGTGTCATGTTTTAAGGTAAATTAAGGTAAAGTATATAGATAGATTATATGTAAATGTGTCACTTGGTAAATTGAAGTGATGATATGTGAAAAAATTTATATATGTAACGAAAGGAGGGAGCTTCCATTTTAGCTTTTTCTAAAAGACCATACAACATTTAAATGGTTTCTATTATGTTTTAAGTTTAAAAAATTAAAAAGTCACAAAATTAGTGGTTTTCAATTTGATTTAGGTGACGTGTCAAAATTTGAAGTCATGATGTTTCTAAATTTTAAAAGAAGCTTGTTTTCTTATAAAGTAATGATATATTAAGGGTTGAATTCTGCTGAGAACAAAAGGATTCACTGGTGAAAATAAATCATAGCTTTTCATTTAAAATCATTGGTTCAAAATAAAAGTGACATTTTTGTAATTATTGAGAAATCTGTAAAGGGTGGTGATAATTTGATAAATAAGTGGAACTTCATTTTTCACTAATTCACAACTTATCTTTAGTGTGAAACATAAAATGATTTTGGTTCACAACAATTTTGAAGTTGTGAATTTTTTTTTATGTTTACAAAACTTTATTGAATGATAAAGCTATTTTTTTAACCTTCACATTTAGTATACCTTGTTAAGCAATAAAAGACGCATTCCATTGATACAAAATAAATCTTCATATTATACAAAACTTATGTGAAGCAATAAAAGATACATTCCATCAATAGAAAACAAAGCTTCATATTATACAAAACTTATGTGAAGCAATAAAATATACATTCCGTCAATACAAAATAAAACTTCACATTATACAAAACTTATGTGAAGCAAATCTGTAATTGAATTTAATCGAATTAGTAAAAATTACGCAATCGTTGTTATTTTCATTCAAACGTCGAGGACCAAACAATACGTATATTAAGTTTAGGTTCATCAATTTATATTATTATTATTATTATTATTATTGTTATTATTATTATTATATAATGTAAATATACTAATGATAAAAAGAAAAAAAAAACTTTCACACATGTAAAACTTGTGAATGAAAAAGGAAATAAAAAAATTAACAATAAAAGTTAATTGTGAAGGTTAATCAAAGTTTACAATAATTACGAAAATGCTACCATGCCAGAAATTCAAAATATTTACAAAAATGTCACTTTCAAAATCAGGATTTTTGATTAATGGAAAATAATGAAGAAATGAGATGTGTTCTCACCAAACTTACGGAATTCCCTTATTCTCATAGGATCCCAAGTTTATATGTTAATGTACATTTTTTTTGTAATATACACACCACACCATTGATGCAATTCTAACCAAATATAGAAACAGTTAGAGTTAGACGAATAGAGTTTTATATAAACATAATAATAAAACATGACAATATGACATTATGATATAACTATGCTTGTGGATGAACTTCATGAAGAAATTTATTAATACCAAAAAGTTGTGGTGGAAAAGATTCTAAATTAGTAACCTAGCTACTAGTTAAGGTTCAAGTAACTCCTGAGGGGCCGAAATGAAGCTTGCACCATTTATAAGTATACTAGACATGTCGGGATTTTGTTAAATTAATTACATAATTTAACCTGAAATTTATACCGCTACTATAGCTGTGATCTATTTTCTCAAGGCCTATATTTATGACACGACATAGAAGATAATAATAACAATAAAAATAAAGTTGTTGTCGCAAATAAACGCGTGGACAGAACAATCTAAATGAACCCGGAAAATTTTATGGCAATACCACAGAAAAGTATTACTTTGGGGTTTGGAATGATTCTGACCTAAGTCTGTAGTTTATTGTTTTTTGATGTATTTATAAGGTGTTGTAACACATAATACATGTTTAACTAGTATGGTCCAAATCAATGATAGCAAGTTACAATGCTTGAAAACAACGAAAAATTTAAGGCAAAATTCATGTACGAACAGAGGTTGAAACCTCTGCAGGTACCAAGCGGTAGAGTTTTACGCGATAAGTAATCAAGTACTAGTACGCCTTACTAAGTTGGTGATGGCAATGAAATGCACTGGGCTGTATTTTATAACTTATACGTGCCTGTTGTGGCGTCACCACGAGCCATCACCGGTTCGCTAGGGTTCTCAAGTGGTACGTGATTGACACATTCCTTTTGTTGAGATTTCTCGTCTTCTCAGCGTTTTCGGGCTCTTTCCTTTCTAAATCATGATAACATAACAACAAAGAATTTAAACCTCAAAGGGTTTATTGTTTCGTTATGTATTAAAGTTTACACTTTTTACTATTGTATGCGTCGAACTTTAAAAACTTATATTCTATGTATTGAACTTGCAAATATGGTCTATTGTATGTCGAATTTCCATTTTGGGTAAAGCCCGTATAAGAAAGTTTTCTATTTTGGCCTTACCCAAAAAGGAAATAATACATATAACACCACTTGTAATGGGCTTGCGTGGCAGGCGTTCAGAGGATGGAGAATGCCAGAATGCCAGCAATGTGGCATTCTGGGCTGACGTTCTGGCGGCGTCGTGGGTGGGAAAACAGGGAAGAAAATGGCGTTCAGGGTGGGACCCACTCGTTATTTCTTTTCTTTTTCCTTTTCTTTCGCGATTTTTAATCAGTTTAAAAAAATGTATTTTTTAAAAAAAACTGACCGTTTGAAGCATTAAATAGTAAAAATATTTTAAAAAATGACCCCTGCTCCCCAACGTTCGGAATTTAAAAAAATATATATATATTTTTTCCCACTACTTTATCTATCTATATATATTCCACATTCCAACCATTTTATACACATTCATTTTATACACTTTCGTCACCATTTTATACACTTCCACCTCCCATACTTTCTTCACCATTTTTTATAATAATTTCATCCACTTTCACCACCACTTTCATCACCATGTAAACCCAAATTCAAACCCAAATCCCGACTACAATCAATCCCCAAATCCGGATAACATGTCGTATATCAACCTTATGTTATTCGGAATTGCAAACACATCCGGTTCGAGCGGCTCTAACCCAAATGTATGTCCGAATATACCACCGTACGGAACGTTTCCACCATACAATATGTATCAACAACAATTTCATCCAAACCAACACCACTACAGATATTTTTCTAACCCGAGTTTTCAACAACAACCGTTCCTGCAACCATTCCCCCAACAACTGTTCCCGCAACAACCGTTCCAACAACCTGAACAAATGGATGAAACACCAAACCAACGATCCGGAAAATAAGTAGTGTCATCCCTAAAAAAAGAAGCCATCTAAAGAAAACTAACGGGTCCAAAAAGACTTGCAACAAACAGCAATGGGCGCCAAATGAAGAGGCGTGGTTAGCAACTTGTTTTTGTGACACGTCCGAAGACTCGCAAGTCGGTAACTCACAAAAACGGGGAACTTTGTGGGGTACTGTTGAAGAAAAGTTCAACGCCAACAATTATGGTTGGGTTCGCGACGCCGACCAGTTATCATCCAAGTGGCGTGCACTTGACCGCGCGTGCAAAAACTTCAACGGGTGTTATGAGTCGGGAAAACGAGCTTGGGGAAGCGGTCGAGACCACGAGATGATTTACGATCAAGCCGTATCCAAATACTACGACACCTACACAAAGACATTCACCGCGAAGGAGACTTGGTTGTTCCTCAAAGATCATCCGAAATGGATGCCACCACAGCCGGTTGGTGGAATCGGATTGCACAACGAGGAGGAAGATTTGTTTGATCAGTCTGTTGATCTCTCTGCCGACCGAGAGAACAAGTTATTTAGGCCCGACCCGATTTCAAGGCCCATGAGCCGAACAAGGGCCCGAAAAGCGGCCTGAAGCTCCGGTTGTTCCGATGCGGCGACATCATCCCGGACAGGAACCTTGAACGAAAGGGTTGATGAAGCGATAGAGACTATGGCAAAAAAATAAGGCCAAATTTTTAGCCGCCCGAAAAGCATCAATTGAGGCAATCACCCATCAGGAACGATTTCGAACTGCGTTGCAAGGTGTACAGTTTCTGACCGCGCAGATGTTGCGAAAATGAAGAAAAAGTTTCGGGATGAGTTTCAGGAGTTCTACGATGCCGACGAGGAAAACGAGGATGACGACGAGTAGTTTTTATTGTATTTAAGATTTTAGGATTGTAACGTTCAAATTTTTAGGATTGTAACGTTTTATTTTTTAGGATTGTAACGTTTAAATTTTTAGGAATGTAAAGTTTTAGTTTTATAAAGTAATCGCAAATTTTAATTTTTGTATTGTTTAATTTTTACTATTGTAACGCATTTTAATTTACCTCTAATTATATAATACTCCATCCGTCCCAATTTTATTGTCCACAGACAAAAAATACGCAGTTTAAGAAAAGTGTACTGGTTGTACTCTACAACCAATAAGATTTAATCTCTCACCACATACAAATGTTTTGATTGTTTGAAAGGTACAAGTGGACTATAAATTTGGGACAATTCAAAATGAAAAGGCGAACTATAAATTTGGGACGGAGGGAGTATTGTATTGTATTGTATTTTAATTAAACTGTATTTGTTTTATGAAATAAAAGAAAATTAAATTTAGTTAGTGGGTGGGTGGGTCCCAGAATGGAGAAAAAATGGCGTTCTGGTGTTACGATTAGGGGCGTTCTGGTGTTATGCTGATGTGACACCTAAAAAATTGGCGTTCTGGTGTTACGATTACGAGTGGTCTAATAGAACATATTTATAAGTTCACTACATACATAAGAACAAATGAAAGTATGTCACATACAATAGTAAAAAGTGCAAAGTTAAATGCATTACGAAACAATAAACTCAACCTCAAATAAACCCAACCTCAAATACTAAGATTTTTGTAGTCCTCTGTTTTACCCCTGCTTTAATTTGCATCCACACTTAATGATCTCAATTTTATACCACCATGCCACCAGCCAATTCCACCAATAACACTTGTCTGCAAAAAACGCCTTACATGTACATGTTATACTCGACCCATGAGTTATAAATTATATTTTTTTATCCAGTCAATTGGTGACTTTTGCGTATTGCATCTATTTACTCGGTAATATTTAGTAGACATAATTTCATTGAAATGTATTAAAGCTACTCAATAATTTATACTACGTACTATATTATGTATATACGATATGATAATATGATAAAAAAAATTATTGTATATATGAAACTTTATAAAACGGCTAATATATATATATATATATGTGTGTGTGAGAGTCACCGATACACAGGGTATGAAAAGCTTTCATACATACAATATAATGATAGATAATATAATACATATAATCGAACTTAAAAATATGGATTACAAATACATACTTCCGATACCATCAACTCAAAAATAGAAAGCTTCGTACATGCACCGGAAACTATACATACATGCATCGGAAACTATATCTACACAAGTTTTATGCACACGATAGAATTTCAAAAACATACATATATACAATAGTAGAAAGTGGCATACCATTACATACTAAATTGGTCGGGCGTATAGTACTACAACTATACATAACCTTTACCTGCTTCTTTTGATTTTTCATGACTTTTTTTTTATATCTTCTCAACAAATATAACTTACAACAACAACAATAACAATACACAATCCCGCATATACAAGATATGATAGAGGTAAGATATAAATAGTAATTCTTTACACGACGGTAATCAACAACTATAACTTGTACCTACATTATTTTTTAATCTAACATTAAACACGTACAGTTAATCTGACAGCAAATTAATAAGCCTTTGTATACGTTTACGCAAGTACATGCCATAACTAATTATGGATTTATAACATTTATTATCAGAGCCTACATATCCTCATGATCCATTAACGAGTTTTCGTTCTATATACGAGTGACACGGAACTTTGAGATCGTCCTAGCTACAACGTACGGGTAGGCATCCATGTTGTCAATCGTACGCGTTTACAGATCGATTTATATCGGTATCATCATCAACAAGCAAAAGTTGAATCACATGCTATCTCCGGTAGACAAGGTGAATCAAATACATTTATATGTACAATATAATGGTACTACTGAAAACGTTGATTAAATGGCTAACTTTCTTGTTGTAACAATTTTTTAATTTAACCATATAACCAAATAATGCATATACATATAATAGTGTCACATAATCTAGTTCAAGAATAATAATAATGCATCCGGCCAGATCAATACTCAATAACAAATTACCATGCGCACGTCAATGAACAAAAAAAAACATCATCTCTTAACTAATAATCCATTTTTAATATGACAGTTTTATGGAGATAAAATTAAAAATTGTGGAGAGAGATTATTTATAATAGGCCTACTTGATCTTTCTTTATGTATGTATGTACGTATATCAAGAATCAAAGTACGTATTATATTTCATTTGGACGTTTGGCTGTTTTTTAATTCTTTCTTTTATATTCAAATAAACCATAGTATTTATTTTAATGAATTGCAAAACTAAAAGATAACATTAAATAAAAAGTTTTAAAAGGAAACCAGCCATGGTGGTAGGGCTCAAGAAGAAATTAGCTTACTTGGAGATTTGGACACCTATTTCAAGTCACTCATTTATATGCTAGGCCCCATTTTAACCCTTTTTAATAATCAAGAAAAGCTTTTATATAAATCATTAATTATCTGTTAATTATATTCTGATTTTTGTTTACAAAATTTCATTATCTTGAAAATAAATTAAAATAAAAAATGTGTAAATTTCCTGTTACATATAAATATTAATACCTATACCTATTTGGCTATTTGCATTGCTTCAATTATATTTCATGTGCAATTCTTCTATGTTATCTGTCCCAATTTTATTCTTCCAATTACTACTTTTTGTTCATTTCAAAAAGGGTTTTTTTTAATGCATCAATAGTTCCATTTTTTGTATTTTCGGGTATCAACTAATTTTTTTTTTAAATGAAGCACTAATCTAAAATCAACCATTTTCGGGTATTAGTTACCGTTTGAAACGGTTGCCGATCAACATATCACATTGGGTTTTTCCGAAAAATGCATCAATAGTTCTGTTTTCTACGTTTTCGTGTATTGACTAATTTTTTTTCCTTTAAAAATGAACTACTAATTTAAAATTGATCATTTTCGGGTATTAGAAAAAAATTAGTTGATACCCGAAAATGCAAAAAATAGAACTATTGATTCATTTTTTGGAAAAAATATATAAGTTTTTTGGTATCCGGTAACGATACCCGAGAATGATAAGTTTTAAATTAGTGGTTCATTTTTTGGAAAAAAAATTAGTTGATACCTGAAAATGCAAAAAACTGAGCTATTGATGCATTTTTCGGCAAAAAACCCTTTCAAAAACATCATTTGTTTGTAATTTTTAAACACTCTCACATAATACTCAATAACTTCTCTTTTCAATATTTCAGGTCAAACTGTGGGATCAAACTTGCCTTGAGTATAATGGTAAAAATGACATTTGCCTATCCTAACTTAAATTAAAAATCTTATATTAAGAAAAGCTATATATATATATATATATATATATATATATATATATATATATATATTGGGGGTTCAAATGAGAACCAATATAAAGTTAAGAACTTTGAGAACTACAATGAATATATATTTGTTCACATGTGATTAACTTCAATCATATGTGAACATTGATGTATGTTTAATTGAAAAAGAAAAAAGTAAAAAAAAAACATAAATTTACGTCTTAAAACACATTTTAAACGATTTGTTCACATTATCGTTCACATGTGAACATATTTTTTTTTTGCGGTTTTCGATATAATTTAAAAAAAAATTGACTTTTTTTTTCTTTTTCAATTAAACATACATCAATGTTCACATATGATTGAAGTTAATCACATGTGAACAAACATGTATTCTTTGTGATTATCAAAGTTCTCAACTTTATATTGATTCTCATTTAAACCTTCTCATATATAGTCCCTTGTAAATATATTTGATATATATGCAATAAATACATATGAATGGTTTAGATCATCATGATATTAATGAAGTAGAGTGAAAATGCGGTGATCCCTCCTTCCTTTTTAATAATGAATATCTTTGTATTAGCAAATGCTTTTTAATTGTTTCTATGTTCTTATTGTAGATAAATTCCCAAATTCAATCTATTTAAATGTTTTAGTACTTTAAGTAACTGAAATTTACAAAATTTAAAAAGCAAAACAGCAAAACCAAAACTTTTTTTTCTTCTATCTATAATGTACAGTGATCAACCATTTATGCAAAGTAAAATGCAAGGGTCCACATTGTGACTAAATGGGAATTACCTTTTTAATACCATGCGTTAATGAGTCATATTGCTGATGCATAATAATTAATAATATAAATTTTAATAATAATAATAATAATAATAATAATAATTATTATTATTATTATTATTATTATTATTATTATTATTATTATTATTATTATTATTATTAAGTGTTCAATTATGACAAAATAGAATACCCAAAACAGTTATATGCTTCACAATTGACTATACTTTACTCTAGAGCGTTATATTGGTAGGGGTCTATTTTGTTTGTTTACTATTTAGTATTGCACGGCCCAAATTCATAAAAGAAATGTTATTTATTTTATAATGTTGTATGTATAGTATCTTAAAGTTAAGTTTTTTATTAAAACAAAAATATATTTTTGTGACAATATAACATTTGCGATAAAAGAATATTTCTAAAGGTATACTATACTCCGTATATGTAAGGGTGATGATATTTCTACCTCAATTTTGAATGAATCTACCAAGAATATGCAATATAGTATTATATTGTACAAAAAAAATAATGCACATTAATGGTGAATTTACAAAAATAGTGATGGATTTATCATCTCCATATATGTTAGTTTATATGACATATTTTTGATAGATATTAATCTATACATTCTTTATGTCATCCAATCAATTTTTCATATCTGCTAATCACATTTTTTGAGTTTAGATTCAATCCTACAATTTTAGGTCTACATATCATTTTTAAATTTGTAAGTCTATAATTCAACTAAGATCGATGTAGTAGATAGTAAAGAAAAATTTGAATATTTTAAACCTTAATTGTTGAAAATATGTAACTGCTATGTTTTCAAGCACTTGTTTTCTAATATACTTCATTTTCTTCTTAAATTATTATTCCTAGGCAAATGATGCATAAGACAAGTTATATTCTAAGTAAATGGTACATAGCTAATTAAAAGGAACTTGACAATTTACAATGGGAGCTGATAAATACAACAAACAAAATGATTCAAACACCAAAATAATGCAATGAGGTACTTGTACTATATGCATAAATTGTTGTACAGTTTAGTGTTAGTATCACTTCTTTTGTTGTATTTATCAACTCCCTTTACAAAGTATCTAAGCAAATTGTACATATTTTCTATATAGATGAATACCAACTAGTCATGTTTAATTTATATAATAATTATAATTTTACTTGTTTTATTTATATTTATACTTATATTTTTTTAAAATAAAATTAGTGGGTCTTTGTTTCTTTAAGATACCTTTGCTATTTTTTAACTATATATGTGTCATATAAAAAGTGTCCATGTTGATTTTCTAATATAATATAAGTTGTTTTCTACATACATTATACATACATAAGTGAAATAATGAGTGTTGCGTTTTAAAAGCATTTAATAAATGGAATTAGTTTAATTTATATTCTTTTGTTTATTTAGCTTTAAATTACACTTGGCAAATCATGAAGTGATTAAGTGTCAAGTTAAGATGAGTTCTTAAAATTCATGTTCTTCTTATATAAAAGTTAATGATAATGATAATGATAATAAATCGTTAGAATTCAAATAAAATGGTCTAAGATATGTGACTTGATATAAATATATAAGCGATAGTGATACATAGGTAAAAGATGCATATCAAAAACACAAGTTAGTTTATCCAACTTATTTACAAATAACACGAATTTTATCGATATGGCCAAATGATCATATCAGTATACAGTTAACATATTATGTTGTAAATTTCTTTTGACACTAAAACTACGTAAAAATTGTACATACTGAAGAACAAGAAATGAGTAATTCAATTGATGATACAAACTAATCAAATTAAGATATCTTACACGTCTCATGCTTATGCTACGGTTAAAAACTAGTATTGCTATGACAAATGTCTATGTAATGTTTATAAAACTACGATGTGCCAAAAAAAGTTGGTTACAAAGTAACAATATCAATAATCATTCGTGTACTGTAAAAGTTACTCAAAATAGAGTAATAAACGTGACAAGATATATACACGTACTTTTGATGATATGATAGTCGTGATTAGAGTAAAAGGATGCAAATAAATAGATGCAAAATTTGGATAAATCGTCGATGATCAATGTCCGAAAACAAAGAAAATACAGATAAAACTCTATTTAATACAGTAGTTCATATAATTAACCAAATATTCAACTTAGTTTTAAAAAAATCACTATTTTATAATAACTCATCATTAGCTTTTACAATAAATGCTAACGTGTTCAAGTTTGTATCATTAGAACAAACTCTTTTTCTTAAAAAAAGAAAAAAGAAAAAGAAATCCTTATTTTCCTTTTAATAACTAGAAATATATGATACTACAATCTATATTTCTCTAGATTGTCTATAAAAGAAGGAAACACGATCTATTACATTTGAACTTATTTTATAAATATATATTGTTTTCCTTTTAGTGTTACATTTGTATCTAGAATATTAGAAATGCTGAATGAAGATATTCTTTAATTTAGTAACTAAGAACTTACACTTAAACTTCTATTTTCAAACAATAATTTAATTTTCATTTCAATTTTTAAAATTTATTTTTCTGTTGACAACTCTATTTTTCAAACAAAAAGCTTGTGAAAGCTCCAAAAACGTCATATATACCAATATACCAAATAACTTAGCAATCGAAATTTCTTAATCACATATCTAGGTTTTGTTAAGCAAATTAACGTATATACAAGAAAATCACTATGAAATAATGTGTACTAGCATATATTAGAAGTGTGACATGTGTGAGTTTAAAATAAAGTAGATGATATATAAGCTTTGATATTAATTTTAACCATTGTATTTGATAAATTCAATCATAACTTGCATTATTTGTGTGTACAGTACAAATAATTGATGCAGAGTGATAGTTGATTTGTCAAAAACATTGATGGATATATTACCACCCATAACAAATGGTGTAACAAATAACAAATTGATGTATTGGTTTGTCAAGTTTCAAATTTCTCTAAGCAGACTACAATTTTCAATTTCAGTTTGAAAAGTATTAAGTTACAGGAGTAGTAAATTATATATTATGCATACATAGTGTGAAATCAGAGGAACAGATTCATTTTGAGGGAAGGAGAGGGAGACGAGTTTGGTCGTTAATTTCTTTGATCAACGGTTCGGATTCGCTGCATCTTAACAACACTACATTTTACAAAAGATGCAATATACACGTAAAATGCAGTGTTGAGAATGAAGACCGTTGATCACAAAAATCAGCGATTGAGATCGTATGTCCCTCCTTCTCAACGAGCGAGAACATTTCCAATAAATAGTACACATCTTTTATTTTATCCGTATGGAGTTTTTATGTCAAAAACATATAGAATGAGATAGACAAAGATATCTTGAAATCTAATCCAATAATGTAAAAGCTTCAAGAATTTGCTTGAAACTCACTTGAGATTCTTCTCTTTCTTTTTTTCTCCCTCACTAACTTCAATTCTAAGTATGATTTTCTTTATCTTTATTAGTTCTTGATTAATCATAAAAACATAAATTAAAATTAACCTTTATTACTCTACTTTATTTATTTTAATATTAAATTCTTGATTTGTCACTTCAAAAAAGACACAACCTTTACAATATATACTTGAAATATTTATTTTATGAAAATCCCATATATCTCACCTCCTTCCCATTTGCATTTGCTTGCTTATATATTCGTAGTGATAACAACAGCAAGCAGCTTCCTGAATAAAACACACACTCATGGGTCGCCATTCTTGTTGTGTGAAGCAAAAGCTTAGAAAAGGATTATGGTCTCCCGAAGAAGATGAAAAACTTCTCAAATACATTACAAGATTTGGTGTTGGTTGCTGGAGTTCTGTCCCTAAACATGCTGGTTTTTATCTCTATCTTATTCTCTTTTTCTTGCGAAAACGACTCTTTTTCAATGTGAATTACATGAGAAAAGAAGACTTTTGGTTCTTTGTTATTGTCTTCCTTATAAAACTGAGTCATTTTCAATTGCAAATTGCAAAAAAAAAAAAAAATGTATTTAATTCATTTTCTTAGAAAGTTTTTGTTCTTACTCTTGGTTACCTCTCATTTATCGTTTAAAAACACGGGTTTCGAATCTTATTGATTTCTTTGTACGACAAAAAAACATCTATTACTTCACTGCAATTGCAATGAAGAACATGTGTTTTGATTCTTTCGTGTTCTCTTGTCCTCTTATTACAAAATCCAGAGTCTTTTCATTGCAATTTGCAATATCAGACTCGGGTTTTGTTATTATATATTATATATGAATAATGTAAAGATATAACATTTGGAACTTTTTGACTTACTTTGGAATCTTGAACAAAAAGCAGGATTGCAAAGATGTGGGAAGAGCTGTAGGCTTAGATGGATAAATTATTTGAGGCCTGATCTTAAAAGAGGAACATTTTCACAACAAGAAGAAGATCTTATACTTAATCTTCATCAAGTTCTTGGCAATAGGTATAAAAATTCGACCGTTAGATACATTCAATTACACGAAACATACAACTTTCTTGAATCTTTATTGTAAATTTTGCTAAATTTGGTATCCAGGTGGGCTCAAATTGCTGCTCAATTGCCAGGAAGAACAGATAATGAGATCAAGAACTTTTGGAACTCATGTTTAAAGAAGAAACTAATGAAACAAGGGATTGATCCAAATACCCACAAGCCGATTACTGATAATGAGTACGTTAAAGACAGTAAGATTGAATTTTTGGACAAAAAGTCAGAATTTTTTCCAAGTTCTTCGTCATCAATGCCAATGCCAGGTGAATTAGATCAATCTTTTCATATCAACAATGGTGGACTAATGTTATCATCATCATCATCAATGGATGCTAATTCGATACGCAACACTCTATTGAGTAAATCAGTTTGTGATCCATTGTTCTTGGTTGAATTTCAATCGGGTATCGATCCAATTGGCTACAACACCAATCTTTTAGCTCAATATCACCACACAAGCTATGAAACTTCATTGCCAAATTTAGCAAATTTCGACCATCGGAACAACGCGCCTACTGACTTTACTGATCATTCGGGATCGAAAATGACAAGAAATTCATTCATGATGAATGAAGGCAGGGAAAGTTCAAGTACTACCAATAGTTCAAACATGAACACAAGTCTTTCAACAGGGTTTCAACAAATGACATTTGAAGGGGAAATGTTTCAGTTCAATGGGGTTAATGTCAAATCTGAAGAAGGGTCATGTGTAGGTCAATGGCAACATCATATGCATGAAGTACAAGTCAATAATGCATCAGATTTCAATATCTACCCAATGGGGTCACTGCCAGGAGAATACACTGATGTCTTCAATCAGATATGATTGATCCATGTAAATTTTAATATATATATACCATTTATTTTATCTTATCAACAAATAAAAGGTTGATGGGCACACATATGTCAGCAATGGACGGGTACAAGACTAGTTTTATACTATAAGGTTTGCTCGAAGGTATAGTTATTTTTATTTCTTTTACGTATAGAGATATGACTAAAGGCTTTGTAAAGTTTTCTCGCTTTTTGTTGGATTGTTCGAAAGGGTGGGTACAACATTTTCATGTGGTTTTGGCATAATAAGACGTATATTGAAGTGTCAACCTCGCGTGTTGTTTTGTATTTTCCCTTTTATAACTATGTACTTAACGATATTGGTATATATATATATATATTTTTTGAATGGAAGTAACTTACTCTCGACGATTCTTTTACTTTTTTTACCCGAATATAAGTTATATGCTTCGTATTATGAAAGTAACGTGATACAATTGTCTAGAGATTCGACTCGATCGTGCCCCACATACTCGAATGTATTTGCTTGTCACAATCTTGATTTGGTATGCATGTCGTTTAAAGTTAACATATGGGTAAAAAGGTTTTTTTCATTTACAGTACATATGTTAAAGTGAGAGTACAATATAAACATGAGACAGAAATAAGAACAGGACACAGATTTCGAAAAACAAGGTTCGAAAGTTAGATGGGACCCAACATTTTAGTAATTTGAGCACACACACTTTTGATAAGGGGTGTGGCCAAGTTTCCTAATATGGAGCAGGGAGTTCATCAAAATATGCTAATTGACAATAAGTCAACCAAGTCATAAACTCAAATAATTGAGCTCAAATTCACCACTTCTGTATTTTCTTCAAGATGAAATATATTCATGTCTTGAATCTTTAAGAGTTCTAAACGAATAACATTCGATATTTCATGTCATGAAAACATTCGTAAACTTTAGAACGTTACATGAGTCTTTGCACACATGATTTTCAAAAACAGTTGATGAGAACAGAGGTGATCTATCAAGTATATCTGCACACGTAGCATATAGCAAAATGGGGTTCGTATTCAAGACTGGCAATAGTGGTAAAGCATGTGCATACGTAAGATCGACGTCTAGGCATGAAAGACGATAATGACGGGCTAAAAATGTGCAAAAAATGAATGCTTAAATGGCAAAGGGCAAAAGAAACCAAATTTTCCAAATTGCCTTAATAAGTTCACCAGCAAATAGCCCTACAAAAACCAAAATGTTAGCAATAAGTTGTTGGGAACATAATAGCCAAGGTAAATAAAGTCATCCCTTCATTATTCCTCAACTGTTCTTAAAGTAACAAGCCAGCCCAGGCAATAATAATCACTTTAAATTTATACTTAATGACATACATAAAGAAGATGCTTCATTAATATCAAAGCTTTGGGGCTATGGGACCTTAGTTTTTAATCATAATCTAAGTTCAAAATTCTTACTTGAATATTTGCACGTTAGTAATAACAAGTGTTGTTAATGGCTGAACAAAAATTTCCACCCGGGCCCAAACTACACAATTTTGGGCCCGATGGTGGGCCAGTTGTACACATTGTCGACACCTTTTTCCTTTACTTGTTTTAAATTTCTTAATTTCATCGTCTTTAAAGTTACGACCGTTTGAAGTTGAAGTTGGAGCATTTCACGCTTTCCTTTTCAACGTCTTATAATACAAATTGACCGGCTTATGTTTTGTTCCATATCAGCTTCTGTAGTATTTCTAAAAACAACCAAAACTAGTAGAAGATTTAAATTTTTTTAAATAAAAATCTACTCCGTATTTGATTATCATTATAATTTGACCTCAAAGTTTTAGGATGGGGCTCACTTAGATAAAGGCATGATATGTAGTTGACAAACTCTCATGGTCACTTGAAGAACATTAAAACACTTTAAATTTGCCATTAATGGTAAACTTAATAGATTCATCATAAAAAAATCAATATTTGAGTAATTCAATCTGACTTTAATCATCTTTTCACATAGGAGTTTAATAGAACTCACTTGAAATAGGAGTAATGTAATTAACAATCTAGCTAAATCACAGGCAACCTGAAGAACATAACTCAGGTAGAAGTAATTGCATTTATTTGTTGCTTTCTGTTTTAGGATTCGAAACAAGCAACTCGGGAAAAAGTGGTTGTTTCAATTATGGGTTTTGACAAGAAAAGTTTCTATAACAAGTTGAATCTTGAAATCTTTAGAAGATCGGTCACCACCCGAATATAGGTGTATTAATTTAAAGTGAAAGAGACCATTGGTTTAGGGAAAAACGTCACGGAAGATAATCCACAGGTAGTGACGTAAAAAGAGTAAGATCAAGAAGATGGATAATATCCTTATAGAGATATAATGAACATGAATCTTACATACAAAGTTAGTCTTTTTGCACTCGTGTTAGTTTTTCTTAACAAAGAAAGAGTCATGTTACTCTGCTGACTTTATGTTTGTAGTCCCATTAATGTTTTTCAACCGAACATGAAAAATCAAACTATGTTTATTAACTAAAGTTGAATAAGACGGTCAAAACAACCAATAGGGCAAAGCTCAACTGTTACTGCCACTGCAAACGTCTAGACTTCACATGTGTGATCGACATGTCAGAGATTTGAATCCGTGTCTCAGTACATGTTGGTGATTTTTGTATACGTGATTTGCTCGGCATTGATGCTACTACAGGTGGGACGGACACATACTATTGAAATATGGTATGGGGGACATAGCTCATACTGCTTTAATGGGCGAACGGCGAACAACCCAACCCTTAAAACATACTACAGCCCGGGTGGCGAAGAGTCGACATCAGGTGGCGAAGAGACAACATGTCAGAGATTTAAATCCGTGTCTCAGCAAATGTTGGTGATTTTTGTACAAGTGATTTGCTTGACATTGATGCTATTACAGGTGGGACGGACACATACCGTTAAAATACGGTATGGGGGTCATACCGCTTTAATGGGCGAACAGACCAACCCTTGAAACATACTACAGCCCCAGGTGGTGAAGAGCCGACATCAAGGTGCCAAACCTTCCCGTCGATCTGTCTTAATTTGATAAAACAATTGAAATGGTTAATGGTGCGTTCACAACTTCACATATGATAATATTACACTTTAAAGGTGAGTAGGTGACTAGGTGAGGCTGGACTCTAAAAGCCCAATATGCATTCAGCCCAAATGTTCATAGTTTGAGGTTGAAAAAAAAAAAAGATATGCCAAGAAATATACGTCTATAAACCCGATCAAAGTTAAACCAACATCTCCATACATTTATTAATCATAGTGGGTTTACAACTTTCAGATATATGTACATTAATCATGGCTCATAAACTTGCTTATAAGCATTATTTCCGGCTTTATAAAGATTCAGATGATGCATTGCCTTTGCTAAAACCTCTTTCATATCAGGGTAATGAGTCACCATAGATCGAGTAGCGCCCTCGATAACGCTCAATGCTCGAGCTTGTTCAAGAGCCTTACTATTACCCACATGTAACACAAGATAACTCAACAGTTTAAGCCCATTAACTTGAGTCCTAATATTATCATTGTTTCTCAAAAACCTCATTAGATACGGTATCCCATTGAACTCTAGAATCGCCTTTGAGTGGTCCACACAGTTGAAATTTTCGGGGTTGACAAATTTAGTCAATGCAACGACAGTTTCGTTAGTGATATCAGGAATTTCATGCTCTAGCTTTGAAACTAGCGGTCCAATTATTCGAGTCTCCTTAGCAGGAAAGGTTCGGGCTAGTGAGCCAATTGTGGCTATCGCAAGAACCACTAGTTTTGGATTAGTATCATGGTTCACAACTCTTAATAGCTGGTCTAACACAGTTCGTGCAGCTGGTGAATTTGGCTTAAAAGCTTGTCGTCTTAAATCAGAATTCGACTCAGCCACTTTAGCCAATTCCATAATTGTCCTCAAGCAATTCACTTGCAATTCATCGGTTTCATGTTCAATGAGTTTGGCTAAACAAATCAATGCTTTCGTTTCGGTGA
The DNA here is from genome assembly GCA_963422505.1 of Pseudognaphalium luteoalbum. NCBI lineage: Eukaryota > Viridiplantae > Streptophyta > Magnoliopsida > Asterales > Asteraceae > Pseudognaphalium > Pseudognaphalium luteoalbum. The sequence goes on along the minus strand of OY730193.1, from coordinate 6,127,607 downwards.
TCTTCCTACTATTTAACAAACTCCCTTTTGCTAGTTTCCACAATGCCCTCCCAGAAGCTATTTTAAGCTTCATTTTCTCCTCTGGTGAGCCGAGTTCCATTTCTTTCCTATTATGGAAAGACAATGAGTCACCCGTATCTAAACAATTCTTCCTGGTTTCGCTATTAACCCGAACAAATGAACGTGTATTTGTTACATAGTCATCAAAAACGACGTCATTTCCCAAGAATGTAATGATCGGTCTCATTACATTCTCCCTACCGAATTCCTCTTGTACCCATGAATCCAGTTCAGCCAACCTCGACACCAAATCGGTCACCTTTATTCGAACAAGAACGTGTTTTGAATCGTTAAGGACTTGAACGATTACGGGGACAGCTAAGGATCGAACAAAAGCCGAAACCTTTTCTCTATCGCTTACTAAATTGTATAAAGTCGTAGCGGCTGCAATTTGGGACTCGAATGAAGCTCCTTCTTTTAATAGTCTAAGAAGCGGAGGAACTCCGTCTTCATCAATGATCATTTTCTTGTTTCGGTCATTATCACCAGCCAACGACTCGAGCGAGTTGGCTGCATCAACACGGTCTTTTAAACGGGTCGAATGTTGAACCATGGCAATATTCGACCATACCCACGCAAGTACAGGGTCATTACTAGCAATAGGAGGGAGTGAAAGGTTTACACCGCTGTTATCATCCGTGACAAATATCGAAATGAGCCATTTTATATCAGCAACAGATGATTCCAAAAGACTCGAGACTTTACGGACGTCTGTGGTGGTAGTAATAGCAAACACTTGTCGAAGAATGCCACTACGATTCCTACACTTTCGAACGAGCGTTTGAGCTCGTTCGAGGTTCAAGGAAACATGGGAGACGACGGCACGAAGTGGGCGGTCGTAAAACGTGGAGGTGGAGGTGGCCACAAGCCGGGTAGTGGAACGAAGGAGATGGGCGAGTTGGGTAGCGACTTTAGTGACATCCGTGAAGTCGAATTTGGATGATTCAAGTTCTTTAGTAGATTTAATTAGCCTGTCTGCTAGTAGGATTTGGAGAGCAAGGTGGTGTTGGATGGTTTTTTGGTGTTGGGCCATGGTGGTGAAAGGAAGATGATGAAGATGGCTGTGTTTTGTGAAGGATTTGTGCTGGGTGTTTGCCATTATTGTAGTTGTACTACTATACAGAGTGTGACTACTGTGAATAGGACAGATAAAAACTGACGTGTACCACAATTACACGTAGGAAAATTTCTATTTTTACACAAGTCATTTTGTCAAAACACTATGATGGAATCCAAAAATGAATAAACATTGCAAGTGAAACTGTATAAGTACTTATCTAAACATTGAAATTTTGTCACAGATTGACTATCTATATTTAACTCATAATTCCCATTTTATAATACATGTCATATAATTTTATATCTTAATCACCTTCCTAATCCCCAACTCTAGATACAAGTCCTTTTTCATAGTGAAATTTTATATTCAGTTGCATTACACATGTATTACTCTAGTATACATAAAAGGAACCACTCCGTCTATCAAGACCAATTAATACTAATTTTATACGGTAGAAATCTCTGTATAGAATCATATACAAAATAGATAAAAGCTACCATCACAAGCATATGTATAACTATAATTTCTTTTGTTATATTATTTTTAAAAAAAATTATATAATACGTTTTGAGACAGAAAAAAATGCATTTTACGAACGTAACGAGACTTTTTAATGGGTAATACAGGTATAGGTATCATCATCAACATACAATAAGACATGATAAATGATGGTATGTATACAATACACAGGTGAACAGGAAAGAAACATTATGATTGTTTAGAAGACATTCAAATAAAAGTTTCTATAATTGTAACATGAAACAAAAATATATTGAATCATCTAGAGAAGCAAATGCTTTTTCAATCGTGAAAAATACAATGGCACATGTTATTATTGTAAAACTATGGTCCACAAACATATAACATAGCAGTAATGACAATAGAACATGTCACAATGATATTTGATAAAAGGGTTTTATCATAAAATAAAATAGATCTTGAAAATGAAACAAATACTATGCCACAAAAACACTAATTATGACTGAAGGAAAGAGTCATGTACCTAACAGTGACTGGTCGGAGATATGAACAAAATAGTCCACTGTGATGACACGTGATCACTAATGAACCAGCTTTCGTTGTCCGTGGTCCTCCAAAATTATCATGGATACATTATTCAGATTTAAGTACGAGATGTGGCATATGAACAGGACCCCAGACTGACCGAGTCATTACAATTTTATACACGTCCAGAGTTTGAAGTCTTAAACAAATTTTTAACATGATAAACGAGATAACTAGGGGGCGAGGTTGGTTTGGTTGGCAAAAATGTCAGTTTGGCAATCAAACCATTTGAAACAGACTTAGGAGCAACGGTTTCTTTAGGTTTGGTGTCTTTCACATCTGACTCGTATGCTCCTGGAGGAACGTCAACTGTGGTTGATCAGTTAAAGAACCCATGTGGCTGCACCCAAATAAATTTAACTAAGATCAGAAAACTATTTAAGGGACTAAACTGTGTTTGATAGAATTATCGTAAACAATGAGATATTAATGGACATATAAATCGTGCACGCATTTACGACAGATATCTGATTAGTTTGTTTTAGAGTTGTAGCATCTTATCTTATCAAAATGATAAGAAATGTAGTACCACATTTTGTGAGTTTTGTGGGGGTTATTGTTGTTGGTAGTAGTCAGGGATTACGTAGGAATCTAGGGTAAAGTCAAGCCAAGGTGAAAAGTACTGCTGCTAGAGTTCCTAGCCTTGTGAAACTCTGAATGAGACAACCAGGTCCCTCTCACCGATTGAATATACCACAACTCCTGTGACAACCCTGCTCGACCTTATAAAAAAACTTGTGAACCAAAATTGAACCGAAAAACAGGTTCACTGTGGATTGTGCTAGGTTTGGGAAATTCAGTGATTTGCTTACGAACCACCCAACTGAACCAAAAAACTTGTATGCATTAACAAATTTTTAACAATTACAGAAAGAAGATATCTTAAAGCTAATAGTTAAAAAACAGGTATTTTATATCATTCCACAAGGTTGTATAACTGGGGTAACCCAACTGAACCACGCGTGAGAGCTAAATCAAGCTCATCTAACGACCCTATCAAATGCAGGTCCTTTTAATTACCTTTCTAATAAATTAGGTTCCTCCTTGACTCCAGTGGGGATTGAACCCGGGATACGAAACACATAACCCTCCAATCTAAGGAGCCAATCAGGGTGCACGGGAGCTAATTTTATATTTGTTCTTATACAAAAATCAGACATGCTAATATTTATCATTTTTCATGAGTTCCACGAAGCTCCCACTTGATTTTCTTTATTCTTATAATCGATTCAAAACATAATATATATTCTTATAGATGAGATGGTTAATGGTTAATCAGTCAATATTATTGATTGTCATGATATAGGAAATCCTTATGTTTTCATTGTAGATGTTAGGTCTAGGCTCGAGTGGTAAGTTGAACCACATAAGAGGCTACGTTTGAGGTTTCTCAACATTTTGAGATTAACCGAACTGCAAGCTCCCCTAATTCCTTCCGTGATGATATCGTATATTTCAGGAATGTGGATGTCACAAATGTATCGAAACATCAATTATTCTTTATGCTTAAACTATAGGAAGTAGGTAATGTTAACCACACGATCTTGCATTAATAAACGGGGACGTGTTTGCAAAGGTTTTATAATTAACTTTTGTGAGTTTGTCCGAACATGGCACAGTCGACATGGTGATTGATATCTATTGATTTGCGGTAGGTGATGTCAAGTCAATTCTGATAGTGGGGTCTAGTCACATGTAAAAGAACGGAAAGGCACATGTGGATATTGAACGATGATGGCAGCTTTTAAAGTACTTTTGAAATTGACAAGCGGGAAATTTAAATTACAGAAGGTTACAGTCATAAGACGATAATGCATACCTGAAGCATAAAGCCAATGTGCTCCACTGGCATGACGCGCCAATCTTCTAACCTGGGAACATGGGTAATCCCATATACATACCTGCAAATTCAAAGATTGAAGTCAATATAAAGGCCAAATCCTACACACAAATGTATGTGTACTAAACTATTAATAGAGACATTGTAACTCTTTTCCAAATTCAAACGTAAATAGATATTCACACCCTGTAAACAGAATTTACACAAGATATATATTGTGTGTATATATACATATACAGATGTCTGGTATATAATACTATGCAATGGGATACCACTGAGGCAGAAATTAAAGGAGTAGATAAAAGTACAAATAAGTTTGACCAAATAGTTGACTGACCAAAGGACGACATCAGTTTCTTCAAGAGAATGACTTTGTTTGACCCAAGAGGCCAGTCCTTCACCAACACGTGGATTCTCTCCTCCAGGAAAATTTTCATCAATTGCATACGGTGTAACCCAAAGATTATGCTTAACAAATTCGGCCCTTCTCAAAAATTTGGTTTCAGAACCAGCCAAAGGCAAGCAATTTGAACCTGGTATGAGCTTATAGCCAGTCAGCTGTCCAGTCCTATTCACAGTCCTCGTGTTCCTTATCTAAAGAACACACAGAAGAATTGAGTAAGCGATAGCATATAGTTTTTATTAAATTACAAATGATATAATATACAAAACTGCTATTCTTGAATTACACATAGGTAATAAGAGGCATCTACAGATGTTTTCTACTTTGAATTGATATCTGTAGAAATATTAACTACATCTGCTAAAATCAAACATTAACTTAAGCTTATGGTTACTAATGTAGAAAACTACATCAGAAAAGTAACAAGTTACCTTTTTGACAGTCATAACTAATACAGGCACTCTAAGTAAAGCTAACATGAGTAAGACAAGTTACTGATTTTGTTTATTCTTGTAAGTATACATATACACACAGAGACGTATAAACACGCAGCAAATAGGCATACGGCATACTTTGCCACTTTTATTCTAGTTACTCTTAATCTAAAATTTAGTTGGAAATCCCAGAACATGGCCAACTATATATCTCAAATTTCAAACAATATTGGTTTCAATAAATGCATTCGGATTTAACCTCTACAATTGGCATGCTTAAATTATTTCTTGCCGGAGCATCCAGCACCTACAAGGGTCATCAAATGATCTCATGTAATGTTCCCCAGATATCCCTACTTTTACAAACACCTTCCTTGTGATAAATTCCATTTATGTTCAAGTGGTTGGCTGCTAAGCTAATTCTTTGAAACATAAAAAGCTCAAAATCTAGTGTAAAAAAATCTTTTTTAAAGGTTGTTTGAGTTTAATTAAGCACATAAGCTATTTTTCATAAGATTTAATATACCAGCTATTGATCTTATAGCGATTTAAGAACATGCCAAGCTATAAATATAAGGTTACTCAAACATCCCCCCTAATCAGCATACGTACATGTACTCATGCACGCTAACATCTCGTAATTTGGGCAAAAAGGTAAAGATAATAGAGAATCTAAAAGAAATCAAAATATGAACAAGACCCCACAAAAGAAACAGAAGCACATAATTCGACGTGTATTCACTAAAGTTCTCATACTTGTACGTGAAATCAGGTTGGAAACTGCAACCGAAAACTCATATAGCAGCAAAATCATTACCGATAAAACTTCTTTCACAAGGAAAAGCTGAAAGTAACTACCTTTTGCCACTAAACATACTGCCCTTTAACACGAAAGCTTGGTCCATCAGGCTGAATAATTTGTAGGGGCTTTACATCACTTCGATCAACATCGCCTCTTGTACGACCAGGGGAATAGTTTCTCAAAGGATCGGCAAGTGGCAGGAGAACAAGTTTGCAGTCTTCAAAATCAATTACTATCATATTTTGCATATCAACTAGAACATTAACGCCTTCAACTGGTCGTGCATATCCAATTCCGATTGGACTATCACTTTCTGTTCTACAGAATATAAGCAGTTTTGCTGATCTGCGGCTAGGAGCATCAGCCTCGCTATGATAACCAACACACCTGCATAAGTTTTCGTAGATATACAACATGTGATAAGTTCCATAGTGCGACAAAAATAGATATATACATTCTTTGAAAATTTCTTACAAGTGAATCTAACTAACCAGGCATCAACCATTACTAGATCGATATCTTCAATGCCCCTCTTCTTCATAGCCTCTTGAAAGGCAGGGTAATCTTTCACAACTTCTTCACATTCAGCATATTCCACAGCATCTTGTGATAGTTAAGAATGCGGACACCAATAACGTATATATCTTTGAGAAAATACAAAACCACTAGCTCTTGAAGAACATTCAACCACGGCTAAAAACTGTTCTCTCGAACTCTTACACACTGGTTTTTATGTGCAACTTGAGAAAGGAAGAATCTGTCAAGCAACTATACATCCATTCGCTTGAACTTTAATGAAGAAATAACAAGCTTTAGCTTGAGAAATAACTACTGTTTCAAACTAGCGTGAGAAGATTGTAAGTAGAACATGATCCCCACCTTTAATTATTTTGGTTAAAAGAATTATTCTGTTGGAAGCTACAATGCAGCAGATGAGAAACATATAACAGACGTTCTTCATTCAGGCATGACCCTAGAGAGATCAGAGATGACCTACTGTTTCAGTATGTTAACCAACTTCTACAACATATTTTCAAAAGAAACAAGTATACTCGGACTCAAGCAATATATGTTACCTTCCACTATATAAGGACTCTCAAAATTAAGAGGTTATTTCCATGTAGTTACCGAAAAAGAATAGAAACAAAAAGATAATAATAATAATAATTATAATAATAATAATACTAATAACACAAGCCTTTCAGACACTAATTGCAACATATTTATATACTACCAAATGATTATTGACAAAGCAAGGTGTAATACAATATAATTTGAGAATAATGAGATTCAAGAATAGGCCTACCACAGGAGGCTGAACATCTCGTATAGTTCGAGAAGACATGTCCTTCCCTCTATGATGTCCACCCCGTGTTGTTGCATGTACCTCAGATAGTTCAACAATCCATATGCTTGTCTCATTTGACTTTTTACTGTAAACAACACTCCTAGCTCGCCTTGGAGGAAGCTTACTAGGTATTACAGCTCCACCTATTCTTCGGGGTAATAAAGAAGGTTGAAAAGGTGGGGAAAAGTATGCATCTGCCAGTGCAACAACATTCTTTTCTGGTTCTGATAGAACCACCTCCACAAACCGCATACCATCTCTTACCTTAGAAAATAAAAGTGGATGTATTTGAGAAACCCTTTACAATTAGCTTCCCATTCACCACAATTAAAAAAAATGATTATACGATCACAATCCAATACATACCTCAGGGATTGCTCCTGCTGCCCTTACAGTTGCTACAGCCACTTTTAATTTCAGCAGCTGATTACGGATCCAAAGGATGGCTACTTTGAGCCCTTGTAAGGATTTGAATTCCTATAGAAGTATATCATATACAGTATTCCATAACTCCATTCATGTACCTAGTATGCAACTAATAAATTCACCAGCTACCGATACCAGTATAACACAATCGCTTTAATCCTTTCTTTCTACAAACAAATAAATAAACTTATTATACAATATGTAACCATTCAGAAGCAATCATATCCTTGTCCCAAACAGATGCTGCTACTTAAACATCCAATAACACGGTCAATTTAAATAATTCTACAAACAGATGAACCTATACGATATTTAACCTTTCATAAAATAACAATCATCACATATTATAACATAATCAAAAATTAAAAAACAAATAACAGCAAGTGTTTTCCATTTCCGTAGTTAATGTAGGTTAACGTATAATTATATCATGTTAGTATTTAGATTTTATTATTAGTATAAATAATTCGACTATAGTGAATTAGTGAGTGCTGGAAACGAGTGTTAAAAGTAAAAAAAAAAAAAACTAATCGAGTGCGAAATCATAGTAGCAGGCTAGGTTTAAGAATTAATGAGTCAGGAACTAATATTACCTTTAGTTGAAGGATCAGAAGGATTGATTAACGACGTACTATTAGGTTTCTGATCGTTATTCTGCTGCCGGGAGTCGACAACGATGACGTGGTAGAATGCGACGTCGTTTGCGAAGTTGAGGCCATTGTAAGGTCGCTAAATCCACGGTAGTAGTAATTACAATGCGTACAGTAAACCGCTGACATATAATAAAGGATCAGCTACTATAAACACAGTTAGTGATTTAGTTGATTGAAATTTGCAAGAGAAATTAGATAGAGATCACAGGTGAAGAACAAAAAAATTATATATTATTATCGGATATATGGAGCAGGGCAATTTATATTTTTATAGTTTTTATTTAAATAATACTTTATTTCCTAAAGTGACACCATATTTATGTTTAATACGGAGTAATCCTGGATGTAAGTATGTATTATGGGTGTGTTTGGCAACAACGGGCTGGAGGCTAGAGCTAGAGCTGGAGTTGTAGTTGAAACTTGGGGCTGGAGCTGGGGTTTGGGCTTCTATTCAAAAGCCACTTCAAAAAACTTCATGTTTAAGGGCTTCTATGGGCTTATTTTTTAAATAAGCCCTATTTTTTTGACGCTGTCAAACAAGACTTGTAGTTGGGGATTATTAAAAATAGAAGCTCAAACTCAAAAAGCCCCGATAATCCCTTCATCCAAGCATACCCTACGTTTATAGCAATTTTATGCCTTTTGGAATGTGTTTAGCTAACGAGCTTATTGAAGTTTATAAGAAGTTAAATTTTCTTTGTCTGTTAACATAAAATTCTAATATGATTTATATAAAAGCTCAAGAATTAAAAAAAAAAAATCATTTATGTCAATCTCACGTATTTAAGCTTTAGTTTCAATTAGTTTTGTTAAACGCTTGTAAAAAAAAAAGTTAAAAGTTTCAACTTCACAATAATAACTCCAACTATAAATTTTTATCTTTTGTTACCAACTAATTTTGCAAAACACACCCGTAAGATTATGTTTGACAACAAATTCATCTGAACTAATCTGATGGCTAAAGTTGTATATTGTGACCGATGATTTTTTTTCAAAACTAGTTGAAATAGCTCGCTTTTATTTCAAGGGATTATAGAAAATTAATTTTTTTAAGAATTTATTGCCATTTGAGAATTATTTTGTTACGTATTTACAAAATATCAAAAATAGAATCTTAAATTTCTTAAAAGTTACAAAAATCTCCACATTCTCTTTTACCAAACACACTCATAGTATCCGTTTTAATAAATAATAATGTTTTCAAAAGTAATTATATCTTTGCTCATTTTTAAATTCACATTTTAATTAGGCCATTAAATTAAAATTGTATATAATCAACCTAACAATCGCCACGCAACAATAATAGCCCACTAAAACATGCTATATTATGATTAAAGTAAGTCACTCGTAGACGTCGTACTCTAAAATAATGTTCTAATTGCACTGATTCATCTCATGAATTATTCAATTATTCTATTACAAATAAGTTTTGTAGTTAGTTTTCGTTATAGTATAGCGGCTAATCGCTACGTGCTCTTTCACGTTCCTTGTAAAGCAAATGTTGTGCGCGTTGCAACAATCTCCAAATTCAGTGACAGATTCAAAAGAAGGTAGGTGGGTAGTTACCCCTAAAATACATTATAAGATATATATTTGAAATTATTAGTGACATTTTATAATGTTTATCTCTTCAAATTCAAATTTATAAAGAGAACAAAATAACTTTTTCCCTTTCATTTAAAATCTCTATCTCTAGCTCCGCTCAATGAGATTCAAGATTTCGTTAAAATTATTGAGTTTGGTTAGTGGGAGTTTGTTGATGGAGAATGCATGTAGTTAAATCTCACCATTGGCTCATCAATAGGACGAATTAGGAGACTCACACTAGCTAACTAGGTGGGTTTATAGTATGAGAAAATGTATATAACTTTCCACATATTACTATACTATGCATTCAACTTTGAAACTTAAATGTATGTACGTATATAAGTTTTGAGATTGTATACATTTAGCTTAGCTTATTATTGTATTTATACAACTTACTCAACTTTAATGACAATTTCGGACAGATCTCACAGATGACACTTTATTTTCTTCAATATCATAGATGAGTGGTGATATTATGAACATGTATATAGCTAGCACATCAATAGAAGTTAAATATTTTTGGTCACCATACACTAAAAGTAGAAGATGACAAATATGCTATCCACGCATTTCTTATGGTTGTCAAAAGAAACGTTGTGTGGTTCGTATACTAAAAATAAATAATTCGCTTGATGTTGTATTAAACCCATATGTCATAAGCCAAAAACGACTCATGTCTCCTGCAACATGTTATGTATTGTACTAAAGATTAACTTGACCAAACCTAAGATTGATTTTTGTGCCTCATGGTTATTCAGATTTTGATTTGAATTCTGAAAAGATTAACTTGACCAAACCATAAATATCTACTCTATGGGCAATTCAGCAACGACCAACTTCATGCATGTTTGCATACCATCATCAAGCACAACATCAAGCCTGACAACAGATTATCATTCAAAATTGAATGAGCGTTTTATATCCCCTTAAAACACATTTGTAACTACTATAGAAAAATTAGATTTAGATCGGTATTAGATGAAGATCCTCTCAACATGAGAGGTCAAGTTTACTCACGAATACAGATACCTCACTTTGACCAAAAATGTGGAAATCATCATTAATACCTATAAAATGCTAGAGCCTAGAACTTAGCTTTGGTCATATCTCTTTTCATATGCTAACAATCAACTCAGATTGCTTTAGTCCACTTCTTAGTTGCACTAAGCATAACAAATACTGAGAAGTGCACATTTCTTAGTTGCAGAGGATCCGTACAGTTTGTTAACTTGCATCTGTATCAAATTCAACATTGTTTCTTTACCTTCAGAAAAAACAGATGCCGAGCATGTATACCGAATGGTTAAAATTCAGAAACAGAATAGCCATTATAGAACACAAATTATAAGGTATTTAAAGCAAAACTTTGATCGAATATAAGTTCAAATCCAGCAAAAGAAAGTACTCTGCCAACAAAACTAAAAGCAACAATCACAAATCCCTGTTGAAACAAAAAAGAAAAACAAACCTAAGCAGTGAGTAATACGGCACCACCAGCTTCTTTGATTTTCTTCTCAGCAGTCTTTGAGATCAACTTCGCCTTGACCACCATCGGTTGCTTTACAGGCACGGTTCCCTTACCCAACACTTTAAAGTAACCAAACTGAGTCACATCAACAACTGGAACCTTATCACCAGAAGCCTTATCCTTCACTTCTTGTGGCACCATTGACCATAGCTTATCAACGTTGACTATTGGGCAATGGAACTTGTTTCTCAGCCTATGGAAGTACCTCATACCGACTTTACCGAAGTAACCAGGATGGTACTTGTCGAATAAGATCCTATGGTGATGCATACCTCCAGCATTACCCCGACCTCCAGGATGCTTACGGTGCTTTCCAATACGACCGTGACCAGCACTGACGTGACCACGCTTCTTCCTATTCTTCCTCAATCTCGTCGTCATTGTTTCCTATAGATTACAATAAATTCCAAACGACTTACTTCAATTAAAGCAAAGAATATAGTAGACATATTACATACACAAATCCATATCCACACAGACACACACACAAACAAAAACACAGATAAGAAAATGTTTGTATAACTTTTATAGGGTGCTTAGTAGCTAATTAAATAAATTTGTTGCAATAAAGCACTTATGTCAATTCATTATATGGGTTTCTGGTCTAGGAATAATCTAAAAAGGCTTAAGCTCCATATCTAACTTCCTCACAATACATACGCAGACACCAACTAACTATACAAACACACTCGTATAAACACGCACATATATGTACACACAAATACACAGCCACATAAACATGTTAATTACAAATATGTACGTGCAATTAACAGCATTCAGCATATATAAATACCAGTAATTGTAAAGTAATTTACAGAGTATAAATAACTATAAACTCCAAATCTCAGACCTAATTAACGCAGGCTTGTAAACTAAAAATGCATAACGCTTTTCCCTACATATATAACACTGAATGTGAAAGTATTTACGGTCCAAATTGCGATTCAGAGTGAAATAATGACAGTATATACACTGTAAATTATAGATCGGTGATGAATGATTAAACGTCGGAATTGAATTAATAGAGAAAACAGCAGGTATGTTACGGCGGTGGACGTACGTACCTTTGAAGTAGATTCCGGTGAACAACGGCGGCAGAAACCCTGCAATACAGACGAGCGCAGGAAATGAAACCCTAGCTCGGTTTTATAGGGATGTGTGAAAAATAGTGTGTGCTAATCTATGGGCTGCATTATGTGGGTTACGATGATGCTGATATTGGGCCTATTGTACGCTGAGCCCAATCGCCCGTTTCACACTTTCACTCACATGCTATTTTTTTGTATTTTAAAGCCTCCGTATCATATACGGCCATACGGGTACGGGTTCGAGTTCATGACAGTTGGTAGAGATCGTAGATTTAAAAATTATTTTCAACACCATATGATACCAATAAAATATGTATACTCCGTCCCACTACAAGTGTTCACAATGCTATTTTGGGTAATTTTAGTTAGTGGAAATTTTAGTTAGCGATAATTCTAAAACTGTGTGCACGGTCAAAGTGAACGGAGTATCAACTTACATGCAAAGTTTTGGTGGTTTTGGTTTGAAGCTAACATTTGTAGAAAAAATAGTTGATGTCTATTTGTATGTAAGGTATTGACGTACTGTGCACTTATAAATCTACAAATTTAGTTATGGGAATATGAAATTAAAGACCCAAACGATGGAATTTGGTCCGATGCAACATCAACGCAAATCGCCTTTGGTTTTATTTTATCCAGTCTTCTATGCAGGTTGATTGCAATCTTCTTACTCGTTCAAAAATAAAAGAAAATTGTGTTTTTTCAAGATCTCGCTTTTGCATGTATTTTTCTTCGCTATTGCTTAGCGTATGTCATCCATTCGAGTTACATGAATACGAACTTGATAACAAACTGTATCTCAAACAAGTTTTGATCGGATCAGATGTGACTACTATACCCAAAGTAAAAATCAACAAAATTCACTACAACTAAAACAATTAAATTCGTTAAATGGTACTTTAATGAATCGTATACTGAAACAAGTAAACTGTGTTCAGTGCATATATTTCAGTACACAGTTCAAAAATCAATCAAAATTTCTGGAAAAACATGCACACTCAAAAAATTTCCGTTCGGTTTGGAAAGGGGTGATTTTCAACCCACTTTGACTCGTAGTAGGCATATCAGACGGTGTAACACCTGCAGCGTGACGTTGAACCATAACTTGTTTCCCGTTATAAACGATAGAAACTTCACAAAAATCCGGTGCGTTCTTCTTAACAAACTCTCCTTTGCCCGGCCCCTTTCTCAACCTCCTGCATAACAAATGCACATTTCTTGTCAACTATCGTATTCTTGGACCAACATCAAAAGCCTGTTATTACTAATAGGTTTGTAATTTACCTTAGCGAAGGTGTTCGTTTGGTTCCAATTACAAGTTTAGTAATATTAACGACATGGATTAGATCTAGAATAGCCTTGGTTGTGGTATTGCTCTCGAGAAGCATTGTTTCAACGCTTATCTGCAAACGTAACACTAAAAGTGTAACTAATTCAAACGTGAATTGTTATGTTTTTATGTGAAGTATTATATGATAAAACATACCTTGGCGTCTGCACAAAGGCGAATATACTTTTGTAAGAGGCTTCTTCGTTTGTTGTTCTCTTCATTTATGTAGATTTGAACCTGCTCTTTGCTTAGTTGACTTCTCGATAGCTTTCCAACTTTATAAAACAACAAAACAGGTATGTCAGGTACAATAATGAATCGCGTTAAATGTTAGCTATGATATGTCGATTTTTAACTAAAATCACTTTAATCACGGTGTACATTCGCCTATGAAATGAACCCATTCGAACTTTCTTATTTTTCATGTACTTGAGTGATCAGATACATTACACGAAAAAGTGATGACGGAAAACCATTCTCATATCTTAAATCATCTGTTAGATTCAACCACACATTGTATTTACATTTTCGCCTCAAAAGGCCGATTCTACCCCCTCGCCGTTCTGTTTCGTAATATGATCAAATGATATAGCTTGGTCATCCACTTTTTGAGTACAATTATGAGTTATTAAGTGTGTTCTACTGTTTTTAATCAGTTTTTTAACAGTAAAATCAACCCATGTATAAACATATTAAAACCCATTTGGAAGTACTCAAATGCTCAAGGTATATAGTTTGATGTTTCAACTAAATTAATACGAGTATACAATTTCTACAACTTTTAAATCATTTTACTATACACTAACAAAATGGCATCGTTAATTTAATCAATTATATATTTCTAAAAACTTAATAACAAAAAAGTAGATAACAAAGATTAAAAGTTGTGATTCATCACCCGGAGTTTGTATATGAGTAACCGGATGAAAAACATGAACGAGATATACGCGAGCACCGGGAGCAACAACATGATCAACAGCCCATTTCACGACGTCTAGATCATTTTTTCCGACCGCAACAAAAACATCAACCGGTTGACTCATCACACTACCATTTTCATGATCATCAACCTCCACGATTTCAGGAGACATAATTCGTCGCCGACGACTGTTATCTTCTTCATTCTGTTCCATAGTTATCTCATGATCATGATTATCATGTTCATTAACGTATATATCTTGTGACATAACAAGAAATATAAAAGGTATATAATAATTATTATTATACGAGTAATAATTAACAAAAGATAACAGGGGAGGTGAAAACAAGGTATATGTGATGTGGTGGTGGTGGTGGTGGCGGTGGCTTCTTGTGTAGTATGAAATCTGTCTCGTTGCTTTCAAAGCCTTTTTTTGATAAATAAAATGGTTTATGATTAATTTATTCTTTCTTTCTAACCTGTTTATTTTTTATAATTTTATGCACAACCAACTTTTTCCAACGTTTAATACTATAATAATAATACAACAATCAACAAGCATATTATTATTATTATTATTATTATTATTATTATTATTATTATTACTATTACTGTTATTATTGTTATTATTGTTATTACTACTACGTACACATACGGACATATATACCTACTATTAAACTACATTTTTATACTATAGTATTGTAATTTGATAAATTGTACGTTTTATTTTCCTTCTTTCTTAATTTGTTTTTATCAACTCCTCGAAACAAATCATATTAATCAAGTGAGACTTGAAGTCTTGAACCATCAACCACGTAGAGCGAGGTACACCATAGGTACACGCCTTGTACTTCTAAGATTAATACATATTTAGTTATGTTTGAAAATTATAATGTATATATGATTTTTCAAAGCCCTTGTTTTTTTAGATTATTAAGAGCATACGGTGTGGGGCGAATTACCACCATTTTGGGTTGAGAACGCCGTCAGACGGTGTTCCGCCGCACCGGAACGATATTCCCGACGGCGTTCCGGTCGGCATTCACGAGCGACATCTCATTTCGAAGGGCGAGCGTGTGACACCTAGTCAAAAAGGGCAAATTTTCACGTCCAATTTAAACTTTTATTTCACGTATTATATACGCGTTAATACCAAGTACTCAAGTATTATATATATCATTATATATAACATAAAACAATTGTTTCGAATCACATATAAACGAATCTGAGGGCGTACAGAACTACAAACACGGACGTTGGTGCGAAACAATTCTAAATAATATATTATTGTTGAAAATAATAATTATTTACTCAGGAAATATTTGAACATATTTTTGCACGACTGAAATCACGAGAAAACTATCCGTATAACCAAAGTAAAACAAAGTTTTATTTTATAACTCAGCTAAAGTATTTTTACAAAATACTTCGATTGAAAGTATATTCGAAAATATTTTTACAAATTTATCATTTCAAAACATTATACCACTTTACAATCGGGTACACGAACACGGTATAAAAATACTATCCAACCTCAATTATTGGGGTCGGCTATATACAACCAACCCCAATAATTCAAACACACACACGATCCATATCTCTATCCCTCTGCTCTCTGCTCTCTCCCTCGATCATCATCATCTTCGGGCAACAACAACAACAAGTAGCAGCAGAAGTAACAACCATCGATCATCATTATCATCATCACCTTCTTCTTCATCATCATCATCATCCTCGAGCTCATCATCACCACCCTCGGTTCTTCATTTTTCGTTGTAAGAAAACTTCACTTTTAACTTTGATTTTGTGTTTCGAGTGATTATATCATCGTATATTAGTGTTACAAACGCTTACTATAACCGAAATTAAGATTTACCACTTGTTTTGTGGATGAACTGCTTGAACAGAGCTGAAATAGACCTGCAACGACTTCACAGCCGATCGGCTATGCTCCAGCCGATCGGGTAATCATCTTCAGCCGATCGGCTATACTCATTCAGCCGATCGGGTAACTTTTCTCCAGCCGTTCGGCTAAGAAACCATAGCCGATCGGCTATGTGCTATTTTTCCAGCAAACCATATTTTGTAAATTTGTAGCCCTCTGAGTTACGGTCGTTTGGCCGTCTGAATCACCTCAATCCGAGTTCGTATGAGGGAGATATGGCCAAAACGGTGCAACCTTGTCAAATCAGTTTAACGACGAACTTTATATATATACACACACACACACACACACACAATGAATGTTTTTATGAAAACAAACCAAATTATATTTTTGAAATATAATTTCAATTCCGCCACCAACGGGCCGTACTTATTTACAAAACTCAAACATAAACACTTATTAAATACTTTGGGGTATAATTAAACCGAATGAACACATATATGGATAGTTTAGTTAAACGTCCACTCACTTATATAACCTCGTGTATTTAGGACACTAGGAAGTTACTATTTGGATCACACGCGCGTTTAGGAACGCTAACACCCAAAGGTGAGTTTCATAGCCCCACTCTTTTAAACTGTTTATAACTGTATTTGGGGGAGAATGCATGCACGTTATTTTTCATAAAATTTGTTTTATGAAACGAATAGTGTAAACTGCTTTTACAACTGTTTATCCTATACTTTTAAGCCTTAAACTTATAACATGATAAGTTTCACATACAAGAACTATTGACAGAATAGGAAGCCTCGTAGGCTCTTACTCAATATTACAAGAACACTAGATTGCTCTAGACTATGATACAAGAACACAAGACAACGATAGACTGCCTTTTAGGGATACAAGAATACTCGAAGTCAGAATACAAGAACACTATGAATAAGAATACAAGAAACCCACTTAGATGCAAGATGCTAGATTACAAGAACCTAGATTTCAAGAACTCGAGAAATTAGGTTTCAAGGACTCAAGAAACTAAGATACAAGAAACTAGGAACAAGAAACAAGATTTTCAAGAAACAAGAACTTTGTGTGCAAGAATCTTATATGCAAGATCAAGTACCATACGTGCAAGATCAAGAACTTATGTGCAAGATCATGAAACTCAAGAATGCAAGAAACTATGTGTGTTTTATTATTTGCATTATGTGTTTTATTAAATGTGATTTATTTGTTTGCTAGTACTGTTGTGTGCACTCTCTAGATCAAGAAACTAGAAACTATAACTCAAGGGTCTAGAAACTAGAACAGAATCAAGAACGCTAGAAGATAGAAACTAGAACTTTAGAACTCAAGGGTCTAGAAACTAGAACAGAATCAAGAACGCTAGAAGATAGAAACTAAAACTTTAGAACTCGGAAACTCAAGAAACTAGAATACAAGAAAACTATTTTGGTTTATACCATTAAACAAGATTTTCATTAACACTCTCACAGGTTCTACGAACGTATGGCTTTCATACGTTATAACTTACTTCGTGACTTACGTCACACAACATACTGTTTTCCTAACAAACCTATGAACTCACCAGCTTTATAGCTGACTGTTTTAGCGTGCATTCTCAGGTACAAGAAGACGGTAGGATTGGACCACAGGATCCTAGCTCGAGTCGCATACTTTCAACATATGGATTTTCATTGCATTGCTTTTGTACTACTAAATATGTAATGAAATTGTTTTGCGAACTCGCAATATTGTAAACACTCTATTTTGGGTTATATAATAACTGTTTTCAAACGTCTCATGTAGAGGTCGTTTGATTATGATTATGTGTTGTGATTACCGGATTAGTCACGCCTCGACCTGACCCTCTTCCGCAACAGTGAAATTGAGGGTGTGACAGAGCGGGGCAACGTTTTACCTTATTTTGTTTGCTTTCCACCGTCAAAAAACATTTTTTTAAAAATAAAGCCGTTGAACGGCTAGTTTGAAAAAAAAAATCAAACTTTTACACACATTTCTATATATACATACACACTTTTACATTATAATTCACACGTGAAAATTTCATCTTTTTGTCTATAATTCAATACAAAATTCACATAAAACGTGTCATCCGATTCATCTTCCGATGACGAAACCATATACAAACTTCTCAAGGTTGCTCATAATTATCGTAACGAATTTTTAATTCCTCAGGAAGATGTCAAAATTTCCACGGCTCGTTCACGTCGTTTCATACCCTATGACCAAGTAATGGTGGAACAAACCTTATTGAACGATTACTTTGTCGAAAATGCTAAATATCCGCACGGATATTTCAAGGTCGGTTTTGAATGAGTCATCATTTATTCCTCCAAAGTTGTGAGAATATTAGCTCTTACTCTATTGAACCCCTTCCTGACTATTTTTAGGGTTTCGTCAATGATTTGATGCACCTAACGTCCCAGGTTTTACTACACTTCAAAAAGTCACTTATGCCCTTCGACAATTGGCATACGGTACAACTCTGGATGCCTTTGATGAATACTTGCAAATGTCGAAAAGAATTTTTCGTGAGACTTTACAAAATTTCACAAGTTGTGTTGTTGATTAATATTCAAATGTGTACATGAGGGAACCAACGAATGAAGACGTACATCATTTGTATGATAAACATCACGAGCTTCAAGGTTTTTCAGGCATGCTTGGTAGCGTAGATTGTATGTATTGACGTTGGACACAATGCCCAAATGCATGGAAAGGGCAATACACACGAGGCGATCATGGGTATCCGACGATTATGCTTGAAGTCATCACCTCGTAGGACATGTGGATATGACATACATACTTTTGGGTTGCAGGGTCCAATAATGAATTAAATGTTCTTAATACGTCCCATTTGTTTAGGAATTTGCTAAATGACTTCGCTCCCAGAGTTCCATATACAGTGACTGATATGGATTACGACCGAGGGTACTATCGAGATATAACCGTCATGGGCAGCGTTTGTTAAGGGCTTTTCGTTATGGGCAACGTTCGTATGTAACCATGCGGATATTCGTGCAGATATAACCGTCATGGGCGACGTTCGTTAAGAGATTTTCAAGCGAGATTGATCAGAAGATGGTTAATTTCAATAGGAAACAAGCTGTTGCCTGAAAGGATGTTGAGCACACTTTTGGTGTTTTACTAGGAAGGTGGCATATACTATAACAACCGACAAGATCTTATACTCTGTACGCTATATAACGAATCATGTATACAAGTATCACACTGCATTACATGATAATTGATGACAACGATTTCAATATTGCAAAGAATGATGAATATTATGTACCTGTTAGGATCGTACAAGGTTCTTGGATTAAGAGGTGTAACACATACGAGAGGAAAACAAAGGAACTACGTGATCGGAAGACGCCCGACGTACTTCGAGCCGACCTTGTGAAGCATCTTTGGAGGAATCGTTAACAAAGGTGGAATGAAGCACATGCTTCTGGATCGGGATCGGAGGCCGGAGATGATTGATTTATTATGTATTGCATTTTTTCGTTTTAGGACTTTTAAATTATGTTTTTAAATTATGCATATTAATTTTTAGGACTTGTAATTTTTTTTAATGAATTGAATGTTGTTTTATTTAATTTAGTTGTTTTTAAATATTAACTTATATAATTATTTATATTAAAAAAATAAAAAAAAATAAAAAAAAACTTTAAAAATAGTGTCTTCCACATTAAAAAATCATCAGCAACAATATTCCCGAGAGAACATTGTGAAAACAAAATTATCACACCCTACTCTATAATGCTTTGAGTCAATTTTATGAGTTATAATAATAATTTGTTCAGTACGTTGTTTTATTTTTCACTAATTAAGTTAAATTCTCAACTTCAAATGCAGATTTAGTTGGAACTAACTCGAAAAACAATTAGAATATGTGTTCACCTAATCTACGTATTGCTTGATGATGTGGTAATATATTGAATGTGTAGTCAAAATTGTATAGTCTTATCTTATCCAAAGTGACATTTGTATGTGGTAAATTAGCCTAGCTTATGTCTACATGAGAAGAATACATGTTAGTGGTGGTAGATGTTGAAATATAGTTATCACTATAATATTTCCGTACCAATTTGTTTGTGCATTACAAAAGTGTAAGAAAATTGTAATTATTACAAAAAGAAATCGCTGTTATCTACTTAAACACTTTTTGGATTGATTAAAAATTAAATTGGACGATTATTTTGAGGTATTTAATAAAGGAAACATGAGCAATAAAATTGGGATGAATATGGTAACAATTATGGAGTATTTATTTTTCTACTTTGACATGGAAATTCAATAATTTTGAATAATAATCAGTTTCTAACTTACTATACTATGGTTTAGTTTTTACACTCTCTACGTCTTAAAATAAATGTTCACTCTCAGATTTTACGGAGTTTAAGCATTTAAGTTGTCCGGTAGTAAAAATGACATTTTTATCCTTACTTTTTGTACAAACTCTAATGTATTAGTTTCGTGAAAATCTATATTACAGGTAGAGTAAATTCCATAAGTGGTTCCTGTAGTTTACATTGATTTACGAAAATAGTCTCTGTACTTTCTTTTCAATGTTTTCGGCCCAATAACTTTGGATTTGCTCGCAAATGGTCCTTAGCAAATGGTCCTTAGCAAATGGTCCTTTAAGGGATCATTTGCGAGCAAACTAAAGTTAGACGGAAAGACCATTTGCGAGCAAAAAATAAAAGTTAAGGGACAATTTGCGAGCAAATCCAAAGTTATTGAATTGAAAATGTTGAAAAAAAAGTACAGGGACTATTTTCGTAAATCTATGTAAATTACAGGGACCATTTATGAAATTTACTCTTACAGATAAAAGGGCAAAGTTGATTATCTGTTTTTGAAAGTTAGACACTTATTTTTTTTAAAAAAAAAGGAAAGCTCGACTATTTTAGGACGGAATTATTAATTAGTTATAGTTTTCTATGAAAGATATTGACCTCCACTATAGTAGGTTCAAATAATGAGTACATCCATTATCGTAAGAAAACCTACGCATTTTCTCTAACAAAAATCATCCACCCCTAACTTACTCTTGTGGTGCATCATCTTCTAAGAGATTCCCAATCTCCTAGAAGAACTTGACATCCACATTATTTATTGTAAAGATTGGTTAAAAATTGATAGTAATTTGACCTTTTTGATAGAAAGGTGAGCATCTTTTGGATTCCAATATATATGTTTGTATCAAATGGGCAGTCAATTATAGGCCACTTTAGTTAGGCTTTGTGCACATGCAAGATGTCCAAAGGCAAAATGCCAAAATCTTGAGTGATTAGAGTGTTAAGACCACTCCCAATCACATCGATGCAAATTGATCTATTGGTTGGTGTTAAATTAACGTTACGTTATCACTTCTTAAAATTGATTGAACATTATCAATCATATCACATCACACAGTTTTTCCGTGCTTCACATTTACCAATATACGTTTATTTCTAAAAAAACATTTTGGACTCACCACCTCCCTCTCCATCCCGTCGGATATCCAAAAGGCAACTGACTGACGTCACGTCAAACTGATGGGGCATGCTAACCTCATTAGTTAAGTGAAGCAAAAACTGAAGCTCCTACTGGGAGTGCTCTGAGTGATGACATGCCAATTGATTTTGTACATTTTTTTTTGGGTTAAAGCTACTCTTTTACATTTAAAGTTCCAACTTGTGTTTCAACAATTTAATCTCTATTAGTTTTACAAGTTTGTGATATGGTACACTTACTAAAAAAATAATTTCATCAAACAAACACGGTACATGGCAGTAATGAAATATATAAGTGTTGAATGTTCCATTGCGAAAAGGAAAGACTAGTATTTGACGCCATAGTGACACCCATATTTAAGTGTGCGATACACGTTATATTCAAGTGTGTTAGTCGAATTAATTAATATGTGCGCGTTTTGCAATGGAATGATAACTTGAGGGATTTTCGAGTTCGATCAAATCAAACTAGCAATTATAAAATTAGGGTTTTTGAAATGATGGAAGCTCCAACTAGTTTTGATTTTATAGATATGGCCCTGGATTTTGCTTCCACTTAAATAGGAAGTAGCAAGTAGTAAGTTTTGATAGTGCTCCACAATTATTTTGGTTTCATTTTGACAATACGCACCAGGAGCATTAACACTAGTGTTGTGCTATCCTTGTTAATGAGCATTAAAAATTTGCCATATAATTAGAGACACAAATCTAAATAGACAACCAACAAGATATAAAATAAATTACTCTCTTCTTCTAATAACAAGTATCCACAACATATACAAAATTTAAGAAAATCATAATCAATACTAGTATTTCAGTACATTGTATAAGAGAAAAATGATAGTCTTACAATACTTTTTACACAGTCTCCAGTTTGTGAAAAAAATGGATACATTGATAAAATTGATATGTAATTTTTAAAAGTAAACATTGGTTGAATGTGTGCACTTATAATTTAAGAATGAGAGTGTATCTATCTAATACTCAAAAGGTCAAGAGAAAATTAAACATATTTAAAAACTAGTCAACGGAAAACTCCTCACTTTTCTATCAAAATTTTCTAAGAAAATAACAAAATTAGAAAATGTGTTCAAATTTAAATTTTCTAAAAAACTTTTATAAAGGAAAAGAGGAAAGCCTAAATGAGGAAAAGTAGTGCGTTTAGTTAAGGAAAATTCCTCTATTTTTTAGAAATTTTTTTAAGAAAATTGAATAATTAGAAAACGTGTTCAAGTTGTGATTTCTAAACAAATTCTCTAAGAAAATGAATCTAATGATTTATGGTTTTCTACAATTCCTATTTTGAAAAATAAAAACTCCATCTCTTACATTTGAACACGTTTTCTAAACACTTTTAGAGTGCGTTTAGTTACATAAAGTTTCTTCATTTTTCTTTTTTCATTTATCTAGAGAATGAGAAGTGTTTAGTTTTCTAGAAAAGCATGAAAAATCTAGATTACATATTTAGTTACAAGGGATGGAGTTTTACTTTTTCAAGGAATGGTAGAGATGAAAAACTTAGAAAACAATCAAAAGTAGTTTTCAACTTTGTAGTTATAAAAAGAAAAACAAAGATTTTCCTTTTAATATAAAAGTTTTTCAGAAAAATTGAATTTGAACACGTTTTCTAATTTTCTTGTTTTCATAGAGAATTTTTTTCTGTAACTAAACGCACGCTTAGGTTTTTTAAGGGACACAAAACTCTACAAAAATGAAAAAAGAAAAATGAAAATATTTTTTCGTAACTAAACGCGCCCAAGGATGTGTTTGAAACTGCATTTTCAAATAGTTTGACTGAATATAGAATTTTCATGTAAAAAATTAATATTCAAGTGTTTTGATTAATGCATTTTAATAATTTACATATTATAGAATAAATTTACTTTAGAACAAATTATTTATTTATTCTATATCGCATCTTAATATATAATTAAAACAGAATCTCATGGAGGAATTTTGACCCTTCGATGATTTCACCAATTAGATCTAACGATTGAGATTAATTCTCCTAATTACAATTTACACCCAAAAATATTAATATAATAATAAATTATAATAATAAAATAATGTACACCCTAGAAATAATAATACTATAATAATTATAATAATAAAATAATAATAATATTATAATAATATTATAATAAAATAATGATATACTCCCAAAAAATAAGTTCCAAACGTATCTAAAAAAGGATAAAGGACCCACAGGAGAAAGAAAAAAATAAATACTAATTAGATTAGATAATGAAATATAAAAATAAAATAAAAGGTTAAAACTGAAAACATAATCCCTAATATCTATACCAATAAAACATTCTTACCTAATGGATACAAAATAATCCTAATATCCGTTTGTTTTACAAGGACAATTAATAAGAGGTAGGGACGATCTTTACAAAAAAATAATATAATATTATTTTTATGTAAGAATGTCTTCACTCACGGACAACTCTATGTCGCATTACCCAAAAATAGTCTTATTCTTATAAAAGAATGTCTTCACTCTAGGGCAACTCTATGTCCCATGACCCGGGTAACAAGCAAAGAAGGATTGAAGGCTCTACTATTGGATGAAGATGGAAACGTCACCAACATCACGAAGAATGTTGTTTACAAGGAAGTTCTACAACGCATATGATTCATTTAATACAAAATTAAATTCTCATTTTGTGATATGCACTCCCTTTATTTTACATTAACAAATTATTAACTATATTCCAATTATTTCAATGTGCATTTTATTACTTTTACATTGAATTATTTCATATTCATACAGTTATTGCTTTCAAATTACAAAAACAATTTAATAATAATAAAAAAAATTAGGAAGTCCGTGGTGTCGCGGGTTCTTCTCCTAGTAATCTATTTTAAAGCACAATCTCAAACACCTGCAGAATGGATCCATCTACCTTATCTTTGACAAACATGACCTTAAAAAACATTTCTATTTCTATATAGACCAAAAGATAATAAAAAATAGAAATACGACTAGTAAAAAAGTTTAAAATACTTCACTTCAAATACACTACATACAGTCTCTTAATTTGTCGCTAGTCTAACTAAATTATATTCCCTTTACTTGTTGTTCAATCTTAAGTTGGACAAACTTTTTAATACTTGGACTGTTGAACAGTTAAAAGCCACCAAGATTATCATCAACAGTATATATGCCACTATCTCAAAAGAACCATTACTTTTCGAAAGACTTCAACGACTAGCGTCTCATGGTTGTCCTTGTTATGGATAACTTGACAGGATGGCACTCCTTGCAGTAAAGTACAGGACCACCACGAGTGATCATCAGATGCGATCTTTGGTCCCATTCCACTTGAGGTTTTACATGATCATTGTGGTTCTGAATTAGCCCTTTTAATGAAAACCAGACCAAATCTGGTTCCAGTCACTTGATACCCGTATATGCAAGCGTCTTAAACGACAACAGATGATACTTCTGCAGTGTTTATTCTTAAAAAGATAAGTATATAACTAAATTTGAGACTGCCATCAATATCTCAATGAAAAGATTGGAAACGCTAAAAGTAAAGTGACAACAAGTGGAGGGGACCGAGAATCCACTCTGCATATGGGGGTCAACTATGATACAATTACATTGCAACGATAAGAGATGTGAAAATATCATGAAGCTGAGTAGTTGACAACATGCTAACGCAAAAGACGACCATCACCTGCATTGCATACTCGCTCATTGGATGATGAGTTAAGCAGCTGCGAACCTAGAAAAATTTAATATGGTTATGCACTATCATATAAAAACAAAAAATAAAAAAGATACATACATATATATATATATATATATACATATATATATATATATATATATTGGAATGATCAAGAGGGAGTGCATTTAATGGGGGAAGGGGGAAACGTTACTATTCATCAAGAATTATATTACCTTACTTATACAAATCTCACAAAAATCGAACTGAAATTTGGTAAATTTAAATCAGAATCGATGCTATGAATGTTAAGCTTTCTTAATAAATTCCGTATGCAAGTTATAAAATTAATTTATGAATATTACCCAAAATTGTTAATATCATCGTGGTGAATGTTAGTTCATTGTGATGTATGTTAAAACTAAAAATATTTTTCGAATAATGTAATGTTTTAACATTCATCGTAATCAAGGGGTGGCATGCACTGCAGATACAATTTATGACTCCGTATTTTATTAATCTGTAAACACTACCCTTGAGTGAGGCTCCCTAAAAAAGCAACTGGGGACTCATGCAAATCCAAAATCTAAATTCACATGTTTGAACTGAAGTCCTATAAGGATTGATACATCTACATTCAATTTCTACTAAACATATTTGTTTCTATTATAGGTGGCAAGATAGAAGCTTGAGGTGGGTACCGGATCAAATGGGTCTGAACTTTAATGGTTCTTTTAGTAAGGGTCGAAATGGGTTGGGTTGGCCTCAAGTTGAGTTGACCTGCAATGCTTTTTTGGTCCATTTTATTGATTTTGGTACAAATAACGAGTGTGTTATCTATGATTACAAAACCATTATTATTAAATTAATAATAATCTAAATCTTTAAATAAAATGATTTAGGAGGTTGTATGCATTACAAAGAAATCTTGCGCCATTTATGTCCCATTTGACTTGTTGCCATTTTGGTTAAACTTATCTAAATGACCCGTTATTAAACTTATCTAAATGACCCGTTGGAGATAATGCACAATCCAAATCAACCCGTGTATAAGTAAATGGTTCAAAATCACCACTAGTTTCTGATATTCTCTCCCAAAGTAGCGACTAATCATTTGCCATTGCCCCTGCTCCCCATTAGGGCCACAACATAAATCCGTGCACTGTGCTCTTTGTGTTTTCAAATCCAAAGAAATATACATCTATTTTTCTTCTACTTATGTTCATATCATCTCCAATATGTATGCTATCATCATTCATGAGATTTGATGCCAATAAGACATGTGTTGAGTTCCTATATCAAGGGAGCAGAATATAGAATTACAAAAAACTAATATGATAACATTATTTGAAAATTATCATAAATCATGATGAGAACTGTATTAATGGTGGGGTGTACTTATGATATCTACTTCCATATCTAATTCATTCATATATATATATATATGTATATATATATATATGTATGTCTCCCAACTTAGTTCTTCACCAACTTCTGAATTAAGAAATCTCTGGGTACTCTATTCATTGTATCTGTACAAGCTCAAAAATGGCAAAACATTTTCTTCTTGTTCTGAAATTTTCAATGTTCTTACTAGCTGTTGTCTGGGTATCTATTTGGGTTATGAAACCGACACAAATATGGACAAGAAAATGGAAAGAAGCCGAAGATGCTGCTAAAACTACCGTTTTTGGTTCTAATGGTAAGATCATTTAAGTTAAAAGAAGCTATAAAAAAAATCCAACAAAATAAACATTTCTAACAGGGTACACATACTTGCAGGTCTTGATTTTGCTGTTTTAACCTTCCCAATTATCGCTTTTGTGATGATTGGATATATCTACTTGCATTTCAAACCAAAAGAACAGAGAGGAAGGTAAAATACATTTATAGTGAGATCATCTATGAGTACATAAATACCTCTGACAATTTTGGTTTGTTTTTATGGATTTCAGACAAGGCAGGAGTTTGATCACGACTCTATCCAATCCGATAATCATTAACAGTTTCGTTGGTGTGTTGTCTGCAATGGAAGTTATCGTGATCTTCATGTTCATCATCTTTCTAGCATGGACTTTCTACATACGCATCTCTAATGATTTCAAGAAGATGATGCCAGTCAAAACACTGAAATTAAACATGTGAGTACAATAATTATAACACAAATCCAACAGTCCAAACAGATATATAATATGGCAGATTCTCATTGCAAATATTTCACAGATGGCAATATAAGACATATAAGATCGCAACACGATGTGGATCATTGGCAGAAGCTTGTCTTGCTCTGCTTTTATTCCCAATCATGAGAGGAATGACGGTTTTTAGATTATTCGGTATTCAGTTTGAAGCATCTGTTCGATACCATATTTGGCTCGGGACTACGATGTTAACGCTCGCCACTCTACATGGGGCTGGAACTTTATTCATATGGGGTATCAAGAACCAGATTATAGATGAGGTAGAGTCTACCTAATTTCTTCAGTTGTCATTTTTTCAATAAAGCTAATGAGACGTACATTGATTTAAGACAATAACAAATAGAAAAAGTTGGTATGAACACTTAGCAAACTTTATGTCAGTTTTGAAAATGAAAAATACCCATTACCTTTAAAGTTAAATTGGGTCGTTGGCTTTTAAGTTGACTTCAAAATATAACAAACCTCATATATAATATTCTCAAAATATATAAACTAAGCTTAACCTCAATGGGTAATGGCTAACAACTAATTTCTTTAAACAAGTAAAAAAAATAATCTTTCCTGACAAATTGACAATCAAAAATCATCACACTCATCCAAAAGTACTGATTTATGGTTTGAAAAGCTGTCTGAACTCTAAGAAATGTGTAATTATAAGCGGTTCATTTCGCGTAACAGCTTTTTCAAAGAAGCGAACCACATGCAATTAGTCTAGTTTTGTGTTTCGTGTGGTTCGCGTTTTGATTTTAGTTCAGCTATTTTTAGCACCCTTAATGGGAGAATAACTATTAACTATTATAAACTATAACTCTAGCATTGTATAAGAGTAAATCTGTGATGACTTATCTTTTTTTGTCGTTTACTCGTTTTACTGGAAAATAGATGTGGAAATGGCAGAAAACAGGGAGAATATACCTGGCTGGAGAAATTTCGCTAATTGCAGGGTTAGTCATGTGGATCACATCACTTCCACAAGTGAGAAGAAAACGATTTGAAGTCTTCTACTACACACATCATTTGTACACCATATTCATCATATTCTTCTTGTTTCATACTGGAGATCGTCACTTCTACATGGTCTTCCCTGCAATTTTTCTATTCGCAATCGAGAAGTTACTTAGAATAATACAATCAAGACCACATACGTGCATTCTTTCAGCTCGAATCTTTCCATTCAAGGCTGTTGAAGTTATAGTGCCGAAAGAACCAAGTAAAATTCATCAGGTTATCAGCTGTTTGATCACAAGTAAATAATAAGTATTGAATATAAAGAAGTTGTAAATGTCATATGCAGGTTTGAAATATACTCCAACAAGCATAATCTTCATAAAGATACCGAGCATTTCCAAATTTCAATGGCATTCGTTTAGTATAGCTTCAAGCTCCAATGTTGATGATGATACGATGTCTGTAATCATGAAATGTGATGGATCATGGACAAATTCTCTTTATGACATGATTCAATCGATGCCGGTTGATGGTCATGATCAAAGAGTACAGAGGTGCATTCCAATTTCAGTTGAAGGACCATATGGACCTGCATCAACTGACTTTCTAAGGTACTAGACGTTACAATATCGACCCATTTATTTATGAATGGGTCAATTCAGGTTATGTTTGATCTCTAACGGTCAAAGAGGTAAAACTATAAACAATTAGCTTTAAAAATGGGTCAAAATGGTTGATCTTCACCCAAAGTGTGCTTTGATGAATAAAACTTTCTAATCGTTGATTAATAAATTAGATTCTGTTAAAATCGTATAAATTTGTAATCATCTTTGTCAAACTACCTATTTATAATATACTTAAGAACTTCAGACAAAAAGTGTTTCTTGTCAACCCAACATGACCCACCCGGTTTGACATGTTACACAACCTGCTCATCCTACCCATTCATAATATACTTAAGAAAGATATATGGCATTAGTAAAGATTGATTTTTTAGCCATCTAACTTCATAATATAATATTTTCAGCAAATATGATAGTTTGCTTCTGGTGGCTGGAGGAATCGGGGTGACTCCATTTCTAAGCATATTGCAAGAGATTTCTTCTACTAAAAGAAAAAACTTGCCGACAAATATACAACTTGTTTATATCACGAAGAAACGCAATACTATTGGTATCCTAAATTCAGTTCTACCTCTGCTCACAAATCAAGATACCAACAAAATTTATCTTAAGTTAAAAACTTATGTGACCCAGGAAACACAATCTGGTACAACAGTTAGTGGACTGATACACGAGTTTTCACAAGTGGAAACTGTCAAATTTGACACAGAGCGTATAAGTTACTCTCCAAATGGCTATGGGAGCTCACTTTTGATGGCCGTTATTGTCGGGTGTTCCTCCATCTTGTTTTTAGCTTTTTTGATAATTTTCAGCCACGTCTTCCTGCCTCAACCTAAGAAAGCTTCTGCCAAAGAGAAAACCGCCTCATCATTGGTAGATCTTGTTCTTACATGCGCTTTTATCCTATCCATCATCAGCAGCGTACTTGTGTTGTTAGTATTGCATTTAAGACATTTGAGGAAGGAGCATCCAGCAATGGAATTTAAGCATAAAGGAAATGAAATGCAA
Organism: Pseudognaphalium luteoalbum; assembly: GCA_963422505.1. NCBI lineage: Eukaryota > Viridiplantae > Streptophyta > Magnoliopsida > Asterales > Asteraceae > Pseudognaphalium > Pseudognaphalium luteoalbum. The sequence goes on along the minus strand of OY730193.1, from coordinate 6,097,194 downwards.
GCCAGTTCCTTTCAATCAAACAGAAATCTTGATGAACACGAAATTCATTTTGGAGCAAGGCCTGACTTCCATGGTACGTTTTTAATGATTTTTACGCCTTTGATATAATCCCTCCAACTTTGCTGCATACACTTGACATTCGAGACAGGGAATGCATTTTGTTAACTGCCTAATTTCGCAAAAGAGGTTGCAAAATGGGTGTGGCGGTTTAACGGGTCAAAAAAAGGTCATGTCGCGCTGACATAAAAAACTTCATATCCAAACTACTAACGTTCTTATGAATAATTTGTGTGTCAAAGATAATACTTTCTTCAATTATACGGAGTAATATAATTTCTTGAATAAAATTATTCAGGAAGTTCAATGACTTTAATACTCTCTGCACAACTTTTTTCTCCTTTTGACCCAACTCATCATTCATTTTACGCTATTTTTTGTTTCACCCGGGTTACCTGCAAACATGACCCATATCAACCCTTTCATAAGAACATGGTTTAAAACTGTCACATCTACTTCACATGCTCAATCAACTAATCATGTAACATGTATATTGATCAGACATATTTTCAAAATTTCCGAACGAAATGGGAGGGTCCTATGTAGGGGTCTTGGTATGTGGACCCGAAGATATGAAGAAGTCGGTAGCTGCAGTCTGTCAGTTGAATTCTCAAGGTTCAATCAAAGGTGCTCAAAGAAAGAAGCCATACTTCAATTTCCACTCCCTAAACTTCACTCTATAGGATTATATGTATCCTTTTTTTAATAGAACAAGTAAAAGTTAATCTATCTATGCACGTATTGTAGTCTTGAAGTCCTAAAAGTTTTGAAGAATAAGAATTAGTAACAGTCTTGTCCTACAAGATTAGCTATAAATAGCTAAAATATATATGTAAATTGAGTTATATGGGAATGATACATTAAGTTATTTGGCTTTATGTTATTGCTGATATCTACAGACGCACAAGTGGATGAAGGACCTGGACCAGCCCAAGAATCCCGGTCCTAGTTAATGGTTCATCCCGACGTTTATAGTTCAGGACCAAAATCTGATGTATGGGTGAATGAGCAGTTAAATGAGAGACTACATAAGGCCTAACCGAGTTATAGGGTCAATGCAGTCCGATTAGAACCAGTTACGGTGCAGTCTGATTTTAAATTCATTATTTTACGCAGCTAACAGACTAAAACGGCGTTTATTAAAAAAAATAATTGATTAAAAATCAACTTATCTGTCTTATGGCTTTTGACGTACTCCGTATATTTTAACATGCCAAATGACATTCCTCACCACCTCCCAAGTCCCAACAACTATATGAGGACTACTTTGATGGGAAAAATGGAAACTCATATTCAGGCTTCATGGATTATGCATCTATAATCTTATTAAATATTTCACACGTCTGTTAACAAGATTTGATTTTGACTAGCATGGTATGGACACGATACTAATTCAAATGGGGTGGGAGGCTGCAGCAGCTATACCTGACTTAATTTATCAAAAAAAAAAATCAGAGGAGTCTTTAATATGAGTATATACTTAATTTACTTATGTTGAACACCTAGAACTCAACTAGGTAATCAACTTTGTGCTTATCAGTCTAACCTCATCACTTGATCAACTTGTATTCTAGCAATTGACTAGAGAGGTGTCCTTGGTACTATTTATGCTAACACCTACACATTGATCCACTTTTGTAAAATAAGCAATATATGTGAGTAGGAAGGATTCGCTACTGGGTCAAAATGGGTTGGTTCAGGTAGGCCCACCAATACTTTGTGTCCTTATCTTATGTAATTCTATAAATTATACATGTATCAAATAAATATGATTATCAAACGACACTCCTAAATAATAATCAAACATTTTGAATAAAACATTGGAAGAAGTTATAAGCATTTGAATACATTTGGGCGACTTTCAAACCATTTGGCATCCTTCACTTTATGGCAAATCCTTAAAGCTAAAAGAAGTATTGGGTATAAAATATAACTGAAATCGGATCGATTGTATGTAACTTGGTCGAAATTTCAATTGTACAGTTTTGCAACAAAAAAGATACAGAATTTCAAGGAAAATTGAGATATATTTGAAGTAATAAACAAAGATATAATCATGATTGCCCTCCTTGTGAAAGCAGGTATTAATAGGTAAAACAACAAGGGCAATCTCATATTAGCCTTTTCTAACAAAAATAAACAAATCAAAATCTGAAATATAGCACAACAGAGATTGAAAAATATAGTTACAATCCATACGGCAGCAATGGTGGTGGTGGTTAACTGGTTATGGTGATAGCTCTTCCTTGCTGCCTTGAAGCATAACTTTTGGAGCAACGGTGGTATCCTCACCCAACAAGAGTGCCACTACCTCACTCATACTCGGCCTATGTTGCGGATCAGGGTGGCAACAACTTAACCCAAGTTTCAAAACTGCTTCCATCTCTTCCATATTATAATCCCCCTTAATTCTCTCATCTGCAAGCTCCCCTAACTTTCCCTCCATGTACTTCTCTCTTACCAAATCCACCAAAATCATATCCTCTTCCCTCTCCTGCCACGTTTCTATAGGTTTCCGGCCACACGCCACTTCTAGCACCACCACTCCAAAGCTATAAACATCGCTAGCGGCCGTTGGAGATGCCAGCATAGCTAGCTCGGGTGCTAAATACCCGAGTGTACCCACCACTCTTGTAGTCCCAGGTTCTTCACCTTGTGTATACAGCTTTGCTAAGCCAAAATCACCCAACCGAGCCCTCATATCCACATCCAATAACACATTGCTCGACTTAATATCTCTATGCACCACCACTTGTTCCCACCCGTGATGTAAATAATTCAAACCCTCCGCCACATCAGCCAACACTTTCTTCCGCCCTTCCCAACCCAAAACACTCTTCGGCTTATCAAAAATCCAATTATTAAGACTCCCGTTTGGCATGTAATCATATACAAGCAATAGTTCATTCCGTTTTCTACACCAACCTTTCATCTGAACCAAATTCTTATGTTGAAGTCTTCCCATACTCGAAATCTCAGCCATGAACTCCCTCAACCCTTGTTTCGAATCATGATTTACACATTTTACAGCCACTTCCGTCTTGTTACCCAACGTTCCTTTATAAACTTTACCAAACCCACCCGAACCAAGAACTTCATTATCCGAAAACCCATGAGTAGCTTCTTTTAGCTCTTCATACGAGTACCGATGAGGCCAGTATTCAAGCTCCCAATCTTCAACCTCATCCTCCTGATTCCCATCATGATACTTCAACCATACATAATAACCAACACCTATCAGGCACAACAAACCCACCAGCGAACCAAAAATGATACCGACTTTCGCTCCAGTAGACAAACCGGAACCTGACCCTGACCGAGCCAAGAAAACCGGCAAACCAGTAGTGTTAACATTTCTTGCAACACCTTCGTCACTAAAACTCCATGCAAGAACTCTTTGCGCTTCAACCCAAGTAGTTTTAGCAGCCGAAAACCCAACATACATATCAGAAGACACATAATTTCCGATAACCGAATTCCGATAACTTAGCAACGGTCTAACTGGTCTAGACATACCAGCAGGAGCAATAGTAACATTAATCTCCGATCGAAATCCATCAAATTCAATCCAAGCATGTACATTTTGTCCATTTCGCATATTGACAGGAATAAAACTTCCATTTGAATTATAATAACCAGCACTCACATACACTTCCGATTCAACATTATTCAAATCAACACCCACATGATTCCCATTTGATTCATTAAACTCATTATTCGCACCTGCATCAAATAAATATAGACATCAAGAATAGATTAGTGGCTATTAATAGCATTTTACATCCAATATATAAGGGCCAACTGCACGTAATTGTATCCCAACTATCGCGTATTGGCGGTATTGCTATTTTAAGGAAGAACGATGTCATTTTTATTCGATTATTATAATAATAGTATAAATATAAATAAATAAAATCAATTATCGTTATATTGCTATATATTAAATACAGAAATTATTCGCACCGGTGTCGAATTCCACCGCAATAAGCGGAGCTACCGTTCGCGCCGCAGTGCCGGAAAACAGCCCTAGATACTGACCGCCGATCGCGCCGTTAGGTTCGGTGGAATTCGATAACACGAAAGCGATACCGAAACCTGGACTGGAACTGATTTCGGGCAAAATTGAGAAAACGAACTGAGTTGAGAAAGTAGTGAGGTTTCCGGATCCGGATCCGGGTCGGAGCATCTGAATTTGAGTAGAGTAGAAAGCTCGGCCGACGGACCATTGATTTGAGTCGTTTGATAAGCGGATTACCGGCGGTTCGATACGTGCGTCACGCATTAATAAAAGCTCGCTAGTGGTGGTGAAGGAGTTGTATAGGAAGTCTACGGCGGCGATCGGTGGTGGGGATGATAGATATAGAATGAGCAGGAGTATGATGCTAATGATTTTGAGGTTTTGTGGTTGATGATGATGAGGATGCATTTTTTTGTTTTTACTTAGGGCTGCATAATCTGATTGGCTTTGATAATGATAACATATGTTTGATTTTATATGATTATATTTAAAATTTGATGTTATGAATAAAGAAGTATATATGATGCAGTTAGTCAATGGAGAATCATATAAATTATGAATACAACCAGGTTGTAAATATGGACAAGACATAGCTGATTTGAATAAGTTAATTTATACTTTTACGAGCAACTTCGAGGTGCTTTGAGCCTTTGAGACATAATGTTTTTATACGTATTTCTCTGTTTAAAAAGGTAATTAATCACTCTTTACAATTCATTCAAAGTGTCCACTTTGATTTTTCACACAGTTTTAGTATTTTCTATTAATTATACTTTTCACTAATCAAATAATATATTTATTCACTAAATTCACTTTCTATTAATTTAAATATGGAAGTGACCACTCATTTAAGACAATCCAAAATAGTAATGTAGTACTCACACCCATAAAACACGTGAGCTCTGATAACTTGCAGGATAAATGTTAATTCCAACTCTAGACGCCCCCACTGTATAAGAGGAGTTGACCAAAGTCATCCTTGTAGGGTGGACAATGTAACACCCCTCATTCATAAAATCAATATTATATTTATTGTACTCGGAAGCGTAAGAATTTAAAACATATTTATATACTGTACATTAAGATAATGTACATACACAGTTACATATTCAAAACATACCAACTTAGAACTGTTTAAAAACTACATATGTCGGGGTATTATCTATTACAAAATCAGGTTTATAGCAAAATCATATCAGAGTCATAATCTGTCAGACATTCCCTGCGAAAGCATCCTTTCCTGGCACCCACATATATATCAAAAACTTGCAGGAAGTAGGATGAGGGATTAGCACAAAGCTAAGTGAATGAATTCTTCACATACAACTCAACTTAGCTTAACTACCTGTTTACCCCAAACAACCGTAAAGATGTATTATAACTAGTCAACAATATAGTAATGAGGATCAGTGGGGAAAACCATAATACCCGGGTGGCTCCCCAAGAACACTTATCTAACCATATCCATTTGGGCATAACGGACGAGATCGATGACTAGTGGTTACTATACTCAGACACAGGTTCTATACACACAACAAATAAAGCAAGTCCCTGTGTCATTCACACAACAACCAACTAGCCCAACCAACCAGTTCAACCTGTTGACCTCATTAACAACTGATGCCCGAAGGCCACACATAGCACGTAGATTTATAATCAACTATGAATATTAAATACAACAGCATATCTACGTTTATTTGTTGCAACCAAATAGTCACAACTAAATCAAATGGTGAGTTCCGAATTCACTCACCGATACCTCAGAAGTTGCAACACTCAGCTTCTAATCACTGAGTCTTTGGTTTATCTGAAACATCATATAACACACAAATTAGTAACTTGTCATCAACAATAGTACTTATGTAAATGGACACCTTACACAAGTAATTACATTTCAATTTATCTCATACATAAGTAACAATACGATATAATCATACACATACACTTTGAGTTTACAAACTATCTTAATCATCAAAATCATACAGGCAAATGCGATCCGGGTCAAGGTTGGTGGGATCGCGTTCCTTCTTAAGAAAAGTTTCTGTTATCAAAATACACTGAGCAACGCGATCCGGAAACAAGAGCTGGATCGCGTTCTTCTTTGGAAATCTTTTTGTGACCAATTTACACTAGGCAACGCGATCCAGGTGAATGCTTGGGATCGCGTTCCCAAGAACAAAACTCGTCCAGCTCAACATATAACTGATGAACGCGATCCGGGCTAGGGTTTTGGATCGCGTTGAGTTGTTCTTCAGCTCAAGAACAGACCTGCAACTTTATGTACGAACCCTAACTCCAAATTTAACATCACAACACATCAAACTTAATATTTCAAACTACCAAAACCTCAATTAACACTATACATCATCATATAACATCAATTAACAACATATATCATCAATCAATTCGCTTTTCTCATCAACTTTATGAAACCCATTTACTTGAGCTCAATTCATCACTCACTAACCTAAATGGGGATTGAACTCAGTTTAACCATAACATCATCATATCACAACAAGTAACAATCCCAAACTCAATTCAGGCAATAATCAATTAAAACCTAAATTCTTAAATGTAAACCCTCATTCATAAATACATAAACTGAAAATTTACTTACAAGTTGGATAAACACCAAGAGGATGATACATAAGCTTATGGTGATGGTCTTGAATTAAGGTTACAGGACTTGTTTGATTCAAATTGAGTTAAGTGTTCTTGCTAGTTGAGGAATTAAAATACAGATGTATCTTAGTTAAGGAAATTGGGGAAGATATAGGTCTGCTCCATTTCATTCGACCTACTTGTTTGGGTATTTTATATCCGTCTTAAATCTATTATCTGGAACCTAATTACCAATTACGAGAAACTTATTTTATTGTACTGTCAACTGTAGTAAATTAAAACAATTAACAATTTACTATTCACAATAAGTTCTAAAACTTATTTACCTAAGTTTCTCAATTAAATCATAATATCACATAATTCCTAAAATCATTAAATAATCAATTTAAAATTAGAAATTACCAGACTACTGGAGAGGATGTTACAGACAATGACTGGTGTCAAAGACACACAAGACCAAAGTGTTCCCGCTAATTTACACATTTTACAGAATAATTAGTAGTAGTATTCAAAACACAATTTGCTTATAGTTAAAGTATTGTTAAGTATAAGATAAGATGCCTCTGACAATAACTTTTTATCTTAAAGATCAAGTGGATGTTTGATATGTATATTAAATTAACAAATAGAAATAGGAAAATGATTGATATGACTAAACTTGTTTGTAAGTCTAAATTTAAATCTAAAAATATGATTATGAAACTATAAGAGGGGGAAAAAATCAATCAATAAACGGAAATATATACTATCATTTGACAACCGTAGAGGTATTTATAACTGCTTATTTATACATACAAGCATGTTTATACCCGCGCGTTGCGGCGAAATTTAAAAAATTAAAAATTTTATAAAGAACATTAACTATATAAATTTATTATAATTCCAAGTATGAATAAAATGATTGATCTTGATAATAATTTTTCATTGTTCATATGCATTGTAATATACGGAGTAATTAGATTTGGAGAAGCAAAGTGAACCTCATATACGTAGGCTAATTGTTTATTTAATATGTAAGAGGTTGTGGTTCTTTTTAACATATAAAGCTACTTACACCAATATGAGGCTAAATATGTACAAAAATATTCTATTCCATATCGTGCATCTCACAATACAACTATTAATATATATGTTGTCAAGACTTTCTTAATAATAAAAATAAAAAATGTAAATAAAGATCAAATAAAACTGACACTTAGTATTAAACAAAGCACATTGATATGTTTTAGTTATATTAAGTCGAGTTAAAAGATTAAAAGAAAACACATTAATTGATCAGGTGTTTGAATACTTATGTAAGGTTAAATGTATACAACTTACAAAACACAAAATAAAATATCCTCAATGGTAATTTATAAATTTTTTTATTTTTGAAGGATAGAGTAAAACACCCAAGTTGTTTTTACCTGTGCATTGCGACGGAACGGAAAGATTAATAAATTTTAGATGAATATATTAATGTGTGTGGTGAATATGAGAAATAACATATCAAAATGTATAAACTTAAATACCAATTATCATACGTGAATCTTACAATTAATTACTGTATGATAATGTTGACGTCAAACTTATATCTTATATTGAAATTGATAGATTGAACAAACTAAATCAATGCATAAACATTAAAATATAAGCATCAACATATTAATTTATAAACTTAAATTTGTTTTTATTATTATACTTATACATAGTCATGTATCGTTTTGAGTTGTAAATGTGAAAGAATGTACATAGTTTTTAGTAATATAATTTAGCAGTACCACTCACCGTTTCCTGGCTTACATCACGCACCTCTCACTCTATGACAACTTGTAGTCTTGTACTACACACTTTCAGAGTCACCTAGCTACCATTTACCATCAATCATGCGGCCATACCTCATGAACCATCCACCATTCATATATATCATAATAATATAATTAGATTTTGATAAGCAAAGTGAAACTCATGTATACATACATGAAAGTTAGAGTAATTATATAACGTCTGAGGATGAAAGATAAAATGCTCTGCATGGAAGTTGTTTCCATCTATGATAGCGTATGCAAGCCAGTTAGACGTCAGCCTTAAAGTTCATCACTATTTAAGAGGTCATAGTTCGTGTTAATTTATGAAGCTATTTCTTTCGATATGAAGCTAAACGTGCACGAAAGTTTTTATGTTTCATATCGTGTATCTCACGATGCAACTATCAATCCCTTTGTTTTGCACTTTCTCATTTGATTAAAAAAGTATTAACTTATTTTTCTTTTGTTACTTTGTCTAATCACATTAAAATGTTGTTTTGAAAATTGAACTGATTGTCAAACTAATTAATTATTTTATATGTCTCCTTTATAAAACATAATTATGACTTAATCATTCATTTACACAAAGCTAATGATGTAACTTGTGATCAAGTGAGTTGTCGTTTTATTAAAAAAAATTGTAAATAATGAAAAAAAAAACTTAGCATTAAATAAGAATCATCTAATTTTTTCTTTTTGTCATATTGAGTTAACTGGTTAATTCAAAGAAGATGTTCGAAAGTAATTTAGATAAAGTATAAACAATTTATAAAAAATATAATTAGAACTATAAATAACGTATAGCAATTTATATTTTTGATTTACATGATAAAGTAAGACACTAAACGTCATGAGCTAAAACAATTTTTATAATTATTTGAATAACTTTGGTGATTTTTTTTTTACCATCCATTTAATAGTAAACTCCAATTCACCTCCTCGTGAATATAGGATACTTCAATTCTTACAAACTTGCAACAATATATTTTATTGTTAACAACTTGATTTTCCAACATATATTTAATTGTTAATAATTGATATTATTTTTGTAACTTGGTCACTTCGCCTACATTGTAAACAAGAGAAGGAAAAAAAAAGAAATAGATGAACTAATATAAAATCTCACACAAAATAGTTATTTTTTTATTCATATTATATCCTATCTAAATATTATATTTTATTCAATTGTTATTATTCATTTAATAGTGTTTTTCATTTACTTCCTAGTAAATGTTAGAGTTCCTAATTACCGCTTAAAGATTAGGTAGGTGACATTATGCTTCTTTTTTAGTGCTTATTGATAAACAATTTTAGAGAAGTGTTTTACATATGGTTTTTTGTTGTCAAAATAATCAATAAACAAATGCTAAAATAAGTAATCTCAAACAATCCCTAAGTAATGTCGAAAGTTGTATATATATTAAACTAAAGTTGCTATAAACTTGAATTCATAATTCCCAAATCTGTAATCATCTTATGAAAAATGTTTAGATGCAAGTTTTCGAAATGATTATCACATCATTCAGGAATAAAAAAAGATGACTAAGGTTATAACTTATAAATAGTTAGATAATTTCTTCCGATAAAGTGACTGACTACGTGTATAATCAATACTTCTATATTTTGGACGTCTCATTATATTTGAAATATTATAATCATAAAATCCAAATGCAAAATTTCTTTTGTCAAATGACTCAAAATCTTGATCAGTTTAAATCTTTTCATAATTTGTTTGGTAGAAACAAAAGTTTATGCAGGACCGAATGACATGTGTATATTCTACCACTCAATTTCCTCACTCTTTCGAATAGCATTATCCTAGTCGAATAAAGGCCAATATTGACTACCCAAACTAAATACCACTTGTTCTTCGATGGCTTGAGAATGAAAATGAGATATTGGTTCACTTGGCCTATTTGCTTGGTCCCCGGCCTACGTGTGACCTTGTCGTTTATATCGAATGCCATCTTCCATGAGAATGAGGGATTTGGAAGTTTGACTTTTGAGTGAAAGACTCGATCACACAAGAATACTTGTTAAAGTCGAAGTTAGACTTTAAGGACAAAGAAGAAGTCGTGTATTTCTTGAACAATTTTTATGATAAATTTACTTTTGAGACTTGGTTGTGTTTTACTACATTGTTGTCCAATGGACCATTTTATTTTAATCGTATATGATATTTGTCAAAACTTTGAATTTCTCTCTCCTTTTTTTTTGGGTTAGTACTAAAAATATTTAAACCTTTTAAATATGCTCTTTTAATTAGATCATTCATGATCGTGACAGTAAGGATTGAATGACTGAATTGCCGGCGCACATTAGATTTCCTCATAAGCCAGAAGGGCCGAACAAAGATTGAGTTTTTCTGAGCCTCATATTTACCTAAAATATAAAACAAAAATAAAAAGTTAAATCACCATCTCGTATCCTCACCCCATCTCACACACCACGGAAGCAAGCAAGATGGAGCCAAGAACTGATCCGTAACTATGGTGTCCTTGTAAAGCCAAAGAAGAGGGAATGGAAGACACTATTGAACAATCACCAACAACTCAACTAGTAAGCAAAGCGGTAAACATTAAATCTATAACTTTATTGCCGATGAAGATATATGACAATAAACGGATACGAATCTTCAAATAACAACATAAAAAACAAAGCACTAGTCTAAGCAAATCCAAAGATAGCAAAGCAAAGATGGTCGTTGTTCTTCGGTAGCCACATCTTTGACCATATTGTGTTGGGTTTTTTCTTAGTATTTTATTTTATTTATTTTAATGATATATAAGCTAAACTTAATAGGAAAAAAATGGATTTGATAAAAATAATAATAAAGGTAATAGGCTAGATAAATTTAATAATGAAGATGATTAAGAGACTTTCTTTTTTTAACATAAAGAAAGAATTGGGTAGAGAGGTAAAGATTAGATTGAGAACTTTTATTAAAGGTTGAAGAATAGCAAGGATGATTGGAAGTAACATATTAGACCTCTTACTATGGTGGAGTTCAACTGACGTATCATTTAGTGAAACATCAGCGCCATATCAGATTTTAAAAAAACTGACGTTTCACTGCCTACAGTGAACATCACTTAACGTCACTTCTCTTTTTTATGGGCTCACATTTACAAATAATACATTTTTTTATACCCTAACAAATAAAAAGAAAAAGAAAAAAAAATCTGCTGATCCTACACAAAAGAGCCGAAGCTCGTCGCCAAAGCGAAGTAATCTTAATCGATGCTCAACCGATATTTTATTGCATATGGCATCAGTTTCTTTTGCTCCATCAATTGTTAACCGAAGTTGTAACCGATGATCCATAGGGAGGGGCTTAGTAATAGCTATCAAGTTTAAGGCAAAGACACACAAAATTAGATTTGCAACAATAATAGAGAAAAAAATCTCATTAAATAAGCAAAATAATTGGTTGGTGGCAGGATTAAGTTTGATCGCCGGAAAATACGTATACAGTCGTGGACGGGTAATGCGAAAAAAAAGAACGCAGAAGAACAGTAAGAATAGGCTCTGATACAATGTCAAATAATGAAACCTCGTAGGTTACAATGTATTATCGAACAAATTTTTATAGGTTACAATCACATAATAAAAACCAAATTAAATCCTAACGAACCCTAAGCCCACGATCGGGCTTGGGCCATATAATCTATTCCATCACATAATAAAAATCTCTTTAGATTTCGCACATTTGATACCATTTTAGGCATAATTGTTAAACTCTTACGATTTACGAGTCGACTCGGAGTCAAAATCCAAAAAAAGAGGCGACTCGAACATCAACTCTTAAAATACTTTGACTCTTACGAGTCAGAAATCGGACAAACTTTTAATATCACGTACTAAAAAATTAAAATGACAATATATGAAAAGAAATGAATAATAATCAATATTAAATTATAAACTTTTGTTAATTATTGACTTTCATCATGTTTTACTTAACTTAAGAACAAAAATCTTAACAATAATATACATATAGATGTAAACATATATATATGTTGTAAAATTCTGATTCGTGATCACTATTACGAGTCGAGTCAAAAGATAACAACTATGATTTTAGATGATTTTACGCTTGTAGCATAAATTCATAATATCGTTCCTTTATATGTGGAAGGCATAATATAAGTTGGTTCAAAAGTATCTGAGAGCATATAAAAACGTAAAAAGCGAATATCCGAATTATTTCCTGGAAATTTAGAAAAGCCCTTCAGTCGTATTTTGCGTGTATTCTCTTTGTGAAATTTATAGAATAGTCCTCTACTATTAACTAATTTGCACTTTTTAATCCTATTGTTTTTACTTCTTGTACACATCTACTAAATTACATTGATGATTTAGTCATTTAACTACGATGTTAGTTGCTTGATAGAAACATATGAGATTCTATAATACTCCGTATCTTTTAACTTGAAAATCGTTATCATGATCCCTCTTCTAACAGAGCATGAAATTGCAATTTCAAGTTTTGATTAGTTGTTTTGTCAGTCGGTTGGCACCATCCACTTGTTTGGGTTCTCGGTTATCCGTTAGATATTCGATGAAGGTTTGGGATGAGTCAATTTTGCTTTTGTTTTGTGTTTAATATATAAAAAATGTAAATTTATAAATGTGAAGCTCAAAAGTTGAAGTGACTGTAAGTTTTAATCAGTTTTTGGAAAAAACTGATGTAGCGTTGAGTTGTCACCAACTGACTAGTAGGTATGTCACTTTTTGGGAGTAGTCTTAGGCCACTCCTAGTGGACCAGTCGGTTTGATAGTTGGTTCCAACCGACAGCCGTCACTTAAGTGACACCAATGTCACCACCTAGTCACTTTGGCTTGTCTGCTTTTTAGGTTGGATAACTGACTCATCATCATTTTCTTTTCTTTTCTTTTTGTGTGTATAAAACTAAACGTATATCGGTAAGTGTTGGCTAATATAATAATTTCATTGTTGGTAGTGATTAGTCCGTTGTTAGTTAGTTTCAGTCAGTTTTGAAAAATTTAATGTGACATTGAATTTGCACAAACTGACCAGTCAATTTCAGTCATGTGTTGGGACTTGAGAGTGCTCTTAGTATCACATATCTTACATTCTTATTGTGTGCTTCCATTCATCCAAATTATATGAACAATTAGGCTTGATTGTGAATTCGTGATTTCTCATAAACTAAAATAAATTAGCCATGTACATATTGAAGTGAAATTAATTGAGTCCATACAAAAAGTAGTTGGACTTAAGCTTATCAAACTTTTTTTTTAATATTGTGCGAGATTTATGAACTGATTGATAAATTTGGGTTTAACTCGACTAAATTAGGTATATCAATATGTAATAGAACTAATGACATGTAGTATCAATCACCTTGTTTATCCAACATCATATGAGACCTTATCTCATGCACTTGTTCATCAAAATTTTAACAATTTAACGATCATTCATTCCCCCAGGTAACTCTTCAATTTTTTTAAAATGAGTATCCATTGTCCCCTTTCGCTATGTGTAAATACGACATGGTTGTTCTTGTTTTGCAAGCCCGAAAATTTTCAAAGTAATTGTTATCTAACCATGTTCGACTTGTCTTACTTAAAACTTTTCTCGTGACCTCAATGTCATTGCTAGCAAAATAAACATCATCGATTATTCATTTTCGTTTAGTACTCAAAGAAATATTTCGTATATATGTTGTTGTATATAACATTGGAGCAACTTATTTTGTGTGTATATGTTTCTATATAGGATTGGGTTAGCCATATTAGATCAAGATGATTTATATCTGATTTTATGACAAAACTTTAAAGTGTGAGAATTTATATCCGAAAAACGTAACCTAAAGCGTGAGCCTTTGTATGATGAACAAAACTTAGCAACCAAAATGAAAAACAGAATATACTAGAAGGACCATTTTTGTAATTTACGCTCCTTTTTTTTAAAAAAAAAACCCCTGTGCCCTATAAATATAACCCATACGTCCTGTTGAATCCCTGAAGATCGCCCAACAAATTCTTCTAGCATCTTCTACTTTCTCAAAATCAAATTATGACTCGCAAATCAGATTCCGTTAACCAATCATCACAGTTACCTTCAACCATCAAGTTTCTCTATAGCTACAACGGAAAGATCCTTCCTCGTCAGATCGACGGCAAACTCCGTTACATCGGCGGTCACACCAGAGTTCTCGCCGTCGACCGTTCCGTCACGTACGCCGAATTATCCGTCAAATTTCTCGAAGCGTGTGGATTCTCCGTTAACTTGAAGTGTAAACTACCGTCGGAAGATCTGGACGTGCTCGTAACGGTTAATTCCGATGAAGATCTTGCCGCCGTCGTGGAGGAATACGATCGCGTTTCGCCGGAATCGAAGATCAGAGCGATTATTTTTCCGATGAATCCGTTAAAAACGATTTCACCTGTTCCGTCTGTTGAATCGCTTGTTGATTGTTCGTCGTCGAAACCGCCGTTGTATCCGGGGGTTGCTCGTTCCGTCGGCCGTCGGTATCCGGTTGCCGCTTGTCGTGATGTTCAGCCAGTAGCGTCCCGTTTCCGTCGAGATTTGAACCCTAGGCAGAATTATATAGTTCAGCAATGGAATTATAGTCAGTAGTATAAAGAAGAAACCGGTTATTATTAGGTATTCTAGATGAACATATATACACATGATGATGATGATAACTACGATATATTCCGTGCTTGAATGAGATTTTGATTGAGGATATAAAATCTGATAGGTAGTAGGATGTATTAGTATGATTGATTTGGTGAGACTTTGGTGAAATTTACCGACTGATTTGATGAATTTAAACGCCGTTTGAGTATTCACCGTTGCTATTGCTAGGGTTTTGACTTGCGAAGTTTCATGGATTTAATTTGGTCGTTTATTTTATCACATTTGGGGTTTGAATTGGCAAAATATAATTCCAAGGGAGTAAATATGTTAAAAGAGGGAATATCATCAAAAAGGGCATAAAAAAAAGTGGAACGGTGGAGCTCGTTTGTCACCTGCGCCTGCGGGACCTTTTATTTATTCCTTATTAAAGAGAGCTTTTTGGTGACCGACGTTTTAACGGTGGAGTTTGTTTGTTGGACCCTCCAACTTGAGTTGCTGACCATTCCCACCTTCCAATATATGCCAACTGTAAATACTCGTAAAATAAACGTAACATACACTTGACAATCGACAGTTTTATTAATTAAATGAATAAATGAATAAGATGGTCTTCATAAGGCTTAATGCTACTTGAAGAGTCACCAAATTTAACTACTATCACTATCAGTTTTTATTGAACTTTCAAACTAAAGGTATTTCGTGTACATATATGGACCATATTAGGACAGTTGCGGTTATTGTTAGCCACGAAAGTGGTTCGTGTCAAAGATAAAAGGTTTTTGTGGTAGAAAAGATGGACTCGAGTAAGGTTTCGATAACGTATAATAAGCTATACTCATACTGCATGTTGTTTCCTACCATAAATAATATTGAACACTAAGGAAATCTTTTGAGCAGGCGAATTCACATTGCTTACAACTAACACAATCCTCTGTTTTTACATACCATTTCCATTCAATTCTGACCGAACGTTTGATCATTGGGATCTTTTGACGCATCATTATAATAAACACTTTAAGTCTTCAACAATTACGTACATTCTTTTTCTCATATTTTACATCTGGTTTTGCTAATAAATTTTATATAAATTCTGTTACAAATGCATGTGTGCAGTGTGCACTTTGTTTAAAAAGAAAACAATAATACAGTGAAGGACTGATAAACTTTGTGGGATTTATGCGTTCAACAAAAACTAAGTTCAGTGGTACAATATGTTGATATAGCGAGTAATATTATTGGTCCTGTTTCTCGCGAGGAAGGAGTACGAGTATCAACCAGTTTCCTGCTCAAACTCGTCACCTTCAGATTCTTCTGCATTGTCGGCATCATCATCATCATCTGCATCATTATCAAAGTCTTCTTTGTCCATTTCGAGTGCTGTCGTCCCTATCACAGTCTGGTTGTTATCTATTTTCCTGATCTCGTTACACTGGAAAGACAAATGTATTAGTATTATGCGTGCACAAGTATCAATCATTTCAAGGATATATAATATAAGCCATGTCCCCCCTTTCCGTTTCCATCTATATTAAACATGCATCTTTATTTTTGTTGATGCTTTGTAAATAAAAGTATAAAACCCATAGAAAGGAGACCAAAATGAACAGGTTCTATGTGTACTGTAGCATTCAAATAAGTAAAAAAGGGAGTTGATAGATACAACAAACAACTTAACTTAAATACTGTACAATCTTCAGAGCACAAAGTACAAATACATTGAAGCATAAATTTGGTGTACAAATTAAATTTTGTGTTGTATTTATCACTCCCCGTAAAAAACAAGCTATACCAATTTTTATTTTTAATATGTCAATTGATGTTCTATATTAAGCACGTAGTATGAGAAATACAGCTACTTCAGATTTTAGACCCACTTTCTGTCTTTCCTTGTTCATCAAAACTTTTGCCAAGTGAAGCTTCCTTTTGAGAAACAACAATCACTCTCAAAAATGTCACATAGATCGGATTTCTCAAATTTAGGGGGAAATGTAGAACAATTAAAAACAGTATTACATGCCTATTGTCAAAATTAATATTGTTAATTTCTTATGATTACCATTTTCTCATTTGCAATATAGATTTTAGTGTTATGTTACGTTGTTATTATAGTATATATTATTACCGGTATAATTTTTCATTTTAGGACCATAAATCTACACCTACTTCACATTATCACATATTACATGTACATTGACACATGTTATATATACACTAATATATATAGTAAGAGAAAATATCTGACATGGTTAGTCTAACGCCTCGGTTTTCACCTTAAGGTCCGTGTCAGGGAAGTTTTCATTGACAGTGAACACAATTTCCGCAGGATAGTAACAGCGGACCTGCGAGATATTAAAAGCCAATAAGACGATGCCACGTGTATGTTAAATCTCGCAGTCAACAAACATATCGATGGTCAACGAAAAATGTCGCAGGATGAAAATAAAATAAAATATCGCAGTATATTTAGCATCACGCTGTATTTGTAAAATACACGCAAGAATATTTATGCCAGGAGTATTTTCCGATCTTAGCCTGTCGCATTTTCCGATCGGTTTTCCGATGGCACATTCGTTGTTTCTGTACCATTCGCAGATGAGTAACAACAACAATAGCGCCATGAAGCTTAATAACTGTCTCGATTTGTTCAGATTTGACGGATTCGTTAACCGCAAACCTAATCTGAAATTCGGCGCTGTTAACGGTGGTGATAAGGTTGCCGTAAACGGCACACAAAGCGATTCCGATTCATTATCGGTCGTTAATTTTAGTTATCATTCTGATCGTCCACAACCGGAGAAAGCATTCACTCTCGAGCTCGATCTCAAATTTCCGCCACCGGAAGTTGCCTGATTATGTGTTTTGCCCTAATTTTAAGAATTAAATATAAAAACTAGAGAAATTAAATATGAAGAATATATTAGGTTTTTAAGAGAACAATTAAGCAGCAGTCTGTTAATGTTTTCGATGTGATGATATATATAATGTTACAAGTTTTCGTTCCGGTTGTATATATACATGAACAATATATAATTTGCAGTTTTTATTTTAAATTTAGAACAATCGGAATCTTTCCGCAAGTAATTGAATCCATCTCGTTTATTTTTGTTGTATGGTGTGTTGAATGATGATGATAATTAGTTGTACATTACGCATTGGTCATTGTACGTTGATGAACCTGTTGTCCAATTTCCACCTTTTGGTAGACCTGCGTGTATTTTACAAATACAGCGAGATCCTAAAGGAAAAATCTAAGACTTACATAATTTTTACATAAAAATTTGTACATAATGAGTTGGCAACACATATGGACCAATTACATGAATTTGTAACTTCTTTCACTTCATTCTTTCTCATGACATTATTGATCCACCTAATTGTGTAAACAAATTTATGTAAAATTTATGTATGTGTAGCATGGCTCGATCCTAAATATACTGCGATATTTTTGTTTTTTTTTTCATCCTGCGACATTTTTCGTTGACCAGCGATATGTTTGTTGAGTGCTAGATTTAACATACATGTGGCATCGTCTTATTGGCTTTTAATATCCACAGGTCCGTTGTTATTATCCTGTGAAGATTGTGTCCACTATCAATGAAAACTTCCTGACCATGTCAGAAATTTTCTCATATAGTAATATACATTGACTCCTACGAGGCTTGAACACACAACATTGAAGGAGTTACTCAAATATTTACAGACCCTTTGTTATTACGATTTCCATTATAATATCAACCTATATTTCATTTACCAACTAATTTCTAGTAACATAATGATGATGATGGTAGTGCGAAATGTATAATATGAAAAAATCATGTGATCTAGGAGAAAAGTGAACATTTAAAAAATAGGGATAGGATAGTAGTAGGGACGTACCTTGTCTTCGAAATCGGATTCCTGAATGGCGAGAAGAAGCTCCTCGCTTTGAGGGAGAGGCCACTGCGGAGTTAGAAGAAACGACGTCGGAATCAATCCGGTGGAACACGGATATTGCTTCATCAATCCCGGGAACTGCAACATCTTTTTCTTCCACTTTTGCCGGCGACAGCCACTTCCCATTTCAACTATCAATAAAAAGCTCTAGTCCCAATCGGCTGTTTTGTATTTGGGCTGGGCCTTCTTTTGATTTTAATCAGCCCATCTATATTTTAGTCTCATGTTTTCTTCTTGGGTGATGATAAATACACAATCATATTTTTTTTTTTTACAAGTAGTTATTGTTGAATTGCTAATAATTCCTCTAAAATTATGTGTGTTATTTGTGGAGAAATAAAAAATACATGTGACAAAATAACCACCCTTTTTTCTTCTTCTCTTGTTACCGTTGTTTTTTTTTATATATATTTTCTTCTGATAATTGCATCACCTTGGGAACCTTTTGAAACATATCCTTCAACATGTTCGATATCTACATATAATAAATATTAATAATTTCCTTTAAGATCTAACAGAAAATGCAATCACAAATATGTGGTGCATAGCGAATCACATGAGGCAAATTGAAATTTATCCCCTTAAATGGTGGGATATTTCGATACATATTGATATTGATCCCAAGATCTTTTTCTACATCCATCAAACGCTGAAGGTTGTTGAAATCGTGGTAATAATCAAGAATTTCCCTCCTCGCAATAGTAGTAAGGTTCACCATGGCATTGTTGAATACGTCGTTGAACCTTGCCTACTAACGATGTATATATGAACGAGTGTGTTCCATAAACCTAATGGAACACCTCATTCACATATTGAATCATTAAGTTCATACCTTGTTTAATTTGGGAAAAAAAGGCTACAACATGATTGAATTGATCTACATTTTGAAAGGTTTTGTTTTGTTTTTGTTTGTTGTTTTGTTTACATAAGAACAATAGCCTTTTGAGTTATACCGTGATTACAAATTTAATTTTGAAAGATGATTTGTTAATATCACATTAGTTCACTTTTTCTCACTATTTGTCTCTCTCTGTATGACATAGTGGTGTCGAATCATTTTGTATTGAATATTTTGTAATTGAATTTTTTTCTCTAAATTTGATAAATCCTTGATGTCTCACATACAAATAAGTAGAAGTTTTTTTTTTTCGTTCTCATCACTTCATCAGTGTTGTTGCTTAATTGAAAAAACACTTAACATCAACAATTACATAAGCACCACTTATATATTACTATTATACATTTTTTTATGTCATTTTACATCTTCAAACTTAAATAAACATTTATATTCTGCATTCTAATTCGAATGGGAAGGATATTATCGAGTCAAAAGTATACCCTGACAACATAAAAACCGCCATACTCTTCCTACTATCCTAGTTCCTATCTTTCTTTCTCTTTTTCTAAAACTCGACATCCCACGTGTCACTTCTTACCTCACGCCACGTTTCCTCTTTCAATGGCGCCGTCTTCATCTCCATCATCATCCACCCCAACAGCAATTCCATCAAAATACTTTCTACTCATTTCAAGAAACCCAAAACCCCTTATTATAAATCAAATACCCATCTTAGTTTCCCCAAAAAGTTTCAATCTTTTTATCAAACAATGAGGCTTTATGTGTATGTCTTAGAAGGTAAAGATTGGGTTGTTCAAGAATCTTTTGTAAAGCTAAAAATTGGAAAGTTTAAATCAAGAACAAGGGTTTTAAAGAACACAAAAAACCCAATCTGGAATGAAGAGTTTGCATTTAGAGTGCATGCATTAGATGATGATGAGCTTGTTGTATCTGTATATCATCATAGTGATGTATCTACAGGTTTGTTTAAAAATGGGTCTAAGGATTTGGTGGGTCGGGTTCGGATCCCTTTATGGTCTGTTGCCGCTGAAGAGAATCATCATTTGCCACCCACTTGGTTTTCTATTCATAATCATAAATCAGTGAAGAAAGAATGTGGTAATTATTTCATGCCTTCATCTATATATAGAAGCAGTCAACTTTCAATCTTGAAAGTCAAACTGCATACCTTTTCAATTTAAGATTGACATGTGTGATCTTAGGTTTTATACTTTTAGAACATTTGATCATCTTATAATGATGTTATAGCTATTATATGGTAAAATTGGGAAAACATCATTCACCTACAATGAATGCAATTCTTACTGATTTATTACATTGTAAACCTCTTAATTTGACCCCCAAAAGTCAAATTTGAAACTTTCCTTTTTGGAGTAAGTAGTAGTTAGTACATGTGTTATCATACTCATATGCAACATATAGTCTGACAAAGTATTGGATTATTATATTATGGTTGGCTCTATTGTCAAATTCTAGTTATATATCTATTTTTTTAATGGTTAATACAAAGGAGTATCGATATTAATTGATATATACATGTCTAAAGAAAGGAGTTCTTTTGAGGTGCTGTTTCAAAGCGATTATATGACAACTTGAAAATTAAAAAATAACATAGTTGGTGATTTATACATTATTCTGTCTATGAGTATTTTATATGCTAAGAATCCACTTGAGAATTGATTTAGTATAAATTTATGCGCACATAAACTTATAAGTACTACATGCATGTTTTTATATTCACTTGCAATTTTGTATGATTCAATCAAAGTTATCTATTGTGAAATATTGATATCAATAGTATAACTCTTATAAGTTACAACTACATATACTCTGAATTCATTGATAGATCTTTGGCTTCAAATTATGTTTATCCAATAGTAGTCTTCATTTAATTGATGCAATGATTTCAGGTAAGATTCTTCTTGCACTTTCACTTCATGGGAGAAACCAAGACATACCCAACGGTCAGCATTTCATCTTACAATCGAGCATCACCAATGCCTATGGTGACGAATGTGATGGCGAAGGAAGCCCGTTACACGATTTTAAAACTTCTAAATCACCACAAAATATATTGAAAATCATTACTAGAAGGGTCGAGAAGCTTTTCAATAAGAAACACAACGATTCATCCGTTAAAGACGATTCAGCTGACTTGCCCGCAACTTCATCCGACAATGATGAGTCAATTGAAGAACCTGCTTTCACTACCACCTTTGAGGATTCTATGGAAACCATGGAGTCAATAGTTGACCAAAAGGAAATGCCTGAAAATCTACAAGGTGGTGTTCTTATTGACGAAACATACATAGCACCTCCTAAAGATCTCAACCACTTATTGTTTGGCCGTGAGTCACAATTTAGGAAAGATTTAGCAGAAATTCAAGGTACAACCGACGTTTATGAGAGCCCCTGGACATGGGAATCTGGTCAAAAATCATCTTTGACCCGTACAATAACTTATACAAAAGCTGCATCAAAGTTGGTCAAAGCTTCTAAAGTTACTGAAGAACAAACTTATATTAAAGCAAATGGGAATGAGTTTGTGGTTTCTGTAAGGGTGAATACACCCGATGTTCCATATGGGAGTACCTTTCAAGTTCAATTATTATATAAGATAATGCATGGGCCCGAGATTGGTGGAGAGGAAACATCACGGGTTGTTATCTCATGGGGTATCAATTTTCATCAAAGTACAATGATGAAGGGTTTGATTGAAAGTGGAGTTAAGCAAGGATTGAAGGAGAGTTTTGACCAGTTTGCGGTATTACTTGGTCAAACATTCAATCAGTTGACCCAAGTAGATAAAAGTCAAACGTTGGCAACATTGGAGAAAGAGCACCAATCAGATTGGGGATTAGCAATGGGGTATTTTTTTAACTTCACTGTGGTTTCCACCATTCTGATGGTTCTTTATGTTGTTGTGCATATTTTTCTATGTGGGCCGAGTATAATTCAAGGTTTAGAGTTTAAGGGCCTTGAATTGCCGGATAGTTTTGGTGAACTGATTACGTGTGGGATAATATTCTTCAACTTGGAGCGCGTTTATATCATGGTTTCACATTTCGTCCAAGCTAGGCTGCGTAGAGGTACGCCTTTCCTCATGTTCACAACAGTTCTTTATAAGTACATACATACGTGTGAGTTGTGTGTGTGTATGCACATATAGATGTACATAAATATCCACACATGTACTTTCATGAATACAATGGATGATGAAGAGGCGTTACTTCATTGTTGGCAGGGAATGATCATGGTGTCAAAGCGCAAGGTGAAGGATGGGTGCTTACTGTAGCAATCATTGAGGGAACCAAGTTAGCTCCATTGGATTCCTCTGGTTTTTCAGATCCATATGTAGTGTTGACATGCAATGGAAAGACGAGAACGAGCTCTGTCAAGCTTCAAACGCTTGATCCTCAATGGAACGGTGAGAATTTGTTACCAATTTACCCATGAATGAGTTGATTTTGGTTGTGTTTAATCTAAAACAGCTCAATTAAAAGATGGCTAAAAAGGAAACGGGTCAAAAGTCGCAGAAGTTCAAATTTAGTGCACACAACCTCCTAAATAATTTTCCTTAAACTTATTAATTATGAATAAAATATAAAGAAAATGAAACATGGAAGTGTTAGTGGAGCAACCCAAGCTGACCCAAACTAAACATCTTTTTGACCCATTACCCAACCCCAAATCCGACTTTGGCACCTCAAATTTCAACTCAGCTTTCATTTTCGTGATTCTTGATACTTGGTATCCGAAATCTGGTAAAAATTGTGTAGAGATACTTGAGTTTGATGCTGCAGAAGAACCCCCATCATTGTTGGATGTTGAAGTTTTTGACTTTGATGGTCCATTTGGTCAAGCAGCTTCACTTGGGCACTCTGAAATCAGATTTTTGAGACATACATCGGAAGAATTGGCTGACATGTGGGTCCCACTCGAGGGAAAACTTGCGCAGTCTTCTCAGTCGAAGTTGCATTTAAGAATTTTCTTGGATAATAATAATGGAGTTGAAACTATCAAAGAATACTTGACGAAAGTTGAGAAAGAAGCGGGGAAAAAGGTATGCAATTATCTAGTGTGTATATTTATAAGTCTGAAAAATACCCGATGTAACAATTTCGACCCAACTACTTATGAATGTGTACATTCAGAGTTATGTTTTATTTTGGGTCAAATTAAAGTAATTAGTTGGATCGAATGCTGCAGAAAGTGTATTCTTATCATTGTTGTCATGCTTAACAAACTATTCCGTAGCTTTTATAATTTGTTTGGGCAAGTATTATGGGTCGACCTATTCATCCTGACCTGTTCACCCATACAACAATTATCCGCTTTGTCCCATTACCAAGCCGGCCAAACCATCCATTTTCCTACCGCTACATATATGTGTCGATCTAATAATGTTAATTACGTTACAGCTCAATGTGAAGTCGCCACATAGGAACTCAACATTTCAGAAGCTTTTTAGCCTGCCACCTGAGGAATTTCTTGTCAGTGATTTCTCATGTTCTCTCAAAAGAAAATTGCCTCTGCAGGTACAGAACGTAACCAAAAATCCCCGAAAGGAATTTTTTTTGTTTTCTTTTATTTGTTGTTTCTAATCGCAGTTTATAGGGTCGATTGTTTGTATCTTCAAGAATTGCTGGGTTTTATGCCAACTTGTTTGGACATAAAACGAAGTTTTCCTTCCTGTGGGAAGACGTTGAAGACATTCATGTACTTCCTCCATCACTAGCATCTGTTGGCAGCCCGATACTCGTTATGGTTCTGCACAAAGGTCGAGGTGTAGATGCTCGGCATGGGGCAAAGTCTCTAGATGAAGAGGGAAGGCTATGTTTCTACTTTCATTCGTTCGTGTCATTCAATTCAGCAAGCCGGTAAATATAAATGAAAACTGTCTTCCACTGTAGACATGTCATAATGGGTGGGTCGGCTAACAAGTCATACGGGTTCAACATGTTTGACTCCTTTGACCTGTTTTTAATCGACTCATTTACGTATAAATGAGTTGTTGCTACTGAGACCTTT
Organism: Pseudognaphalium luteoalbum; assembly: GCA_963422505.1. Lineage (NCBI taxonomy): Eukaryota > Viridiplantae > Streptophyta > Magnoliopsida > Asterales > Asteraceae > Pseudognaphalium > Pseudognaphalium luteoalbum. The sequence goes on along the minus strand of OY730193.1, from coordinate 6,072,280 downwards.
ATTTAATCTTTGTTTTGTACAAAGCAGGACAATTATGGCCTTATGGAGAACACGAACATCAAGCCCGGATCAGAAAGCCGACACCTTTGATGATCAACAGCAACCAGATAAAACTGACACTTTACAAGATCAAGAAGAACAAGATGAAAAGTGTTCATGTGAAGACCTCACTTCCCATTTGGTCGTTGAAGATGCAAAGATGTCTAAGATCTACTCGGCAGAACTTCCATTCAGTGTGAGTAAAGAAAGATGGGTTGGTAACATATGCGGGTTGTTTAACATGTCAGATTAATAGGTTCGGGTGGTCGGAAGGGGTATTCCTTTTAATTGTGTCGATATGTAAAGTGCCGGCCCACTAATATTTCTAATCCTCCTATTTTAGTTTTATATACAATGTTAAATATGCTACCAAATTACATTATTATTATTATTATACTAATTATAATAATCTTCTATTTATAAGAGATGTAGCATGTTTTCTGGATTTGGATACGTAAAGGATTACCTTTTATCAGTTTGACCTGCTTGTCCCATTTTATTGATATCCCTCAAAATTTTTTTTAATTTATCCATTTGACGCGAAAGATGAAACATGACCTAAATCAACCCATCTGTTTTTATAAATTGGCCAAAACAGTTACCTGTAGCAAGCATACGTAACTGATGTTGAACTTTGATTTTGACTTATAGGTGGAGTTAATGATGGAGATCTTTAAAGGAGGTAAGTTGGAGCATCATGTTATGGGAAAATTGTGTTGTTTGAATTTCAACGCAACCAATTGGGAGCCACTACCCGATCGTCAGGATGTGTTTGAAAGACGTTTATGTTACAAATTCAATAGAAGGGTGTCAAGTTTTGGAGGCGATGTCACTTGCACACAGCAGAAGTCACCTACTCATGACGGGAAAGGATGGATTGTAACCGAGGCTATGTCTCTACACGATGTGCCATTTGGAGACCATTTCTATGTAAGTAACAACACAAGCCCTTAGAGGTGGCAAAATGGGTGGGTCGCTTGATGCCAATACTGGGTAGCTTTTTAGTATGATTAGAAATTGGTAGGTTGTGATGATGGGTTGCTGGAAACACTGTCCAAAAGTGAAATTTTTTTATTTATCTTCATTTTGTTAAACTAACTAGTGTGTCAGATATGCCAACAATTGTCTTACTTTTATAAGGAGCTACTTTTCTCTTGATTAAAACGATTTTGTAGGTTTTAATACAAAATACACTTTGGCCAACTTATGACCCGGTTGCCTCCTTTAACTCGCTTTGTTTTAGTCGGGTTTTTCTCTCTCCTGCTCTCCGCGGGTTTTTCTTTTAATATTATTAAGTAAAAAGATCCATCTAACCTTTCACCAACGAAGCATAACCCTAATCGACCTGTTTGTAAAAGACTGAGTCTAAAATTGCCATTTCTACTTTCTTATATGTACGATGGCCTCACCTTTGATCATAAAATGCAGGTTCAGGTTAAGTATGATGTCGTGGATTGTAGACCGGGGTGGTGCTCATGCGATGTCTTTGTTGGTGTTGTATGGCTCAAAACTTGCAAATTTGAGCAACGAATAACTCAAAACATTCTCGTAAAGTTTGGCGACCGAGTAAGAGAAATGATAGAATTGGTTGAAAGAGAAATTTTGTTGCCAATTGATGACTGCAGTTGATTTTGTTGGACTTAATTGTTCAACCCTGCTTGATGTTTAAATGGGCCAAACAGATTTCAGGAATGGGTTATGTTTTCTGGTTTGGGCCATGGGCCAACAAACCATATACGCAGGAAAACAGAAAGCAACGGCAGTTAGGGTAGTATGTTTTCTGGTTTGGGCCATGGGCCAACAAACCATATACGCAGGAAAACAGAAAGCAACGGCAGTTAGGGTAGTTGTTAAATTAAGAGTTGCATCGGTTTATCAGAAACGTTGGTGTGAAGCAACGCGTCTACAAGTCATGTCTGTTCAAGGTGTCTGTTCGTGTAGTATATATGTATGTATGTATCAATGTAAACAGTTTGTACCTCTCATAAAGAAAGTTTAATATATACAGAAGGGTTCAACCCATGTTCCTTTGTTTTTCCTGATGATTCTTTAGTGATGATTGATACAACATGTCAGAGCGAGGAATCAAACAACGAATGAATCATGTTACAAGGATCAATCATTGCGTTGAATATCACAAAAGGTAAGAGGGATAGAGATTGAAGAGAAAGTGATCGAAGAAGAGCAAAGATTGAGAGAGTCGATTGTAACAAACAAAGAAATCGAGTGATTCGGTTACAAACAGAAAGAGAATAATAGATAGAGATGCTGCAGATTTGTGATATGAAAAACGCAACACAAGAAGAATACAAAGGCAGTTCGTTTTGTAGAAAGAAAGAAAAATGTAAAGTGTGTTCTTGTGGATTCAACCGAATGGCCATGAAGAAAACAACAAGGAAGAAGGCAAGAGGATTGTTTGTTTGTGATAAACAACAACCATAGAACTTGTTACAAGATCGAGTGAATCGATCATAACAAGAAATCGAGTGACTCGATTACAAAGAAGGAAAGGAAAACCAGAGAGAGAGACACGATTCGATTGTGAGAAGATCGAATCAGAGAAAGCAAAGAGAAAAAAGAAAATTGATCGGGAGTAGATCGTTTTCAAGAGAAAGAAAAGAACCGATCGGGATTAGATAGATTCAGAACGGGTTAGAGAAATTCAAATTCGATTAAGGAAAATCGAATAGAGAGAGACAAGATTCATTACACGAAGAAGTTGTTGTGTGTGGGAACCACAAAGAAGTTGTGTGAGGCAACAAAAAAAGGGACAATCTGTGATAGATTGAATGGAAATAAGAAAGAAGAAAGGTCATGTGATATGATCAAGTTGAAGAAGATGAGTGTGATGCCAATTATAAAGACCAGCAAATGGGTGTTGGCTTGTTTGAAGAAGACAACCCTGAAGGTTGAAAGTGGCAAAGAAACAAGAGGCTGCAAATGGAATGAAAGGCTACAGATTCAAGGAGAAGACCGTGAAAGTCTAAAATAGAAGGCAATAAAGAACAAGAGCCTACAGATTTGAAGAACAAACATGGGTTAACAATTAGGGGGTGATTGTTGGATTTAATTGTTCAACCCCATTTGATACTTAAATGGGCCAAACAGAAATCAGGAATGGGTTATGTTTTCTGGTTTGGGCCAACAAACCATATACGTAGAATGTAACACCCGCCAAATTTGAGCTCGTCATTAGGTCCAAATCATTTTGTAGTAAGTGTAATTAGTGTTGTATTAGGCTAATTGTATGTATTCTTACATGTATAATTATATATACGTATCTACGCGATTGAATTAAATCGTGTATTTTATTATATCGGCCGAATTCCGATACACTCATACAGACGTTGGTGAACATCGTTTTATTAAATAATATTAAATTATTGATAAGCCTAATTATTTCCAAGTATTATTTCAATAATATTCTATAAGTATCTTGTATCACATTGAAAGCCCTACGCGATCGAAACGTGCGAAATGCGCCCGACAACCGAATAAAGACCAGAATATATTTCATAAGTTTAAAATATATCATTTTATGTGAGTACATTATTTAAGTTTTAGTATTTTAAATTAATTAACGTTTTATAAAAACGTCACATCTTATTTATAAGCGAAATCCGAACCGGTAAACATGACCAACGCATTTACAAATCATTTTAATAAATGTTTCGAGTATTAACAATTAATATTTCAAATTAAAAATATTGAAGAGTTAGTTTTTATTTATTTAAAAACGTATGTAAAGTAATTAATTAACATCACAAATAAACGTTTAAACGACCAGGAAAACGAACACCGCACGGAACGAGGTTTGGGACACACCCACATAGGGGTGGGCCCCACAAAAATCTGCCCAAAAAGGGAGGGAGATCCCCTCCCCATCTCTCATTTCCTCTCTCTCTCTCTCTCTCTCTTCATCCTCTTTCTTTCTTTCCTCTCAAAACACCCACCACACTTCCACCACCAAAATCCACCATCAAACGACCTCGGATCACCTTGCCTCTTTGAAGAAAAACGTTCACCTCACGATGATCTACCTTCCTATCTTTTCGAAATCTTCACGCGTTAACTTGTAAGTTTCCGACAAAATCTCGAAACTCCTCGATTTCAAGTGTTTTTGACATGTTGTTTATTTAAGCTTGAAATGTCCAAATATGGGTTGGGTAAAAGTTTCAGACCAAACGGAAACCGGAAAACACGTTTTCGGCTCAAAATCCGGCCAACAGACCTAAGTGTCGCATAGACCAGTGCAGCGTAGCGTCACTTAATGCGTCACTTAAGTGACACATTGAGTGTCGCTTAAAACCCTAATCTTGCGTCACTTGCCTAAGTGCCGCATAAAACCCCTTTTTCCCGACACTTGCCTAAGTGTCGCAAATTCAATACTCGACACTCGTAACCGACACTTCTAGCGACACTTGTCTAAGTGTCGCCTATAATTGAATTCTGATTTCATCCGACACTAACCCTAGTGATGCATGACCCTGATACCGACACTTCTACCTGCCACTTGTTTAAGTGCCGCCCCTTTATGCGTCACTTCCTCAAGTGACGCTATAACTGTCGCATGAAACAGAACCCAGATTTTTACTAAGTGTCGAGACCTAAAATTTTATCACTCGATTTCACCCAAATTCAAATTTTAGATACGTCTTTTATTAAAACAATATAGTAGAAATAAAAATTTTCCAAGCTGACCCCAGCCAGGGGCTCTGCCCCTTGGACCCCGACAGGGGTTGCCACCCCTAGAACCCCGCTAGCCAGGGGCGCTGCCCCCAGACCGCCGTCACCTAGAATTTGTAAATACTTTTAAGTATAACACTCCAAAAATCATAACAATATTAATGAGATTATTATTACAACCAGTCATCAACGGGCCGTACACATTTTCAAAACTCAAATTTATCAATCAAATCAAATCATTGGACATTACTAGTTGGATGAACAACTAGCATAGGTTATCTTTTAAGATACCTACTTATTTTATTTAAACTTGCGCGTTATAAAACGCCCGACAGGTTACAGTCTTCGGACACTCCATTTTACTTCACCACATTTGCTTCATTGCAACTTTTCAGGCTCATGTGAGTCTCATAGCCCCGACTTTTTACTGTTTTTACTCCCGGGGTAGGAATACATGCTCTAACTGTTTTACATGTGAACACGAGTACAAAACTCGCTATATTCTGCATGAGCTGTTTTCTAATCTCTTTTAAGTCCTCTACGATCATAGTTCTGGTAATACTTTATATAGCGCGAATGTTAGTGTATGGTACCATATAGGACTGACCATCCTCATCCGGGTTAGCAAGCACTGACTGGTTAAACGGACGCATTAACTTTTGTTCATATGAGTGTGGATTAGACACTCGCCTGGAGGCACCCACGATCAGGCACTTTATTGTGATCCTGACACCCACGTTAAGCGCGGACTATGACCTTATGACAGACATATACATCATTTGATTCATTTCAAACGGTTATCATTAAATCTTGTGGTTCACACTTACATATTTATTATGCAAACCTGTGAGCTCACCAGCGTTAGCTGACCTTTTTAGCATGTGTTCTCAGGTACCCAACAGCAGTAGGACCTGTTCACTCAGGATGCCCATAGCTCGAGTCAGCATACACATCAGGAGATTATTTTGCATTACTACATTTTGTAACTAAGTTATGCCGATTAATCTCTAAACATTGTAATTATTGGGCTTTTGTAAACATTCATACATTGTAAAACTTTATATTATCAATGTATCTGTAAAACAACGCATATAGAGTCGTTCATTATATGCCTTGTGTGTTTTGATTATTGATTAGTATTACCCCAAAGCTTGCTTCCGCTAAACAGTAAATTTGAGGGTGTTACATAGGAAAACAGAAAGCAACGACAGTTAGGGTAGTTGTTAAATTAAGAGTTGCATCGGTTTATCAGAAACGTTTGGTGTGAAGCAACGCATCTACAAGTCATGTCTGTTCATGGTGTCTGTTCTTGTAGTATATATATATGTATCAACGTAAACAGTTTGTACCTCTCATACAAAAAGTTTAATATATACAAAAGGGTTCAACCATGTTCCTTTGTTTTTCCTGATGTTGATTCTTGAGTGATGATTGATACAACATGATGTTTGTTTTATATGTTCGATCCTGGAAATATATGTGCCGAACCTGTGTTCTACAGATTTGTTGTCGTTGATGATAAAGGATTATACATTGTTGTGGTCTACATCTTCTTTGTGTTGTGCAATACAAGGGGCATTTTGTCATTTCTTATATAATAAGACCACTTGCATCGCGGCGTGCTGGGCTGATGTGGAGACTGAGAACGCCCCTGCATGGGGGCAATGGGGCGTTCTCACGGGCATTCTCGGGGGCGTGCATCAAGGGAGAACAGGAGAAGTGATGAGCGTTCAGGTAATATTTTAATGTTTTATTTCTTTTTTCTTTTTTCTTTTTGTTTTTCTTGTTTTTATTGTTTTTTTGGAAATGAAGTGGAGGGTTTGGAGTTGCGGAGAAGAAGAATATAGGTGAAGTTACCTGTGAAGAAGAAGAAGGAGCTACCATCATTAAATAATACACCGTACATATTCTTTATTCTTTTTCTCCTCTTTCATTTTTTTATTCTTTTTCGTTTTTTGTTTTTCTTTTTCATTAAATAATATTCAGTACTTATAATTTGGTTTCTTAGCATTTTTATGTTAAATTGTGTTTTCTAAATTAGGTACTTTTATGTTTATTTAAATGTATTTTGTTTATTTAATGCATTATATTTTTATTAAATAATGAAATGTATTTATTTTTGTTAAATAAAAGAAAATTAAATTAAATTGGTGCGGCCTAGGGGCGATGATGGGCGTTCTGGAATACCACTGCACATGCTGACGTGGTGTTGACGCTGATGTGGCGCCCAGAATGCCCCAGAATGCCCCGCACCACTGCAAGAGGTCTAAGGGGCTTATTGTCTGTAATTGTACATCTTTTCTGAGAATTATTAATCCAAAATGGCTATATGGGAATCATTCAGTTGTTCTGTTAACAAAAGAGCGTTTGTCATAGTTGATATCGACATTGTAGGGGCAATATTTTTGTACATAACCTGATAACAATTAAATTATTGGTGAAGTTATTAGTTATATACGAGTAATACACTATATATTGATTACTGTCTATTGATGTGTTCAACAACAAAGTTTGTCATGCATGCAAATTGTGGTGTATCTAATTTTTACTTATTTAGTTTACTACTGACATGATTATTTTCTTAGCAAATAATTAGCCCACATGACCCATCAGTTGGTTTGTAAATGGGTTGAAATCGACATCTAATTTTTACTTATTTACTTCACTCCTGACATGATTATTTTCACAGCAAATTTGTAGCACACATGACCCATCACCCTCGGTTTGTAAATGGGTTGAAATTACTATCTAGTTCTAATCATGGTTTGTGTTGTGCAAACCAGGAAAATTACGACCTAATGGAGAAAAAGATCATCAAGCTCGGATCCGAAAGCTAATGTGCTTGACAATCAACAGAAACGAGATAAAACTGACACTTTATTCAAGATCAATAAGAACGAAAAGTATTCATGTAAAGGTGTTACTTCTCATATGGTCGTTTCCAAAATCTACCAACTTCTGATCAATGTGAGTATTATCTATACTTTTATATAGCATTCAAAAGGATTACGGTCAACTAGAGAGTCCGAAAGATAATCTTTTCAGCTCCAAACATAACTCATAAAGTTTGGTGATCAAATACAAGAATGATTGAATTGGTTGAAAGAGAAAAACTGTTGCCATTTGATGCTATAGTTGATGTTGTCATTGATACAATTTCTTCCTTTTGGCTTGAAATAACTCATACACATGTCACTTGTCGGATATATATTTTAATATCTTGTTACTTGAATTTTAAAGTTTGAACTTCTTTGGACAGTGGTGATGTTTGACTGTAAACTTAAGATGCTTTCAATTCTACTTTAAGAATATAAAAATAAGAATAAATAAAAATATCACGAGACCACTTACCTATTTTAGACTTTTAATTAAGCCGATAATTGTTAAATCCTGACTTATAATCATTTGTTTTCATTTGAACATTCTCTGCTGAAGGGTAATCGTAGAATTATTTCTCATGATAGTAACCGTTACAACTGGTAAAATAACGGGTCGGGTCACGGATCACGGGTCACGAGTCTAAATGATTTTGGGTCTAAACGGGTTTAGATGAGGATGGGTCGAAACAGATCAGGGTCAAATGGGTCTCGAGTCGGGTTGTTCCATCGGGTTTCCACCAAACTTTTTCTTTATTTGAGTGAAAAATTAGAAAATTAAATGAGGTGTTAAAAAAAAACCCATTGGTTAATTGTTATTCAACTGAAAGTTATATTGGAGATCCAGTTAGACCCATCTAACAGAAAAAGAGGGAGACCCAACAACCAATCAACTCATAAATATTATCCATTTTGACCCATAAATAATTAATGGATCTTCAATTGCCACCTCTAGTAATTACACAAATAATTTTTTCATTTTTAATTTCAATATATGTACAACTTTTTAATATAAGATTGATATTTTTTATTTTGATAAATAAATATGATACACAACTTCTTGTAGTGTGGTAGTTTGATACACACTAAATTTATCACATATTAAAAAAAAGTATCTCGTATTAAGGAGCATTAAGATATAATAATTCTGATATGATTTACTATCGAAAAAATTAGTTAATGCTAAAATTAAAACTTTGAATGTTTGTTCTTACCTTCCCTAAATAAACCTTATCTTTATATCTTTATCTTTATTCTTTATATATATATAAAACAGAATACAATGGAGCAATCTGAACCTTAGATTGATTCCATCCATAAAGATCCTACGGTCAAAATTATTTCCTTTATTTTTTTCAATTTTTATAATGTGTACCCACAACTATTGAAATTGACACTTTCAATAATTCCCTATTTTTTAATCCTTATAGTTTAAATATCATGACATTTCAAGTGCTAATTTATAAATAAACAATCGTATTTGAAATATTTATCTATATTGGTTAATTACATGAACTTTTTATTAACATTATGAATAAAAACTATTTTTATTAACATTGTGAATAAAAACTGTTTATCCATTAACCAAACAACCGTAATATCATGAATACGTTAAAATCGTAACTAAAATATTTTATGATTTTAACTAATAATCATTTAAATAATGTAACTAAGATATTTTATGATTTTAACTGACAATCCCTTAAATAATATACATTAAACTAAACAATAGACATATGTCATATTCAACCATAATAACATTGTTCTATTTTCTTTTTGTGATTCATAAATTTTATATTTTTACAAGTTTTGTTTAAAGCATTATCAAAATAAAACTTTGGTTTTACTATATAAATATTAAATGATAAAGACCCTCTTGAAGATCATGAAATTTCAATAAATTTTGATGGTATTAAATTAAATGTACATTTTTATATTAAAATATTATTTTTCCTTTTCATACACACATCTTTCAATTTATAAACAAGTTTTAAACGTACTTGATAATAAATATGCTCTCGAGCGTTTTATTGATTTGCTAAAAAATAACGCCTACAAAGATCAAGGTGCGAATATGGATTTAATATCGCTATTTAAAATCTATTATTATTGCTTATACATATGTGTATATATGATCACGACAATGTTTGATTTGGATAGAAATTTATGTTTGAATTACAAAATACGGTTATTTGAGTTACACTGAATTCATAATTAATTTAAGTTTTAAAAACTATTTTATGGGTTGCAATAATTCTATACTTTCTTCTTATTATATGCATATTATATTAATTAATGTTTGACTATCCGCCCCTTCATAAAATGGGTAACTGTTATAACTAAAATGTTTACAAATTAGATAATATATAATTTACAACCGACATGTATTTTTAATAACTTAACTTAAAAAAAATTAAAAAACCTGAACGTACCAAACTGATAGAGTATATGCTAAATGTTATTGGTCGTCGATTATATTATATACAAATCCGGTTCACGGTACAATTTCATTTGACTTAACTTTTTAATTACACAATTTATAAAATCAAATGTTGAAACCCCGCGTTGTCACGGGACCTCACCTAGTTTGAAAAAAACAAAAAAAAAGCAACTATAAAGTATGAGCCTGTGAGGTCAGAATAGGTTTAATAATACAAAATCTCAATTTGCACTTAATTTATTCAAATTGTTCCTTTCACAACAGAGAGTTTTGTAGTGATTGAAAACGAACATTGTAGACATAATGTTTGTCTTCATAACCGGTTCAAAATGAGGATATTCTTAGTAAAACTATAAAATAATACATACATTATTGGTGTACTAATACGTCTTCAACTTCAACAACTATAAGTTTTTCTTGCATGCGGATTGGGATGTATCTAATTCTTACTTCTTTAGTTTATTTATTACTCCGCTTGACAAAAGTATTTTTTTTATATAACAAATAAAATAGCATGCATGGCCCATTAGTTGGCTATAAAGGCACCCATAAACTTGTGATATTGTACTCAAGTTCCATCATTTGTAAAAATATGGTAGAACTAAACAACAACAGCAATGAGCTTGCTATGTTAATTGTCACCATTTTGCTACTGATCTTGGCTATTTTATGGCACAAGTTTAAACTTTCAAAGTCCTCAAATGGTGCACCACTACCACCGGGTCCCATTTCGTTACCAATTGTTGGTTACATTCCGTTTCTTACTCCTGACCTGCACAAACAGTTCACCAATATGGCTCAAACCTATGGCCCCATTTTCAAGTTTCGGTTGGGAAGCAAACTTCACGTTGTGATAAACACCCCAAAGTTAGCAAAGGTGGTGGTCCGTGACCTAGATGAGGCCTTTTCTGGCCGTGATCAAACAATCGCAGTCTTAGCATTAACTTATGGAGGCCAGGATATGGTGTTTTCCAATAGTAACTCGAATTGGCGTAAGCTACGTAAGATATTTGTCCAGGAGATTCTAGGTAACAAGAATCTTGAAGCAAGTGGTTCTTTTCGAAGGGACGAAGTTAGGAAAACGATCAAGAATGTTTATAATAAAATTGGTACCACGGTTGATGTTCGTGAGATTGCATTCTCCACACAGACGAATGTCCTAACAAGAATGGTTTGGGAAAACACATCCGATAAAGAGGCAAAATATAGCTCTCTTGTAGCTGAGATAGAGACGGTGGCTTCAAACATCGTTGAGATACTCGGACGGGTGAATTTGTCCGATTTCTTCCCTATTCTTGCACGATTTGATTTACAAGGTGTCGAACGGGACATGAAAAAGCAATTTAAGAAGTTAGATCAAATTTTCACTAGCAGCATCGAAGATAGAATTGAATCTAACTCCAAAAAGCAGCATGATGGAAATAAAGATTTTTTACAGATCTTATTAGATTACAAAGACCAAAAAGATGGAACATCACTTAACATGACCCAAATAAAGGCACTTCTTTTGGTAAGATTTATTCTTCATATTTTTATGTGTCATGTAATAAGAATAGATTCAATAAAATCAATTTGTCTAACTAGCTACTTTGTTGTATCAGAACGTTATGATAGCAGGAACGGAAACATCATCATCACTCGTAGAATGGACAATGGCTAACATTATGCAAGATCAAAACATTATGAAAAGAGTTCAAGAAGAATTAGCGGAAGTTGTAGGACTAAACAATATGGTCGAAGAATCACATCTCCCAAATTTACGGTACCTAAATGCAACGATTAAGGAAACATTACGGTTGTATCCTTCAGTCCCTTTTCTAATCCCACGATCGCCTAGCAAGGAGTGCACGGTAGGTGGATATACGATCCCAAAGGGTTGTACAATCTTTTTGAATGTTTGGTCAATTCATCGAGATCCTCGCTATTGGGACAATCCCTTGGAATTCAAACCCGAAAGGTTCCTAGAAAACAAATGGGATTACAGTGGAAACAATTTGAAATTCTTCCCATTTGGAGCTGGGAGAAGACTGTGCGCAGGCGTTCCATTGGCTGAGAAAATGCTAATGTTTATATTGGCTTCGCTGTTGCACTCGTTTGAGTGGAGCTTGGCCGTGGGTGAAGAACATGACCTTAATGAAAGATTCGGCATTGCACTAACGAAACGAAAACCACTTGTTGCCATCCCATCTCAAAGGTTGCTCGATATGCGCCTCTATACGTAGCTCTCTACGAGTTGTCTAAATCGTTTAGTGATGGCCCTTACTTAGCAACGACAGTTAGGCCCTTACTTGTGTGTAATAAGTTTTTTAAATTTTATGTAAACTTTTTTAGTCGTGTATGAATGGAAAGAAGAGAACTACATTTCTCTTTGAAAAATCGCACATGCTATCACATCTTCTTACACCCTAACCCTTATTTTCTGTCCGGGCGAATTTTAGGGTTTCGATTACGGCTCATCATCGTTGTTTCTTCTGCTGCTGTTGTTCGGTTGGTCGCCGATTCCACTAATCTTGATCTTCCATATCTCGATGTTGCTCGCAACTGCTGTACGGTATGAATGTTAGACTTACTGTGTTTATTCAGTATGTACTCTTATGCATATTTTTTCTGTCTTTTGGGAATTCCTGTTGATTTATTGTAATTATTGTTGTTGTTGATTTGATTACTTGTGTGTTTTGGTACTCCCTCGATCAATTATTTGACGAGAGTTTATCAATTTTTGTTATGATTAGGCATTGATTACGATTAGTATCGCAAATTGAATTTACATATATGCTCGCAACTACTTGTAATTGAACTTGAAGTACTTTTGTGAAAGAGAATGATAAATTTGGGTGATCAAATTCATTTTCATACATGTGCATGACATAAGAGAATCAATTCTCTAGGCCATTCCCAAGTTCATTCTCTGTTCTTACCGAATCAATAATGATTCTTCAGGTTCATTCTCTACATTTCCGTTCTTTACTGCGATTTCATTCTCTTTGACTCCCTCCTACCAACACCCCTTAGTACTTTGTGGTATATTAGTAGCGCTTTGGCTTCAAAACTCTAAGATATATACTATAATTTAGTAGATTAAGATGCATTAATTAAGAAGTCCAGGTTGTTCTGAACATTTATAACATGACTAACGAGTAGTAAAATTTATGGAAGGTAAGACAATCATCTTAACGATATCCTTACAGCGTTTAAGATAGATATGAAAGTACAATCATTAAGGTTTTTTAATTTTAACAAGTAGTTGCTATAACAAACAAAGGATTCTTTCTGTGAACCGTAAGACCAATGGACTCATTCATATCTAATTCCTCCCCTCTTCCCTCATTTGGCAGTTTGAAGTTAAAATTGTAAACCAAATTTGCTAAAACAAAATTGCTAAGAGCCATAGCAAACTGAATACAAGGGCACCCTCTTCTTCCTGCACCGAAAGGGAAGAAGTTCAAAGTGAAGGCCGTTGTAGTCAATATCATTATTTAAGAACCTCTCCGGTTTAAACTCTCCGGGTTCTTCCGATATAGCAGGATCTCTTGCTCTCATCCAGGCATTGATAAGTACTTGTGTTCCCGCTGCAATATCATAACCCATTACTTTAACATCTTGAGTTGATTCTCGAGGAACAAGTAACGGAAGGGGCGTATGCAAGCACATGGTCTCTTTCATTACGGTATTTAGATATGGGTGTTGCATGTTCTCTAAATCCTCCTCTCTGATTATAGGTCTTCCTTGGGCTATTTCTCTTATCTCATGTTGGAGTTTTTTCATTACTCTCGGATGCCTTATCAGCTCAGATATTGCCCACTCTAAGCTTGTGAATGTAGTATCAGTTCCACCAACAAACATTTCCTACAAGAAATACAAAATGTTCAAACATAGCTTTGTAAAGATTCGCTTACCCTAAGCTTGTGAATGTAGTATTTGTCCCACCCAGATATATTTAGAGAGTTTTGTACAAATTAATTGAATTTAATGAACTTAGAAGCATGAGAGAACACATGAAGCTAGAGGTATGCAATTGTTAACTACTATAGTAGCAGTAGTGTGAAGTATCACTGTAGTAAGTCCCAAAAACGTTGGTGTAAATAGTGGATATTAAGATTGAGAAACATAAATCTGCTACTATTAAGAAGATAAAGCTTTTAGGAGACTCTTACCAATATGAAAACTTTAATGGTATCTCTATGAATATAGGTGGTCCCATGTTCTCTTTGTAATTCTAGTATCATGTCAACGACATCTTGGTTACCACCACTTCCATCACTTCTGCTGTAAGAAGCCATTTTTCTGTTCTTATCGAAGTGATTTTTAAGTACACTCTCGAAAAACTCATCAAGATTTTTAGCAGTTTTTCTTGCTCTTGCTTCCAAACCACTTACTCGATCCACCCATGAAAGTGATGGAACGTAATTTCCAATACTAAAGACACCTAACAACTCCATTGACTCCCTCAACTGGTCCATAAACTTCCCCTCATCACCGTATTTCCTTCCCATAACTGATTGGCATATGACATCATTTGTGAGTGATGTAAGAATCTTGCTCAAATCAATTACAGAACCTGAGTCCTGAAGCACTTCGAATCTTATCAATCATAAGATTCGTCTCATCTTCTCTCACGTGTCTAAACTTTTGAACTTTTCTTGAACTTAGGAGGTGGAGCACATATATGCTCTTCGACTGCCTCCAGTATTCTCCATATGGAGCAAACCCTACACTTTTAGCACCGTAACTTAGTATGCTTGGAATGTTCATTTTAGGCCTGTTTGAGAATACTAGATCATGAGTTTTCATGATTTCACGGGCTGCTTCAGCAGAGGAAGCTACAATCACGGGCACACTTCCTAAATGAATCAACATGAGTGAACCATGTTTATGGGCTAATGCCTTGAGAGATCGATGAGGGGCTGAGCCTAGTTGGTGGAGATTTCCAATGATTGGAAGCCTCAATGGAGATGGTGGTAACTCTTTCTTGTTTTTTGAATTCCACGGAATCCATATAAACTGAATAAAAATCGTCAAAATAAAGAAGAAGAGGATCAAAGTCTCTAGAGAAGGAAGCATTTCTCTGATGATCTTAGGCTCTTAGCTAACAAACTTGTAATGATCTATATGCTTTATATATTGGTGCTTTTTAACGTAACGTCTTAAGGAACTCAAATTAAGTCAACAATAGGAGATGGCCGGCTGATCGATCATATAAACGTATAAAAATGACTCCTCCATTACTTATTAAAATATCCCAAAAGTTGTCCTTTAAATGTTAAATCGAATAAAAAGTGCACTAACTATGCTGTCGTATTAAGATATATAATTACATGTTTAAATACTTTAAGACATGCCACATACACAAAGATACATAGAGATATTCACACATGTTGGAGCCATTAGCCAAAGCCTCCATTATTTATTGGAGTAGTTAAATAAATAAAAATATAAAAAATAGAGCTTTTAAATAGTAATTGCTGAAGTTTGAAAATTGGCTGTGTACACTTAAAAATAAATTAATAAATATATAAAAGACATTAACTTACTTTCATTTCTTTTTTCACGATAGATTAAGTCTATTAAGCTAAAGTAATTTGACTCCAAAAATAGGAGACATGTCCAAAAATGGGAGACATGTTGTATAATTAACGTTTAACACAACCCATTCTTGATGATTTCATGAAAATTAGATCGCCCTTGGGGATTTATGTACCATCCTTCCATTTATATATGTAGCATTGGTCAGTTTGTAATCAGTTGATATACTTATTAAAGTGGAAAATGGCGTCAAACATCAATTTTTGCCAGCACCATTATGACTGCTATAGCTTTGATTCGGAGGGATATCAAAGGTATATATTTCGGACGGGTAATGCTAAATCTATCCCGTCCCTAGATATATTTAGACGTTTCAATTTGTGTTTTGTCACAAAATAAATGTCCACTTTTAAAATTATATTGTGTTCCCATGCAAAAGTGTATAACTTGGCCCGTCGAAACATGTGGTCCATAACTAATTTACTAGCAGATTTTGAAAAAAAAAAATGATACTCTAGGCTCTAGCTTCATCGGCCACAAAAGGGGCAATAAAATTTTTCCTGTTCCTGAAAGATCAGCAAGCAAAACACTTCTAGGTTTTTTTTGCTTCAAGTTTCATATACTTGTTGTTAGTCCCAGCTTCTAAGCTCTAAACAAGAATAAAATATACTTTGGAAATTTCACAAGAAGTGACGGAATCACACTTGTAAAAATTAGGAAGAACACATACTCTAAAGTGACTGTAACATAATAATCTTGACAAACAATTTCATGATCAAACTCTCAATATTATTTCTTCATGAAAATAATACAAATACACTTTATCTTTGCATTTGGATTTCCATGTAAACCTTGAGAGAAACAAAACATACACTTGATGATGCACACCTGCATACTCAAACTAACCCATACTTATATTTCTTTTCTAAGTCAAAAGATGCATTTAATGATTATGGAAAACTCTATTTTATAATATCAATAGAGTACCATTTACAAGTGAGCATTTAATGCATTACTACAAAGTTGTCTAAGTATGGTCTGCTACAGTTGAGCACACATGCTTTACAAGTTGACATGTACACAAGTTGTTGTAGCCGGACCCACTGTTCTGATGCAGAATGATCCAGCAGTGGAAACTTTGTTGGATGATGCGGCGGTGTTAACTTCAGCATGGACTGGCGGTAGAAATGATGAGGACGGTATTAACATATTGACTGGCGGTAGTAACTCCAGCGGTGGAAACAATAGTAAGGTCGTTATTTTGACCCAACACTTACTATCTTTATTTTTACATATCACAATCTCAAGAAGTTTGGCTTCTGCAGAATCTACACCCTCCGGCCTCCACTTCATCAAATGTTTCCAATTGTTTTTACTAGTTGGTTCTCTTTTTATGAATCTTCTGATTAAAGTTGAGCACATACTAATCTGATATAATTGAAGCAAAAGAAGGCTTATCTTGTAACATGATAAACAAGAATTCTATGGTTGATCTTTGTGCGGTATGTGATCCCCTGATCCTTATGCATCCTAATGAGTTGATATTATTGTCATCCACGTGTCTTGTTAAATACTGCTATTTAGGGAAATGCATCTTGAAGGGATGAAGATTTGGTTATATAAATCACAGGTTTATCCTCCACACGTTGGATCCATAAAACACTCCCATCACTAATGGCCCTCTCGACTGCTTGATGAACACCATTACTTGTCACAAAATCACCTTGTCTTCTTATTTCTTAGATCAAGGAAAAGCCTATGCGATTTATAAAATTATGTTTCAACAACAAAATTAGTACTTTGTGATATGTTAGTCACTCTTTGGCCTCAAAACTATAATAAGATACATATAATTAAGCAGATCAATTAAGATGCATTAAGATGTCTGACTTGTTTTAGACATTAACTACTACTTAGATTTTATGGAAGTCAAGACAATCATTTTAAGGGTACCTATATATGGGCAGCAATCCAAGTACAATCCTAAAAGTCCTAAGTTCTAACAAGTAGTTGCTACATCTAAAGGGTTCTTCCTGTGGATTGTAAGACCAATTGACTCACTCATATCTAGTTCTTCTACCCTTTTGTCATTTGGGATTTTGAAGTTGAATTTGTACACGAATTTTGCTAAAGCAGGCTTGCTAAGAGCCATAGCAAATTCAATGCCTGGACACCCCCTCCTCTCGACGCCAATGGGAAGAAATTCAAAATGAAGACCTTTGTAGTCGATATCAATTATTTAAGAACCTCTCCGGTTTAAACTCCTCAGGTTCTTCCCATATAGCAGGGATCTCTTGCTATCATCCAAGCATTTTGTGTTACCGCTGGATTGACGTAGCCCTTTAGTTTAACATCTTAAGTTGTGGAACGGATGTATGAAAGATTCAAACTTATCTAATCAAACAATGTTAATATAATTTGGGTTGTTAGACAATATAAATACTTTGTGCTATTGTAGTGTTGTCCAATCATCAATATGGAAAGGGAGGTGATAGATACAACATCCAAATTGATTCATACAATACAGTGTACAACAGTTAAAGCAAATTGTACAAGTATATGATACTACAATTTTGATGTATGAATGGATTTGTGGGTTGTATACCCATATGGAAAATTTTAAATTTCATATTTTTAACCCTCGACTTTAACATTTATGTGACTCCTCATTTATAGTTAACATCCCAAAATTATTAGCTCAACTAAATATTATCTTCTTATACAGAGTGCTATACAGAGTATGCTGGTAGTTGAGGATTCATGATACGGTAATGAAAATTGAAAAAATATATAAGTGATAATTTTTTTAAAAAAAATTGGGAACTACGTAACCTAAAGTCGTTTGCATAGATATATGAAGTTAACGTCGTTTGAGCAAGAGCTATCTTCATATAGCCAGGGATCATTTTTGTAGTAAATGAATTTTGTAGGGGTTTATATATTTGTCATTTCTATAATAATAACTTAACGGGACAAAGAAAAAGTATAATTAACTCTTCTAAATTAAACTTTCTAGTATAACAATAACAAAAATTTCTCCCCAATTATGTACTAACATTTGCTACAATACCGTTGTAATCATCGTTCAATCCGTTATTCATCACCTTCTTTAATTTCCATCAACAGAAATAAATCTAAGATTAAAACGAACATTCATCAATCTGCTTGAGTTTAATCTATCATATACGTAATAACAAACAACAGTACATGCAAAAATGGACCCAAACCCTAAAAATTTCCCAATTCTTTCCTACGTCATGACCAGACTCCCCAGCATGAAACGTCCAACCACGTCGGATTTCGACATCGAACAACCGCCGCCTATCTCCCCTCGTCCCCCTTCCAGACTGAAGCCCGAACCATATTTCGAACTCACCGAACGAATGCCTCATTTAACGGATCCTTATCTTCTAGCTTCCATGCGATCAGCGGTGGCTGATGTTTCTCAAACACGATCATTACTCAAAACACTAGGTGAACGTCCCGATCACGAAGCTGTTGATATGGCCAAAACACGACTTGCGGAGATCGATTCAATGTTATCGAATCAGCTTGACGAAATCGAGTTATCTGATAAGGTTGATCCGGAAAAGGAAAAACGAAAGAAGGACATTGAGCGTGAGAAACAAATGCATAAGGCTTTGATCTCGTTGGATCAAATGCACGAATCGTATGATAAATTGTTGAGTGATGCGGAAAAAAGACTCGAAAAGATATATGAATCGGCTAAGTTAGGAGGAGGGAAACCAGGCCCACTTGTTGATGAAAGAAGCTTGGGCCGAAATTCGAATGTTACAGATGATGTTAAAGAGGAAGTTGTTGCGATTTTAACGGATGCATTCTCAAATGGTGCTCAATCGATTGATTTATCAGATAGACGATTGCCTTTTGTACCTGAAGCGTTTGGAAAGATTAGTACACTGGTTTACCTTAATCTTTCCTCTAATCAGATTGAGGTTTGTTTATAATTTGTTCGTCATTTGATCCATTGATTTATGAATATTTTGTTTAATTTCATTTTTGGATATCCACATTTCGGGTTATAACTATACTAACAATGTCATGGAATCAAAATATAGAGATCGGTAATAATGTAAATGAATATGTAATAGCTATCATTACCTATAGTTACGCAATTAGCATCATTCATACTGTATCTTAATTTATTGTTCACATAAAAAAAACCCGATAATCAATACATTTTTCTATTATTATTTACAGTATTTATAAACAAAAGTAAAATTAATCTTGGTGGTCAGTTATAATGATTAATTAGCCTAGATGCAACTGGAACTGCAGGTCCTTCCAGATTCTGTTGCTGGACTTGAAAATCTCGAGGAGCTTAATGTATCAGCCAATATTTTGGAGGAGCTACCAGATTCCATTGGTTGTTTGCTTAAGTTGAAGATTCTAGATGTTTCTAGCAACAAAGTCGCTTCCTTGCCTGACAGCATTGCACAATGCAGGTATATATTTGTTTTTGTTCATTTTATAAACAGAGATACTTGGAAGTGGCCAAATGGGTGGGTCAACACGTTGAAAGACATGTAAGACTGGATATAGGTATATACAGGTATATTAGTGTGGATGAAATGGGTAGAACCTGGAAATATAAATCCATTGAAATATGATTAAGACAAGGGTTATTTGTCTAAAATAAAATTCAAGGGTTATTCTAAAAATTTAAGATTATGATCAGAAAAAGGGGCGTAACCATAATTTTTTTTGGTTCTTCCCCTAATACACGTTGGTTGAGTTTTGACCCGAATCATATTTAGCTATTATTATTATTATTATTGTTCTTTGTTTCATTTGTTGTGAACTACTTTCTATCGAACACATGAAACTCACATTGACCCAGTTCCATATATACATGTTGAAATTGTTACTTACAAAAATGTAGTAATGAAAATTTCTCTGTTCTAGGTCGTTGGTAGAACTTGATGCGAGTTTCAATAGGCTAACGTATCTTCCCACCAAAATCGGCTATGAACTAGTGAAATTAAAGAAGCTTTCGATCCCTTTAAACAAGGTACGCAACTTCCCAACCTCTATTGGTGAAATGAAATCTCTTCAGTACTTAGATGCACACTTCAATGAGCTACGCGGCCTGCCAAAATCCATTGGAAAATTGACAAATCTCGAGGTACTTAATTTAAGCAGTAACTTCAGTGATCTCAAAGAACTCCCGGACACAATTGGTGATATGACCAATCTTAAAGAACTTGATGTCAGCAACAATCAAATCCAAGAACTTCCATTGACGTTTGGTCGACTTGACAAGTTGACCAAACTCAACATTGACCAAAACCCATTGGTGATCCCACCAAAACAAGTGGTGGAAGAAGGGATTGGAGCTGTGAAAGTTTACATGGCTCAGAGGTGGTTTGATATGTTGGTTGAGGAAGAGGAGAAAAACAGACGTGAACAAGAAGCATTGGCTCAAGCTAGTTGGTTGGCCCGTAGCACGTCGTGGTTAGCTGGTGCAGTTGTTGGTGCTGCTGGGACTGTTTCTCTGTTTATGGGAGGAGAGAGCGACGACCCTTACCTTGAGGAGGAACGATAAACTTAGTAAGAGACAAAAATGGGCGGTACGGTTGAATGAGTAGAAGGGTCCGGTCAAAATTGGTTCAGAACAACATGAGTCAGATTCTAGTGTGGGTCTAGATGGGATGGATTGGGTTGGGTTAACCACAAACACGTTTTAAACATTTTTTAATAAAAATAATCAGTTTGTTACAATAAAATTATAAAACTTATATGATTAACAAAAGTGTCATTTTGGCAGGTGGTAATAAAGTACAAACAATGTGTCCTTTTGGTAGAATTATTAAGCTGAAAGAATGGTCTTGTAGTACCAACAGTCCAATATTACCTTACTATATATAGTAATAGTTGAATAACCATGAGATTTGGTATGTAATATAATTTGCTAAACTTAGCTCCATCATATTATCTAACGTTTGTGGTGAACTTTGTTTAAGGATAGCGCTTTTTCCCCCACATTATATAGAAAGATAAAAATACAACTGCCTCACACAATATATATACACAACCAAGAATATTTACATACAATGCCACTTATGAGGTTTGAACCCACAACCACTAGGTTGGAGGACAAATCATATACCACTAGGCCAAAGGCTCTTTAGTTAAGGATAGATTTTGGTTTTGTGTTGATGTATAATTTATGGTACTTGAGTGATTACTAGATCATAACTCGCAAAATTTACGAGCTAGTTAATTTTTTAGCAAAAAATATTTAGTATTAGAAAATTATGTTGGATAAAATCATAATTCATAAATTATTGGATAAAATCATAATTCATAAATTACTTAAATAAAGTTGATTTTTGATTCGTAAATTATAAAAATCCTGTAATATAGGGAAATGCAATATGTTATACACTTTTAATACTAATAAGGGAGTTTCTAGATATTAATGCAATTTTTGAAGTTAAATAATTTTTCGTTACTATATTTTAAAATGAGTTATTCAAAACAAGAATAAATTGTTAAATTTTAATTAAAATAACCTAAAATATCAAGGATAGGTCAATGATTCAGTTCTCGTGAGAATATTGCGGCTTTCCAACCTATAGGGTACTCACAGCCTGAAGCATATCGAAAGAGTATGATATTGCAACCGTGTCAACGTAGATTGTCGAGTAGTCAAAATTACATGAATTCCATTTAATATATTCTCTCGAAGAGAATCAATCTACACATGTGATACTACATATCATACACATCCAGTCTAAGTTTTGAATATAAATGACACTATTTAAGTAAGTAAAGTAAAAAAACAATAACATAGTTTATGACAAAACAAACAAACTTATTAGTCTAATTAATTAAGTTATGTAATACCTGATGTAGGTAATCCTCTATCGCTACTAATTTACCCACATGTTAAACATTTGAGACATGTAAGTGGACACATTTGGTGATTTGATGGAGGAAGTCATTATACTATTAACCATTAATTCTGTCAAAAAGTGTTGCAATCTTCCAATTCCTTCAAATAAAACTTTTTCAACAATAGTCACTTTCTCTATTAGACGGTGTATTTTCTTTCATGTATTTTTTTCAACTGTGTCTCAGTAGTTTATACTTAATTCTCAATCAGCTAATACAATAACTAAACAAATTAATAATCAAGCAGACTATACCCTATTACTCAGTGACAAACAATATATGTTTAATAAATAAACAATGTCAAAAAAGTTTAAAACAATTACAAACTTATAACTTAATTTTATTAAATTTAGAAAAAATGATCCAAAAAGCAAATAATAAAGAGAAAATAAAAATAATAATGAAACTAATGAAATGTCTTTCTTTATTATATCTGATAGACGCAACCCACCAATCCACATAATACAATCTTCAACAAGTGATGACCACATTCCATATACGATATAAAAACATCACTTTTAGCAACTAATCTTTTGATTGTAAACATTTCATTGAACTTTAAAGATGTTTTTTCAAGATGTGGTTGAATTAGACTGTCACTATGTCCCTAGTAAATTACTTTCTTAAGTTCAATCGTCTATATAAAATGTTCTTTTAACCAACGACCATAACTTGTAAAAAACTCCAATGACACTGTTTAGTAAGCACATAATAACATAACACTATTAATTATAAATTTGTAAAACTATAAAAACAACACTTTTAGTGAAAAACTTATTAATAATACAATGTATGATTATGTTTACTTTATAGGTTTCATCAAAAGTGTGATACGTAACACTATATGAGCTTTAGTATGATGAAAAATATACTGATATAACTATGAGGTCGATCTGTTTCAATACTTATGTTCATCAAAATACCCAGAAAAAATTTGGATCAATATTACACATATAAAACCGAATACAAAAATTACCCTGATGAAACTATTTAAATGATACAAAAGTTCAAAAATTTGCCTTCTTTAGCTCTTTACCAGCTCCTTAAGTTTATCAAATATTACTTAATTTTGTTCAGATGATTGTAACATTCCTAAAGATTTTCTTAAAAAAACACATGTACAATTCTACAACATCAACAACTTATAATAAGATTGATAATAATTAAACATAATAAACAAAGATGAAGTTTTTATAATCCATATTATAAAAAATACATAACAATAAAATGTAAATCAATAGAAGTGGAATGACTAAATAAGTAAATATTATAATAGGTTGCTTTAAGTCTAAAATTGCACATCTTCACAACTTTAAGTACCTATGCACGACTCTTTTTTTTCTTTCTATAGATCAATGGATATTAGTTAATTAAAGTAATTGCACCGCGATATTCCTCCCGGATTCATTAATATATTTTGGATCAAGTATTATATAACACAAACAAACTAATAAAGATCAAAGTTGAAAAAGAAAGACTTCAAAAAGTTAAAACAGGACGATTATTTTGGGAAGGAGGTAGTATTATCTAGAGTTTGTAGTTCTTTATATTTTCCTTACAAGCATTGTGAAATGAATGCATTAATTCTAATGGTGTATACTCTCATGGTGTTCAAGAAGACCAATCCATGTTAGCCGAACAAAAGGCACACATAAAACTGTTAAGATTTTTAAATGTATTTTCATTGGTATAATTATCAGGAAATATTATATAACACACACAAATATTTAAGGTCAAAGTTGAAAAATAAAGACTTCAAAAAGTCAAAACTGGACAATTATGTTAGGATGAATGTAGTAGCACATTAAGTTACCTACGATTATTTAGAGATCAACGTAAGGTTTTCAAACTACAATGAATACCGTAGAGATAGTATACGCAATACTTAATAATACTGCATTAAAAAAGTTACTTGCATTGACTTCTTTTCATAACCATTTTCACGTTTGATGTTCGTAGAATCTGATGACACAAGGAGACCTACAACATTTACAAAGAATACAAACTAACCGAGTATTCAATTGTAAATCATTATCTGAATCTGAATATGATGATGATGATGATGATGATGATGATGATGATGATGATGATGATGATGATGATGATGATATAATGGTATACATATGTAGGTATATTTGAGAGGATGTATCATCCTAAACTATTAGGACTGTAAAATTGGTCATATGAATAAAATCGTTCATTTTGATTGATAGCTAAGAGTAAATTTAATTAAGTTGAAAAAATATCATCTATTAAAATTAAGTTGAATACTTTTGTCATCTTTTAAAAATATGGATGTATATCATGTAAAAAACAAAATATAGACAATAAATTAGGATGAATTTTGAATATTATTGAATTAGGACATTAAATATTAAAATTAATTGTATTAAATTAGAGTGTTGACTAATCAAAATATGTAATTAATAAGGGTATTAGTGGGATTTAAGTGTAAATTATTTTAAAGCTTAATTAATCATCAAATTACTTTGAATCAATGGTCTAGATTAGGTTAACCTAAACCATGGATGGTAAGGATTAGTTTTTGAGTACTTAGATTACTTAATATCCATTCTCTTTTAATAGATAAGAGAGAAGAGAAAAAAGATAACTTTCTAATCTATGGTACTTGAGTGATTATGGCTATGTTTGGCGAGAAGCTTTTCAGAGTTTTTAGGAGCTTTAACTTTTAATTTTAAAGTTAAAAGCTTCAAAAATAATAAAAGCCTTGTTTGGTGTGTAGTAGCTGTAGCTTTTAATTTACATGAAAAGTTCCAAATTGAAAAGTTAGTGTGTAGTAGCTGTAGCTTTTAATGTAAATGAAAAGCTCCTTTTAAGTCATTTTATACTTCAAAATTACAGCTACAGCTAGTTTGTCAAACAACTTTACAGAAAAAAGTTACAACTTACAGTTTGAATTTACAGCTACAGCCTACAGCTACAACCAATAGCTACAGCTTACAACTACAACTACAGCTAGTTTTGCCAAACATACCCTATAACTTTCTAATTCTTTTTTTATTTAAGAACATCGTTACTAAATTCTAAAGCAATTCGGTTTCTTCTACCCATATATATGATATGATATTCTGCCGAGAAAGCGTGACCATTTGATCATACATCTTTGGACTTATCATCTAAGAATCACCGGTAAAGATAAAAAAAATGAGAAACTCATGCAACAAATCAATTATTAGTCGAGTCATGATAAATAAATCTAACATGTCAGTTTTAACATTGGTCTAAACAAAATAAAAAAGGGTAATTTCAAAAGTACTTATTTTTCAAATTATTTGATCAAATTGTTTTTTCAGTAGTTGATACATCAAGTATGATGTAGTATATTATTTTGTTAAGAGCGTATGAAATTTGGGCATCTGCTCACTTCACACGGTAACACTGATATTGTTAACGTGTGAATGACAAAAGTAAAAATCATCAGTTGCAATATTATGTTAAGTTTTAATTCATCTGTTGAGCCCTTACGATGCAAGGTAATTAAAAAATATAATGATTTCTATATTTTTTAATTTTTTCAGTTGTATTAATTTTGTTGAATGTTCAAAACTTATTGTTGAAATTTCAATAGTAACATATACCAAAATGCACGAAAAATAATCAATTTCATATATCTTAGTACAACTAATTTTTGTAAACCATGGTAGTTGATAATGATAATGTTTCATAATCGCAATGTATGGGATATCAATATGAAATGAATTTATTTCTTATGTATAAAAAATGTTATCTATTAAATGTAATGAATATTTGTTTATAAACTATTATAATGTAATATAATAAAATTGAATTACGACTCTTAACGAATGAAATGCAATAGTTTATTAGGAATTTATAATAATAAAAAATTTTAAAATGAGAATGTGCGTTGCACGACCATTTATAAAATACAATTATATTAATCTATAAGTTTAATGTTGTTAATTAAAAAAATGCAATTATCATTGACAATGAATATGATTATTAACATCAATCAACCTATAATAGATGGATTTGTATTTAATTTTTTAGCCGTTAATATATCAAATATAATGTAGTATCTTCGTTTCTTAAGAGCGGTTGGATTTTGGACTTCTGCCTACTTCTCACGGTAACAACCATCAATTGTAAAATTATGTTAAGTTATAATACATTTGTTGAGCGATTGCGATACACGACAATTAGAATAAAATACAATTAATCATATAGTTTTTTTAGGTTTTTAATTGTATTGTTGAAAGTTAGAAATTTGTTATTGAAGCTCAATAGTATACTAGAATTAACAAACAAATTAGTTCCATATATTTTTATTAAAACTGATTTACTTGAAACATGGTACTTGATTATGATAATGTTAGGTAATTGCAATGTATCACATGTAGAAATTTAAATTTTTTTATAATAAATTATAATAACATCGAATTATGACTCTTTACAAAATAAAACGTAGTAGTTTGTAGGAATTTAAAATATTATAATTTTTAGATGAAAGAGTTGGTATTTATGAATTTTAAAGAAGAAAACTAAATTTATGATTTGACATAATTAGTAGGGTTTTAGAAAGAGGTAATGAGATGATGTGGCATGGTTAAAAAGCAATGAAAAATATTTGTTCTAAGGAAAAACTAAATTGATGATTTGACATAATTATGGAGGTTTTAGGAAAAGGTAATAAGATGACGTGGTATGGTTAAAATTCAAGGAAAAATCTTTGTTATATATATATATATATATATAGGGGAAGGATCAAGAGGGAAGCTCTTAAATTGGGAGAATGAGGGAAGTAAACCACAACCACTTATTTTTTCACATCTTCTACAATACCTATTTTCTCAATTTTCCCTAAAATCCAAAATTAAAGCATGTAGTTTAATGATTCTTTAATCAAAAACATTATAAATCTTCGAATCCATCAAACACATTCATACACATCTTCAATTCGTCATAATTCAGATTCATCCAAAATTATGAATTTGGTGTAACTTTTGGGTTTTTTGAGAAAAATTTGATATGGTGATGAAAACAATAGAATTAAACGAATTTCTTGGTAAAAAAACATATAAAAGAGTAATTAATCGAATTATGGATGTCATTACAATCGAATTTTACAAACTCAAAAAATTCCCAAAACGTTAACATTTATCTGAAAATCATGCTATCAAAATTTAAACTTCGTAGTTCTAAACATTCATTTATGATGAATATGAACGTATATATATGTTATTGCACACAATTGAATGTGATAACATAACATTCATTAGTGTATAATAATGTATATAAGTTATATTCATCGTAAATGAATGTTATTATTATAATTATAATACCATGCATGTATTATTTAATATGCACTATAAATGAATGTTAAAGTGTTCATCATTGTCAATAACACATATAAGCTAACATTCATTACCAGTGAATCTTAAAAAGTAAAAAAAAAACTAAGATAATAACATTTTTAAAAGATGAATCTTAACTAATATGTATTATTATACAGTACTGAATGTTAAATTATAGTATTCATTAATACAAATAACATATATAAGTTAATAATCATGATTAATGAA
The DNA here is from genome assembly GCA_963422505.1 of Pseudognaphalium luteoalbum. Taxonomy (NCBI): domain Eukaryota; kingdom Viridiplantae; phylum Streptophyta; class Magnoliopsida; order Asterales; family Asteraceae; genus Pseudognaphalium; species Pseudognaphalium luteoalbum. The sequence continues at coordinate 6,044,237 of OY730193.1, read as the reverse complement.
TGTTTATGTATATTAAATTGTAATTTGATTAACATGATTTTGAAATGCATGTTAACGTGTTGGGAGGTGATTTCAAGTTATTTACAAAAATGTCACCGCGTTAACTTTTGAGTTGACCAGAATGTGTGGCAGAAAATAGCTTCCCTCCTTCCCCCATTTTTTTACTTCCCTCTTGATCTCCCATATATATATATATATATATATATATATATATATATATATATATATATATATATATATATATATCAATGCGGTGACAAACTTGTAAATAACTTGACTTCAATTTCCGGAACGTTAACATTCATTTTGAAAGTTTTTATTATATATATGTCAATGCGGTGGTAAACTTGTAAATAACTTGACTTCAATTTCCGGAACGTTAACATTCATTTTGAAAGCTTGTTAATAAAAATTACAATTTAATATTCAAAAATCATTCATTTACGATGAATATTTACTTATACTCCCTCTGTCTCACCCCAAGTGTCCACCTTACTATTTTGAGTTGTCCCAAATAAGTGTCCACTTTTATATTCCAACCAATCGAAAGAGACTTTAGTGGGTAGATATGTTATTTGATTGGTGAAACATGTATTAGTGAAGAATCCTAAAACTGTGTGCAAAGTCAAAGTGAATACTCGGGGTGGAATAGAGGGAGTATATGTTATTATATATTGATGGATATTATAACATAAATCATAATATTAATCAATATATAATAATGTGTATTACTTAACATTAATCTTAAAATAATTATTGTAAATAACTTGAACTCAATTACAAACGAATAAACAAATACCCAACCACTAAAAGTAATGATTTTTAAGTTAGATTCATCAAATTAACGCTAGAAACTTTATGATATCAATTGAAAAACACTAATACATAACTCGTTGGGCAAGACTGATGAAAAATTGTTACATTCAATCTTGGAAAATAAATTTAATGAAGAAAAGTATATAAACCTACATATGGTTCTCAAAATTATTCAATTGAGTACAAAGTCAAGATACATACAAAGTAAATATAAATAAATCGATTATATACATATTAATCAAACAAATTTGTATTAATTATAAGTTTTAAACGAAAAACTCTAATTTAGATTATCCAGCACATCAACATTCATCTCATAATTACAATTTAATATTCTTAATGATGAACATTACCTTATATATGTTATAACATAACATTCGTTTATGATATGATGAATATTAACTTAAACTACGTATATATTATTATCTGTTGATGAATGTTATAACATAATATTCATCAACGTATGATAATGTGTATTAGTTAAATTAATATTAAAATTAATTATTGTAAATAACTTTAAATAGATTACAAATGAATAAATAAATATCCAACAACTAAAAATCATGATTTTTAAATAAGATTCGTCAAATTAAATCTAGAAACTTTAAGATATCAATTGAAAGACACTAATACATAACACGTTAAGCAAGATTGATTAACAATTGTTAGATTTAAGGAAAAAATATTGAAAAATGAAGAAAAATATGGAAACCCACAAAAAATTCACCAAATCACATAAATAAGTACAAAGTTGAGATATCGACAAGTGTACAACAACTTGGAATTGGCTATGTGACTCTCCTCTTTTCACTCGAGTTCCCATTAACACACCATATGAGCTCTCATAACCCAAATCAGTGTCAATTACTCTATTACCCAATTGGCGAAAATCATTATGGTCAGTGAACCTGATAATTCTTTGTGGGGTTAGACCAAAAGCCGTTATGTGTAAGTCATATTGTTTGATCCGATTTTCAAATTCATGAAAAAGGGTAACAGTAAAATATTGATAAGTATTTAAAGTTAGAAAGTTCTCTCTCAAACATACATACACGAATGCCACCACATTATCAATAAATTCTTTGTAATTTCCTTTGATAATGTTGAAGTAGTTCTTTCTTAATAAGGGGATTCTCCAATTCCGCAATTAGATACTATATAAAGTTAGTAAAGTAGAGTTTTACTTAACATCCTTAAGGTGGTTGCAAGGCAAACCTAAATACAACCTACACACCTTGGGATACTTACGTGCTGTTTCAAAAACCGATACCTCATCGATCGTCATATCTTTCAACTGTAACAAAGCTGTTTGCTCTTCGTCATTTAGGTCAGAGAATTGAATATTTGAGGAAGCCTTTAACGCACGCCTAGACATTTTGCTCCACCAATGCACAATCCGGTTAACCTGAATAGGTCACACTTAAGCCATTGAGTCATAACACACTTTTACATATTGTTCATATTACACATAATTAAATACATAATTGGTTACCTGAGAATTTTGAAGTGGACTAATGAGAGATGAAATTCGTGACTGCTCAAATTCACTCTTTATAATCTTAAATCGTACACCCTCTGCAAGCATTATAATGAGCCTAAACATTCCAACCCTAAAATCACTTGTTACCTGTTCCTCCTCCAGGTCATGATTTGGCAAACCCTCCAAGACTAAACGAACTGCAGCTCAATAAGAGCCCAATTGATTGTGTATACGGTGTCCAAATCATCTACAGGTACTCCCTCAGTTATGTCACTGTAGCGAGTTGTTACTTTATCTAACTTCCAAAACTCATTATCAGCAAAACCTTTAATTTGATCATCTGCAAATTTGTGGAACAATTGGTTGTTCCCACCGAATCCAATGATATATAAATCACCTCTTCTCATCCGAACCATTAAATAGTGTTGATTATCTGCATTTGTCGTTGGGCAATTTCTTAGGGTTTATGTTACTCTTCAGAAAAAAATCCGACAACCTTCTACTTAACAAATCCATAAATAGTTATATATTAGAAAACATAAGTAGAAATTTTTATATTTGCTACTTTACTAATGTTTATAAGCTGATATTCTATTTCTGCTTATATTTGCTAATTTAGGAATGTTTATGGCCGGAATTAAGTAGAAGGTCAACGGATTTGTTGCCTGGACATAACCAAAAACCCTAGAAATGGATCAACGACAAATGCGGGAACCACTAAATATCAAGTATAACGTTATCAATGGAGATTAAAAAGAATTTATTGATAGCGTGGCGACATTTGTATCATTACGTTTAATGGCGAACTTTCCAACTTTAAATACTTATCAATATTTTAATGCTACTCTTTCTAATGAATTTGAAGATTTGATTAAATGATCGGACCTATACAGTGTTCTTTAGAAATTTTTTGGTGGAGCTGCCAACATATCATTTACATACAATGATTTTAATGTTGATCACGCAACGGGTTATCCAACCAAAGACGAGTTGAACTCTTTTCGAATTAGAAGAGAGGATTACCGGATTTCAAGGCATTCACGGTACTTAAAATTTTCAGTATACAAATCATTTTTTGCTAGTAAAGTAGAGCTGGGTGAAAATTATTTCCTACCATGAAGAGTACATCAATCATTATGTATGGAAGACTTCATACAAGTTTGTAGGGATTTAAATTATTCTTGATGAAACACTAAATGATATGGAATTACGTCATCGTATATCTTCAAAAATAATTGAACATATAGAAAAAGTGTCTCATACGAAATAACAAGTGTATGAATGGTCATTTGAGGGCTTCCGTGTAGCAGTGAAGGTGATAACAAAAAAAGAAAGACTTTTCAAATATTTATAATAATCTTTGGGTGACAAACTCTTGCAATTCCGTTGTAAGGTTTTATGGAGCTGAATATGTTGAAGTTAAAGGTCACGGGATGCTCGCCTTTCAGCACTGTGAAACAACTCTACGCGAGTGTGATGAGTAGCTTCATGGATGTTCGATTCAACAGAAAATGGAGGAGTATAATGAGGTATTATTGTAATAAATAATATTGAATAAATTGACCATTTAAAAATCACTACATCTTTATTTTTTTGTAACTAGAGAGAAATATTAGCTGGATTACCTTTTATCCACAACAAACGTCTGTGTCACAACAACCTAAATCCGGATCATGTTCTATTGAGGACTACATATCGTCCAAGAATTTGCGGAATGAGTAGAAGCAAAAAGCTAACTGATGAATCAATTAGAGGCAAGTATCATATTAGACATTTATTGTCACTTAAGGGTTTTTGAGATTGCTTATTTTTCTTTACCCATTATTTTTATTAGCTTGGGACCACTACTGTCTCGGGCGATTGTTGCTACTTTGCTTTACTCTTGGTAAACACAAGTTTGACGAAAAACCTCGTAACCAAATGTTTGCACATGGGCGTTACGATACTAATCTATTTGCGAGCTGTTGAGGTTCATGAGAAATTTCTTGAATGACAAGGATAATGTCGATGATAACGATTAATTTTCAGTGAACTTGGAAATTCTTTGTAGGGTTGGACCAAAGGCCGCTATGTATAGGTCAGATTGTTTGATCCGATTTTCAAATTCATGAGAAAGAGTAACAGTAAAATACTGGTAAGTATTTAAAGTTAAAAAGTTCGCTCTCGAACATACATACACGAATGCCACCACATTATCAATAAATTCTTTGTAATTTCGTTTGATAATGTTGAAGTTGATATTCGTTGATTCCCGCATTTGTAGATGAGCCATTTCTTAGGGTTTAAGTTACTATTCAATAATAGATCCGGCGACCATCTACTTAACAAATCCGGCCAAAAACATTCATATATTAGAAAACATAAGTAGAAATTTCTATATATGCTACTTGACTAATGTTTATAAGATGATATTCTATTTCTACTTATATTTGCTAATTTAGGAATGTTTAAGGCCAAAATTATTAAGTAGAAGGTGGCCGGATTTGTTGCCTGAACATAATCATAATCTCTAGAAATGGCTCAACCACAAATGCGGGAACAACTGAATATCAACTATAACTTTATCAATGGAAATTACTAAGAAATTATTGATAACGTGACGACATTTGTATCATTACGTTCAATGACGAACTTTCCAACTTTAAATACTTATCAATATTTTCATGCTACTTTTTCTCATGAATTTGAAGATTGGATCAAATGATCGGACCTATACAGTGTTTTTAATGAATTTTTTGGTGGAGCTGCTAACATATCATTTACATACAATGATTTTAATGTTGATCACGCAACGTGTTATCCAAGCAGAGATGAGTTGAATTCTTTTCGAGTTAGAAGGGAGGATTACCGGGTTTCAGGGCATTCATGGTACTTAAAATTTTCAATATACAAATCATTCTTTGCTAGTAAAGTAGATTTTGGTGAAATTTATCTCCTACCATGTAGAGTACGTCTATCATTATGTATGGAAGACTTCAACAAGTTTGCAGGGATTTAAATATCCAGTCTATTCTTGATGTAACACTAAATGATATAGAATTGCGTCTTCGTATATCCTCAAAAATAATTGGACATATAGAAAAAGTGTCTCATACGGAAAAAATAAGTGTATGAAGGGTCATTTGAAGGCTTCCGTTTAGCAGTGAAGGTGATAACAATAAAGAAAGACTTTTCAAAGATTTATAGTAATCTTTGGGTGACAAACTCTTGCAATTCCGTTGTAAGGTTTTATTAAGTTGAATATGTTGAAGTTAAAGGTCATTGGATGCTCGCCTTTTGAGCTCTGTGTAACAACTCTACGCGAGTATGTGATGAGTTGCTTCATGAATATTCGACTCAACAGGAAATGGAGGAGTATAATGAGGTATTATTGTAATAAATAATATTGAATAAATTGACCTTTTATAAATCACTACATCTTTATTTTTTTGTAGCTGTAGAGAAATATTATCTGGATTAGTTTTTATCCATAACAAATGTTTGTGTCACAACAACCTAAATCCAGATCATGTTTAGTTGAGGACTGCATATAGCCCAAGAATTTGTGGAATGAGTAGAAGCAAAAGGCTAACTGATGAATCAATTAGAGGCAGGTATCATATCAAACATTTATTGTCACTTAAGGGTTTTTGAGATTGCTTATTTTTATTTACCCATTATTTTTATTAGTTTGGGGCCACTACTGTCTCGGGCGATTGTTACTATTTTGCTTTACTCTTGGTGTACACACAAGTTTGAAGACAAAGACCACCATGGCCAACTAAGCGCCTACAAGAACATGGTTCAAAAGATACCTGAACGATGAAAGATGTTCCATGTGTGATTAAAAAATTGCTAAACACAGTCGCATTGGAAAGGTATGACACTCGAGCCATATATTTTGGTTTTTAAATGTAATTTGTAACATAAATATATATGTACAAAAATCATTATTTTCAATTTATACAAATTGATCTTTTGGAAAATGAAGTGTAATTGATACTTCAATCTTATGTAAACCGGGTCTGGATTTGGACTAGTAAGCGACGTCTCAACTTTTTAAAAGAGGTGAGTGATACAATATACCGCGACGACAATCTTTCCACTCTCAAAGCTATAATAGACAAATGCTTTTCGATTCCCTATCGAAATTTGAAGGGAGACTAAAGCTTGGCTATGGGTTTTGACGAAAAACCTCGTAACCAAATGTTTGCACATGGGCGTTACGATACTAATCTATTTGCGAGCTGTTGAGATTCATGAGAAATTTCTTGAATGACAAGGATAATGTCGATGATAACGATAATTTTCTGTGAACTTGGAAATTCTTTGTAGAGTTGGACCAAAGGCCGTTATGTATAAGTCAGATCGTTTGATCCGATTTTCAAATTCATGAGAAAGAGTAACAGTAAAATATTGATAATTATTTAAAGTTAGAAAGTTCGCTCTTGAACATACATACACGAATGCCACTACATCATCAATAAATTCTTTGTAATTTCCTTTGATAATTTTTTTTACTACGGAATGGACATGATGATGATGACTATCGTTGATTTTTTTTAGTAATATGTACATTGATCAATTGTAGCAAACTGTTATTGGATACATAAAGATCGTGACTACAAAAAGTTAATATATTAATAATTTTGAAGTTAACATACACAACTTTGGTATTTGATGTTAGGTTTTGGTTTGCCCTTCTTACTCCACTTGAAGTGATTTTACATGATAAAGTTTCATACTATTTGTATCACAATATGCAAATCTATAACATCATATAACCACAATTAAAAGGGTTATATTAACTAAAAATGTGTATTGAAATATCGTGCATTGCACGGGTTTGAATCTAATACTTCCCACCATGGAGGGTCTTCAGGCAGGGGAACATATACTCTGCGTGCAGCGGCAAATATTACTGCACATGCCACCACTTCAGGCTTCAACTCAACACAAAACGTTGTTCGCAAACTGTCCAAAACAAAATATGTGTTCAATATAACTATGTTATTTAAAAAAATTATGCAACTTCTTGAATAATACAAGTTAGAAGTTTGTGATTGTTGAAATACACACAGAGCGACTATTAAGCTGCTTGGCCTGTTTCCCCTTTTTAGCTATTTTTATTAACCCGTTGGGGATAAGACATAACCCAAAGTGACCCATTCATGAGTGAATCGCTCAGAACTGCCAAGCTCAAAGTCTAAACACAATAAACGTACTATGGAATGTTGATAAAAGAAAAAGGAAAAAAAAAAAAAAACGAAGCCAATTGGTGTGGTTTTGTTCATGAAAACAAGATAAGGAAACCATTCGACTTTTCTAAGTCAGAGGGAACAGGTTTTAAAGTGCATAAATGATACTGCATACTTGTCATCCACACTTCCCACCATGGAGGGTTTTAAAACAAATATTTATTTTGCTTATGTGCATCTTTTTAATTATTATATAATGACATGTCTAAAATATAAGACTCCTAAATTATTCTTAAAATTCTAGGATGCCACATGGCTTTCCAAATTTAATAATTTTTATCATTATTAAATTTCATTTTAAATAAGGGTCAATAATACTTTAATCCCCACACTTTTTTTTAACCCTTCTAACTTTTGTTTTTAAATATTTAAACACCTTAACTTATAGGTTTACCAAAATTTAATCAATTAATTTTATTTTGGGTAGGTATGTTTTGCATTGATTAACACAATAGTCAAGTACACCCTTTGAATCATTGTCTCATTGAATTTATTTTTTAATAATCAAATTTCAATTATGATTAACTATATGTAAACATTTCACGAGTTAAACATATTGGTAGATTGAAATGTTGAGTTGACACAACAATATTAGAAACTATTACATGTATGTTGCTTATGTTAAAGTTGTATAACATTTGTAACTGTAACAATTTACGTTAGCATTTGTGAATATGTTGTATTTGTTTCTCATGTTGTTACTCACAAAAACTTTGAAATTATTCGCATATGTATAGATTGTTGTATACTATTTTTCAACTTTCAATGACAAATTTATAGTTTTTAGTTACAATAATGATATTGTTAACAAACTTCATAATATAGAATAGTTTTGCATACATTATCGTACGATCACGAGCTAAAAGACCTACAATTTTTTACTAATACATGTAATGCTTATTATTTATCTTTCTACAATTCATTGTGCTTTATTTGGCTCCATATATTAATTTCGATAATTAATTATAATAGTCTAATTATTATATAGTTTAGTTTAGGTTATTATTTATTTTTAATTCTCAATGACAATTGCACCTTTTAATTTAACAACACTAATTCATTAAATTACTTATAAATAAACATATAATTTAGGGACGAAATTCTCTTAACAAGTGGAGAATGTGACACCCGACAAATTAGGGCTAGTTATTAGTTCCTAATCATCTGCTAATACATGTAATTAGTGCTAGATTAGGCTAATTGTATGTATCAATATATATATATATTGGAATATATATACACGTACGCGATTATGTTCAATCGTGCATTTTCATATCGGGCGGATCCCGATACATTAATACGGATGTTGGTGAACTCAAATTATTAAATAATATGAAATTATTTGATAAACATACTTATTTCCAAATATTATTGCGATAACATTTCATAAGCATTTCGTATCGTATATAATGCTCAGAAATGACCAAAAATGCGCAAAACGCGCCCGACAATCAAATAAATGTCAAAATATATTTTATAAATTAAAATATATCATTTTGGATGGTAAGAATTTATTTGAAGTATTGTATTTCAAACCGATAACAAAAACGTTTTATTTAAACATCACGCGATTTATTAATCGTAACACGACTCCGCGAACCACTACCGACACATCACAATAACATTTTTATAAATGTTTCTAAGTAATAATAAGTATTACTTCAAGTTAAAAATATCTAAATTTTAATCGTCATTTAAAATACGTACGTATAACGTTAAACGTCTAATTATACGTTCACACGACCGGGGAAATGAACACTGCACGGAACGCGAACACGGGGAACAAAAATTTGGGCAACCCACACTTTGGTGGGCCACCCTTGGCCGGGCTAGCCACCTCCCCAGAATGGGGAAGGTGTTTGTTGACTACAAACTCAAAGCAAGATCCACATTATCCTCATTCTTGTTCCATCACTTCCTCTCACTACAATCTCTCACTAAAACACACACATTTTCCTCTCCTCTCCTCCTCCATTCGGCTACCACCCACCACCACACAATCACCATCATCCACCATCATTTCCCTTGGAGAAAAGCAAGAAGGAGAAGCAAGGAGAAGCAACAAGCATCATCTCACCTTCCTCTCTCTCTAGAACTCATATTTGGTATGATCCACCACATCTACCTCTCTAGATTTTCGTGATTTTAGAATATCTACATGTTATTATGTTCATTTAACAAGAAAATGTCCAAAACCAAGCTTAAAATACGATTTTCATAAACATATAAACAAGACAGATTTCTGTCCAGAAAAATGACTCCACCATTTTGACCATAAATTGATTTCTAGGATGAATCAACACATGAATATTATACTGAAATCTTCGTATGGATGTCCTCTACAAAAAGTTCTTCTTTACCCTTTTTCAGAAATTCACTTATTTTTGGGTAGAGCTCAATCTTTGGACTGAACTTACTTTCGGACCAAAACCGACCACTCTTCGTATTTATTTTTGTTAAAAATAGTAAATGAACATATAAAAGTACCATAAAGTGAATAAATGAACTAGACATATATGAGGATATGTGTGATTTTTGGTTAGGCATAAATCGGACTATAAATGGTCCAAATCGAGAGGTTTATCGAGTTTAAAATCTGGAAAAATGAATACTAAGGGCTGTTTTGGTATTTTCATAGAACCGACACTTCGGGTTAACCTCGACACAAACCAATAATTTTTATAAACTCCCTTAACCATTTTAAGACTTCTCTAAAAGTTTCGGGTCGAATCGAACACGTTTGACCAAGTCAACGAAAACGAACACTTAAACGAAAACGAAAATCCCACCTGCGACAATACCTCATTGTCGCATGAACAGTGTCCGACAATACCTCATTGTCGCATGAACAGTGTCCGACAATATCCCATTGTCGCATACCTTATTGTCAGAATTGATTATCGGATGATTGAGTATTTTCTCGATTGTCGCATGAAACCACATTGTCGTAATAACTATTGTTGTATAAAACTCGTTTGTCATAATATCATTGTCGCAATAACTAACACTTTCATACTTGAAAACCGTCTCATAAACGCTATTGTCTCATGAATAGTGATTCCCGATAATCGCTATTGTCTCATGAATAGTAACTTGCTATTGTCTCATGAATAGTAATCGCTATTGTCTCATGAATAGTAATTCCCGACAATCCTTATTGTCTCATGAATAGTGATCGCTATTGTCTCATGAATAGTAAATCCTGACAATCCTTATTGTCTCATAAATAGTAACCGACTTTTCAAACAAGACAATATCACAATATACTTGATTTAACGTCAATACAATATTTGGAATAACTCAGAAACATATGACACATATACTTTTGTAAGTATACAATGAGACAAACATAATAATAATGTTTTTGATAATCATTATTACGAAACTCACCAACGGACCGTACATATTTTCAAAACTCAAACTAATCAATCAAACAACCAATGTATTTGGACATAACTAGTTGGATGAACAACTAGCATATGTGATCTTTAGAGATACCTACTTATATCCCTAACCTTCCGCGTTTAGGACGCCCGACAGGTTACGATCGTTGAGACGACAGCATTACTTGTACACCATCATTATTTGCTATTAGCAAACGCATCAGACTCAGGTAAGTCTCATAGCCCCTCATTTTTCTATTTTTACCCAGGGGTGGGAATACATGCTCAGCTTTGTTTTACAAGTGAACACAAGTACAAAACATCGACATATTGACTGCATGAGTTTGTTTTACCTAATCATGAAGACCTCCACTACATAGTTTGTTAGTATTGCTATAGCGTGAATGTTAGTGAATGGTACCATATGGGATTGACAATCCCCGTACGGGGTAGTCGCGCTACCACGACTGCGGTCGAACGGACGCATTATCATTTGTTCATACGTGTGTAGATTAGGCACATGCAGGAGGCAACCTCGCTCAGGTCCTTAAAGGTGGATCCTGACACCCTCAGTTAAGCTCAAACTATGGCCTCATGACAGTAATATACAATCACTATTTTATTTGCTTAATTGCAAATCATCATACTTAAATCTTGTGGTTCATAACTCATATTTCATCATTATACAAACCTGAGAGCTCACCAGCTTTTAGCTGACCTTTTAGCATGTATTCTCAGGTACACAGCAGTAGTAAGACTGCTCAGGATTAGCTAGCTCGAGTTGCATTCAGATATCAGGAGATTTACATGCATTTCTACATTTTGTACAAATAGATATGCCTTAGAATCTCTTACATTTAGCTTGCGAGCTTTTGTAAACAGTATAACATTGTAAAACTTTTATATCACCAATGTAATTGTTTAAACGACGCATATAGAATCGTTCACTTTATCTTATGTGCTTTTGTTTATTGATTAGTCGCGCCCCGACCCGATTCGCTTCCGCAACCCGAATTTGAGGGTGCGACAACAGGATCCCATTCATATATATATATATATATATATATATATATATATATATATATATATATACCTATATAAGTAATAGATGATAGCCTCTTTCTTACGTGTCATATTTATTCTTTTGACAACTAAGCAAAAATCCTAGGTGTCATCACCTTAGCTTCTTAAAAAATCCTATGTGTCATTCAAATTGAAAAAGTTCTAAACCACCTATTTTTTAGCTATTAAACTCTAAAAAATATTTTATAACACTTAGATTCCAACAAATAAATAATAGGTGTTTTTGTTTCACTTGATATCTATTCCTAATATCTATTTCTATATAATTAATAATTCCTTCAAAAAATGAAGATTTATATGCATTCCGATCTTACTACCCTCTACATGTTATCATGATAAATTGATTAGTTTAATTAATAAGAAAGAGGCTATCATTAGTAGGTGATCATAAAGAAAAAATTTCATTGCCTACTCTTTGCTTTCTAGATGATTAGTTTATCTTCTAACTAATTTTTTTTTATATAAAGTTCTTCGTTTTGCTTAATTATATATTTTACTCATCATTTACGTGGTTTATCAACATGCTCATTGTTGTTTTGTGTTGTTTATATAAGATAAATTATTTTTGCAAATTAATATCGAGAATTGTTGAACATGAATCATCAAGTGCATTGAACAGGTTAAAACTAATACGGGTTTTGATATGTCATTTCATGAAAGTTCGGTATTTGATAATATTAATGTATTGATCACTATCACTCATTATTAATTTGTAGAATCACTTCGATGAACCAGACATCATGTTGTTTGTATAGTGTTAGGGTCTACATTCCTTCTAAACTGTAATATATCAATACGTAGGTGCTTAGTTCAGTTATTTATGTATACTTGACTATATAACTACGTATCCCAAATCTTTTTCATCTTCTCATAATTATTAGCCGTGCATCGCACGGGCATAAAAACTAATATATATATATATATATATATATATATAGAGAGAGAGAGAGAGAGAGAAAGAGAGAAAGAGAGAGAGAGAGAGTTTGGATCAAATGAGAACACTTCAAAAATAAGAACGGTGAGAACACCTCATAAATGCACAATTAACCAACAAAAATTATTAGATTCATAGTCATACATCTCAAATATGCAAAGAAAAACAAATGCACACTTCTAAAAATACACAAAAATCAAAAAAACGATTGATGCACGATTATCTCCATAATTGTGCATCAATCGTTTTTTTCGATTTTTTTGTATTTCTGAAAGTTCGCATCTATTCTAATCAATTTTTCTACACATATTTGAGATGTATGAGTGTGAATCTAATGATTTTGTTGGCTAATTGTGCATTTATGAAGTGTTTTTACCGTTTTTATTTTTGAAGTGTTTTCATTGGAACCTTACTCCCTATATATATATATATATATATATATATATATATATATATTTCGGGTGAAACGAGTGAATCCATAGATCACAATATGTAATCCATATCCAATTCACTAAACATCCATATCCACTATTCATTCATTTTGATCGTCAATATCCATCTCAAATGGATGGATGTCTACCGGGTCAAATGAGAATTGCCATACTACATTTATTGCTCGATTGCAAGTTTTAGTCCAAAATCTTCTGCTGCTCCTCAAGTATCATTGTGTTCACGTCATTTTTCATCATGCTAATCGGTATCATCTTTACCTAGAAAAGTTGATGACATGGTGTTTGCAAAATCGAAGAAACCAAACAAATGATATTTGATTTTTTTTTAATAAACTCTAAAAGGATGTTCGAAAGACGGGATTCTAGATAACACACTTTTTAAACAACTCATCATAGCATAACCTCCTCATATAAGAATTATTATTATAACCTAGATGATAAGTTGACCAAAAAAGATAAATCTTCTCCAAAGGCAAATATATATATCTCTATATGGAAGAAGGAAACAAATCAAATACTCCGTATATATTACCTAAATATAGAAAAAATATCGAATAAAAATAGATAGATAACTGTAATTACAAATTTGTTATTTTTAATCTTTCAATTTTATCAAATTGCTAAAACACTAGAATTCATATGTTACTTGTAAACTTGGCGACTGAAGTAGCGGAGCTAAAGGTTTGAAAACTTGATAAACAGATTTGGCAATACCCTAGGGACTAAATTTGTGATTATACGCTATTTACTAAAATATAATTGACTGCGGTCAACAATGTCACCCCCAATAACTAGACAAACGCATTATTATGCTAACATAAATATTAAGATAAGATTAAGATGTGATTATTTTATTACATCTTACTTATACACAATAACATTAAGGTAATAAACTAATTAAATAGTTATTCTTATGAGGCACCAACCCATTTGATTACGAAGACCATCAACACACATTCATCATCTCCCGATTCCAGCAAAGAAGAATACAATGATCACCACATCAACCATCACCGGAACCATCGTTTCGTGCTTGTTGTTTCTACTTTCATCATTGTACATCTTTTTGTGTTATAACGAACATGGCGAATCATGGTGGTTATGGTTCTACATTCCGATAATGGGTGCTTTTGTAGTGGGAGGATTTTTGGTGGTTATGGCTAGAGCCATCATGGTGACACTTATAACGGTGTTCGTGATGTTGACTTTTGTGGGAAAGCGTCGTCGTGTGTTGGTGGTGGAAGGCAGGAAGATTAGTGGCACAGTTGCAATGTATTTGTTGAAGGTTGTGATTAAAGAGAGAAGCCTCTTGGTTATTGCTTGTGGTACTTTTGTCTACTTAACGGCCAAGGTTTGGGCTAGCTTCTTAAGCTTATAGCCAAAACCATGCTCGATTTTATTTATTTATTTGTAAAAAGAGTCAATTTTCGTAGGTAGGTAAGTATGTCTGATTTTACGTTTTAATAGCATCGGCCTTCAAGCAAACAAGGAATTCACAGGGTAAACTTCATGATAGTGTATTTTATGCTGAATCTCAATTAAGGCAATGCAGTTTTTGGTCGATTTTAGGTATTTATTTTACTTTATGCTAAAGTTTAATTAAGCATGTTGCTGTTTAGTACCGGTTAATACTCTTCCTTGCATATTTTGACAAGGATCTCATATAACAAATAAAAGTAAATTCTACATAAAAAGTAGACTAAACTATTCATTCCTAAGACCATCTACAGTCGACTTATTTTAACTTCGAAGGTCGTAATAACCAGTAGCGCACTACCTAGTAGAATAAAAGTATATACGTTACCAATTCGCGTAATATACCTCATGATGTTTAAAGATAAGCTGTTTAAAAGTAAGAATATCCTATTGTATGCATCTAACATTGATGAGCACAATGAATGACTGACATTGTGTTTCTATCAATAGAAGACATTGTTATACCGAACCAATCAGACTGATCAAAAGAGCATCATAAATAATCGTAATCAAGTTACTAACTAAAAGAAATTTTGAATTCCTACTTAAACAATGTCAAGACTGCAGAACTGAAATAAAACACTAAAAACAAGTTACGAAAGACACTCTTATACTTTAAACTCTTATACTGCGCAAACAATCAACCCCAATTAACAAAATCAGAAGCAATAAGACCTGTTTGTGTTGATACATTAAATGTATGTACCTATGTACAAGTATATACTTACAAATAAACATAGCAAAACCTTTGTGAAATTTCAAAGAACTCACCTTATCGTTTCTCAGAACTACAGTGCATGTTCGTTAGTAGTTTTAAGATGGTGTATATGAGTTTCAGCTACTGGTTTGTTCACCACTTTTCTGGTAATTTGCATAATCTTACTTATATAGATTCCTCAGAAATATTGACTTTACAGATGTTAGCAACTTCTTGACGGGCTTCAGGAGGAAGCTTCTTCAAAACATCTGATAAAACCAAATCATGTTTCTTTTTAAGTTCTTCCATCTCTTTTTGCTGCTCAAGCAACAGATTCCCAAGTTTTTGCGCAAGTGTTTCAACTTTAGCATCTTCAGTTTCATCCTCACCTTCTTTCTCATCTTCTTTTTCATATTTCTTTTCATCTTCATCTTCATCTTCATTTTCGTCTTCATCTTCATCCTCTTTGTTATCATCATCTTCTTCTTCTTCTTTTTGTGTGTTCTCATGACTGCATGCGGGTCCAGATTGAGTGGTATCTTCTGACACATTTGAGGGTCGTAGTCTAAGTGGGGAGAAAGATCCTTTTGGCGAATCACTCCAATATTTTCGACCTGAAGGTAACCTTTCAAGAGCTAAAAGCCCAGGTGAAGTGCAAGATTTAATAGTCGAAGAGGTCGGTGTCTCGTTTTGAGGGTCAGAGGGGGAGTCAACGGAGACTGAAGGTTCATTGTCTTCTTGATCATCATAGTAATCACGGGGTGCCCAATCAGGAATGCAGGATCGAATTTCTGCATCAATCATTTCAGCGATCATGGAGACATCTTGATCTGTTAAGTCTAGTTCTTCAACCATTTCACTAGCAACAGCAATAGATGTATCATTATCGGTGTCAAAGGGGAAGTGAATGTTCCGCACATGACCTGGCCCACAATGCAAAACCACAAAACTTAATTGATAGCTATATATAAATTAAACGAGGGATTAGATGTGCGTTTTGAGAGTGTGATTATGCAATACTATAAAATCAGGATCAGATTATAAATTGTAGATGATGGTGCTGCATTTTAAAATTATCATGCAAGATTAAAATGAGATGTTGAAGACAATGCTCAGATGTGTTTCTATTGTCTAAAGTTATACAATAAACAGAGTTTGCAAATTCTGAATATAAAGAAAACTGAGATAAAATGATAAAAAATGTCATTCTTGTGAAGTAAGGTGAGTGGCTTATGAAATATAATAAAAAACAAAATACATTTCTCCAAAAGTTCAAACTGATTATCGACTTCAGATGTTTAAGCAGTTCCAAGACGCAAATCTAAACACTGCCTAAAATTTGAAAGAGATCTCAAACACTATTATTACAAAGATTACCGACAACCTGTGGTGTCTTCTATTCGTAGTTTTAGGAACACCGTGTTCAGGTCTCTCATTTGACCTTTGACTGTGAAATCTCTAGCAGTATCAGGCATTGCTGAAGTTTCACCATTGTCAAGCTTATCTTGATCACGATCTATAAGACTTTATCAGAAACAGGCAAGAAAATATAATTAAGTTTTTCTAAAAATGGCGTCCAAATATTACCTGAGTTGGAATTCGATAGACCTGGTTTATTTATACCATCACTACGCTCATCACGCAAAAACTTATCCATCAGCAGTTCCTTGGCAGATAACCTATCAGCTACCCTAGCGATACACTTCTCTACAAATGATTTGACTTCAGGATCCTTCACTTTCGCTAATGAAGCTGGTTTGACACCCTAACAAGATTGAGGAGATAAATGATTGAGGTTGCAATTTTCGACCCAATTATACACAAATGAGTCAACTTCGGTTAAGTTTGATCTCTAAAGGGTCAAACAGTTTATGATAACAGGTAACTATATCATATAGAACATGCAGGTTGAATGCCATCCGAGATATATACCAAATAAAAGAAAACTCTCCAGATCACCTTTTAAAAAAATTCAATTATCATTGTAATAATCTACTTGTTTAGTACTGTAACAAATTTGTGTATTTATAGAACTAATAAACACCCCATAAAGTAGTTTGCAGGTCAGCCCAACCCAATCTGACCAGTACTTAAACATTGACCCGTTAGCTAACCCACCTGATACGCCCAATTGGACACCACAACTAAACGATATAAAAGTAAAAATCAGTTCTACTAAAGCAACAGTTTATGAGTTGGTAACAAAAAAGGAAATGAACTTCCCGAGTAGACGACATGATATATTGTCCCTTTAGTCATCGATATAAATTAATTCTCTTATCTTAAATATACGAGAAAGAAAGCCTAAGGGTGTAGAAGAGCTTGTAGCACCAATATTCAGCAAAGCTCACCATTCAATGATTACTATGCTAACAAATTCCCTTATGGTCTTAGTAATTAATGTTATCTTAAAATCTTAGAGGAAATCATAAGAATCGGTAGCGACTAACTGACTATTATAAAGTTATGAAGACAGAGTAGCATTTTAACTTGACTGAAATTATTCTTACATTTTAGTCATGACAAAAGCAGCAATCTAAATGTACATATGGGTCACACCATGTCACCATCCTCTCTTCTTTGATTCCAAAATCCAAAAGATCGGTGTAAAAAAATAATCCCTCCCGTCTAGCTTATCTGATGCATATCATTTACGGGTTACTTGCACTGAACGTGTAACCTGCTGAGGTTACTACAGCTACCTAGGTATGCAGAAACTAATAATGTTGATGGAGCAGATGGATTAATGGTGTAGTTAATGCCGCTAATCTGCTACGGACATAAGTTAATTCACCAACGTTTGGTGTCCCAGGGGCCAGGGCCATATGTATAGTTTTGTGAGTAGTTTGATTTAAGCACAAAGATACTACTTGATCATAAGTATTTTTTGCTGGTAAGTTGAAACCTCACTCAATTCAACACTACTGCTTACGATACCATTTAACTCTAGAGTTAAAAATCGACGGGAAGTGTTCACAAAGGTAATAAACCTGTATCAACACAGAATGGTTGTACTTACAACAGTAAAAAACAAAACAATGAATAACCAACAAGTGCATACTTTTCATATGATACGCCAGTGTGTTAAAATTAAAATATAGGCAAACCACTAAGGTTCGAGTCATCTTGCGACCATTAACGTGAGGATGAAATACTATTAGGAAATGAAAAGGCATGATATTATCTATTACTCACTGATGTCACTTTTTTATAAATCTGAGCAGCATTTGCACATTCACAATATGGATACTCAAATGTCACCAATTCCAGTAAGCACATTCCGAAGGCATATATATCTACAAGTTCGTTGTATTCCTCCTCATAAAGCTCTGGTGCCATGAACTCAGGGGTACCTAAATATAATATTACAATATCTTTATGTAATGAAGAGATCACATAAACAAAAGGAAACTTCACCAGAAAATATCATAAACTCACCAATGACACTGTGAGCGGAACGGGCCTGCCGAAGGATGGCTGCAAGTCCAAGGTCCCCAATTTTTACCTCTCCCTGATTCCCATTAACAAAAATGTTGTCACATTTCAAATCGCGATGTATAACGGGAGGATCGTGACTGTGAAGATACAAAAGTCCTTCCAATATTTGTTTAGACCACTTTTTTAATGCTCTCAAATCTACATGCTTATGCTTCTTGCGATACCTACGATAAAACATCAAATATACTCAAATTTATCAATGTGTAGAACATTTCACTACATGAACAAAAACATACTGTCTTAACGTTCCAGATGTGAAAATCTCAGTAATAAAGTTGATGTGCTCATTCGTTGTATCAACCCATGAATTGTAAAA
This sequence comes from Pseudognaphalium luteoalbum, assembly GCA_963422505.1. Taxonomy (NCBI): domain Eukaryota; kingdom Viridiplantae; phylum Streptophyta; class Magnoliopsida; order Asterales; family Asteraceae; genus Pseudognaphalium; species Pseudognaphalium luteoalbum. The sequence continues at coordinate 6,024,865 of OY730193.1, read as the reverse complement.
CTTGATAATGTTCTTATGCTTAAGTGTTTTAAGCAAATGAACTTCCGAATATAAGCGCTCCAACTCCTCAGGATTCCTTAGAAAATCAGAAAACTTAATTTGATTCCAAGCTACTTCTATTCCTTCCAGTTCATCAAATGCTTTGTATCTATATTTTCAATATCAATCAAGGAATCAATAATACCTTTAGCTATCAACATCAACAGTATCCTAATTTTATAACAACATTCATTGATTTATTGCTTTAAAATTGAGTATATAATAATAATAACAATAAAATAACAGGATACACTTTTTTAAAAGCTCCTTTCCCAAGCACTTCTTTATACTGCAAATTGTCGCAAAATCACCATTAGATACAAAATCAGAATCTGACAAATATTAATCAAATGAATATTAAAATTAGGGATGGATACTAACCCGACCGTAGCGACCAGAAGGATCGATTTCAACGAATTCAGTATCCGAATCGTCCGGTTCATGATCTGACATCGACGATTCCAATGGCATTTCTTAAAACCCTAACTTTTAATTACCTTACGAACAATAATAAAACCAGATTCACTCACGTTAAATCAACTTTCACAAATAATAATTTGTGAATTCTGACACAAAAACTGGGATGCCGGTTACCTGATCATCAACTTAGTGTTCCCAATTGCCGATATTAGTTGTTATAAAAATATATATACGTATTACGTTAATCATGAAAACGAAAGCGGAGTGCTGATGAAAGATCCACAAAGTTTAAGGAATGATCTTATTTAGTAAAAAATTGTTTTTTTTTAAATCTGATCTTCAAATTAATTATTAATTATAATTATAATAGGGTTTATCTAACGTGTGCCCCGCATATGTTAAGACATTCTCGAAAAATGAGAAATGCATTTTTCAAGAAGAATCTTGATACCTTTTTCATTTTTCGAAAAAAATATTTTCAACTTTTCCAATTTTCGAGAAGAATATTCACCACTTAACATGTGCTCTTACGGGGGCACAAGTTAAACATTCCCATTATAATAACGAAAAGTAAAATAAAGCATGAATTTGGAAGCATTATGAAAAGTCAATTTGACTAAAATACATCAATAGATTTAAATATAAATATAATATTCTTTTTTGTATGTGTATGATAATATCAAGAAATACCCCTCATCTATGTCTCAATATGCATATTTAGGGGTGTTTGACAAAATTAAAATAAGATGGGGATGAGGATGGAGATTATATTTTACTAACGTAATATCCGCGCTATGCAGCGGAGTATACTATTTTATGGTTAAATAGTTAATCAACGATGATTATATGATTATCAGTGATAATGAGTTAATAGCAGTAATTTGTTTGTATGTAGTGTTCAAGATTTAAGAAATTAATTGGTAAAAAGTGGGAAAATGATATATTGATAAAGTTTTGGTATAAAATGAAAATTAGATCAACTAAATAAGGAAGTGTTGAGTCTTAAATCTTAAAAGTTTCTAAAAATAAAGTACCAACATGCATTATATGTATTATAGATTATAGATAAGGATTACTCGTATTTTTTTTAAGAATCTCTACTTTTTATTTGTGTCAAACAAAGATTGTAGATGAAGTTTCTGAAAATGAGGATCTCCATCTTCAAGAATCTTTTCAAATGATGTTGTCAAACACATCCTTTAATTCATGTTTCATTTAAAAAAGTTTAGAACTTTCACCGTGCTAATGACAATGATCATTTGCATGAAATGTATTTTGGTCATTTTCACTGTGTTTGATGCAAAGGTGCAATTGCAAATCGTGTAATGACTACATGATGCACATATAACTAAATTGGTGTCGTTGTTAGTCATTACTCATTAGTAGTCATATGTAATTTCTAGCAAAAGTTAAAACCCTTTACAGCATAAATGACTTACAATTTTGAAACTCTGCTTGGATACGAACTATAAGACAAATGTGTACCAAAACACTTTTTTCCCATTTGGTAGCGAACTATAAGACAAATATTAAAATTAGTGTTGATTATGGGACCTAGCCTCTAATTGCTTCCTTGTTTATATACGCAAACCGCCATCAATAAAAAATTACTAAAGCAATCAGATATATTTAAGCAAAATACAAGTAAATTTTGTCCTTTTCCCTTCACCAATTCAATAACACAATCAAAATCTAGTTCAAAAGTAGCTACAACAATTAATAATTTTTCCGGTATGCGCAATTAAACAAAAGGGAAAATCTAATTAGTGCCCTAAAGGCAAAAGTTAGTGACATTTAATAATGTTTAATTTTCTTTAGATAATATAAAATGTAATTAATGATGATGTATAATTGAAAACAAGTGGGTTTAATCAATGAAAGTTGCGATATATATAGAAAGTTGTAGTGCATTTAATGAAGCTTATCGTGTGCCCTTAGTGCACAAGTTAGCCAAAACCTTGAACAAAAGGCTTTATAGTTAGCTCTTATAGTTAGCGACATGTGAGTAATTTTCGAAAAAGGTTTATAGTTAGCTATTACTAGCTCAAAAGTACATGTGAGTAATTTTCGAAAAAGGTTTATAGTTAGCTATTACTAGCTCAAAAGTATGACATGGCATGTTTGTGCTCCTCCACAAACATCCTTTCTACACACAACATGATCTTTATAGAATGATATGTTTACAAGGGTACAAAAGACATGTTGCTTCTCAATGACGTATAATTCTATGATATTTTCTGATGACTGCCCCTAAAACATATTGGACAACGATCATGAAAAAACAAAGAAGTCAATTGCGCATATTGGGGTTCAAACAATGATCAGATTTTAAATTTGGTTGGGATTCAAACAATTATCAGTTGATCACGGTTCAATTACCGAAAAATAAAGTCAATAGGAATGTGAACTGATTGAAGAATACGAAAAATTTTGATAATAAAAACAATACGTAGTAATAAGTTAAATAGACTATAGTAGGGTATTAAATTTTCACAAAATATTCGGTTTAAGGAACAATTTAAGTTTTTAACAAAAAAATAATTCAACTCTTAGAAATTTGATGTCTAGTGTAAAAAAACTTGATTAACAACTGATCAAGCATAAAATATATACTTGAGTGCAATGGGTAGGGTTCGATTCGATACTCTTCGTGACTTACGTGGGTAACCCGTTGGAATGTATAGAACGAAACCAAGGGTGGTGTGAATCGACTTGGAGAAGATTAGTTTTGTTATCTTCCCTTGTGCGATTAGGGTTTTCTAGGGTTTATGGGTGAAGGTGTATTTGGAGGTGCTTGGGAATGAATAGTGCTCATACTCTTGTATTTATACATACCGTGGGCAAGTTTTGCCACGTGTCACGATCCGTCACCATCTGGTGATGCCAATCGGATGATTGTGATCAATCCCCCTTTGCGCATGGATCCCCTGTGCTGATGTGGACCAATGACAATAGAGAGTTTAAACTCTTGGGGACCACCACTAACGTTGGTGATCCTCGGATTATGTTGTCGTGGGCCGTGAGGACAGTGAGACACTAACCCTAGGTTAGTGGGCATGTGCGCTGTACTGGCCGTTCCCTGCTGGACCTTTTCCTGACGGATGGGCCTCCTGGATAATTAATTGGGCCTAGGATGCTTGGGCCTAGGATGCTTGGGCCTTTCCTGGTTTTGGGCCCCTGCAGTTATGTTATTGGGCTTAGTAGCCTTTCCTGATTTTATTTGTTGGCCTAGTAGGGGTGGTACACGATTAGCAACCAAACCGATTCGTAATTTTGAACAATTTTAAGTATAGTTTGAGTTAATATATAAGTATAAAATTCTGGAGGAGATCTAACCACTAATTCTATATTTTCACTTGCAAAAAATTAGAATGATAAATTCCGGAGTTTTGCCTTTTATGGGTTTGTGCCAGTCAACTTTAAGGCTATGGGCTAATTTAAAAATGACAAGTATCCATTAAATTAAAATAGAATGGTAAACTAGTGATTGTGAGTCCATGGGCCCGGTGCACCCCACCTTTATTCTTTGGATCCGCTCTGCGACCTGCGTTACATGTTTCGTCTACAACTCTACATGCATACTAGGTGATGTCATGTGACAAAAATGGGTTTCAACATTTAATTTTATTTGTGTAACTAAAAGGTTAAGTCAAATGAAATTGTACCATGAACCGGATTTTTATATAATATAATGACCAACCAATAATATATATTATATACTTTATCAGTTTGGTATTGTTCAAAACAATATTATTATGGTTGAATATGACATATGTTTGTCTATTGTTTAGCTTATTGTGTACTCCCTTTGTCCTAAATTAAGTGTTCTGATTTGACTTTTTGAGTATTCCTTTTCCAACTTTGACTTTAAATAGTTTTTGTTTGTGTTATATAATACTTGATGTAAAATATACGAACGGACTGAATTTTATATGTATTTTCATTGGTATAATTTTCATAAAGTAATATATAACACAATCAACAATATTTAAGGTCAAAGTTAAAAAAGAAAAACTTCCAAATCTGATTCAGGACACTTAATTTGAGACGGATGGAGTATTATTTAAGGGATTATTAGTTAAAATAATAAACTATTTCAGTTACATTATTTAAAGGATTATTAATTAAAATCACAAAATATTTTAGTTACGATTTTAATGTATTCATGATATTACGGTTGTTTGGTTAAATGGATGACCAATTTTTAGTTTCATAATGTTGATAAAAAAAATTAATGTAATTAATCAATATAGATAAATATTTCAAATACGATTGGTTTATTTATAAATTACCACTTGAAATGTCATGATATTTAAATTATAAGGACTAATAAAATAGGGAAGTATTGGAAGTGTCAATTACAATAGTTGTGAGTACACATTAAAAAATTATAAAAACAATGAAGGAAATAATTTTAACCGTAGGATCTTTAGGGATGGAACCAATCTAAGGTTCAGATTGATCCATTGTATTCTGTTATATATATATATATATATATATATATATATATATATATATATATATATATATATATAAGATGTTACATGTATAAGTCGCTCTTAAATATTTTATGGGCTGGCAAAATGTATTTTGTGGTACTCCAAACCTGGATGATCACAACTTTTTAGTACCCTAAACCTTTAACGGTATAACATGGTGTTCTCAATTTGACGAACATACATGTTATCATTTTAGTATCGTGAACTCGGTCATGTGCTAGTCACATTAGTTTTCAGTGGTCAAACATACAATTTTATTGGTTTACAATGTGATGATGCACATTTTTCTTAAACTATATGCAAACTGAAACATAATATTTAATTTGAGACGGGTGGAGTAATATTATACGTTTAAACAATAGGACTATATATTTCATTTTCTTTCAGGCCCATCTACAAAAATAAATCTAAAATATCTCATAGATTTTATCGCATCATGATTCAAATTGTTTTACAGTCTTCAATTTTGTTCAGCTTCAGAATGGATTTATGTAGCCAAATTGGTAACTATGGGGATACAAATTGGATATCACTTTACAATCGTACAATATTGAAAGCTATATTGAGAAAAGGAACATCTGATGCTTTTCAATTACTATATTGTTTCAGTCGAATAACCCACCTACTGTTACATCACAATTTGTAAACATAAACCTAAAAGGTTAAGAGGGTGTTTGGGATAACTTTTTTAAATAATTATTAACTTTTTCATTTTTTTATTGTAAAAAGCTCTTCTTTTTTTCTTCCGAACTGCATTTTGGTTTGATCACTTTTTTACAACAAATAAGCTAGTTTTTTTGATGCCAAGGGAGTGAAGCTCTTGGAATTTTAGCCTTTTGACTCAAAAGCTCATAGGCTAAAAGCCAAGTGAAACACCCTATAAGATCATTCCGTTAATTAATTAACAGGAAATGTAATGTGTTAATTAATTAACAGGAAATGTAATGTGAGTAGCACATGATAAGTTAAGTGAGTTCCGGATACTAAAGTTAGTTGTTTGTCAAGTTAAGGGTACCATAGTATACCTTTAAAAGTAACCCTTAAAAGTAAGGTACTAAAAATTAAAATTCGAAGTACCAAAATACATTTTGGCCTTAATTTAACATATAGTTTAAATTAAATTGTATTAGCAAAACATTATTCTATATCAAATAAAAGAAGAAGAAGATTTCAATTGATTAATTGAATATGCATTAGTTTGAATATGTTAAACCTTTGACCGCATCAAAGTTTATTAGATAAAAAAAATTAATAAAATTATAATAAATTCACACACTCACCACAAATATTTAATTTATTTTAACAAATATGACTTAACCCACGGTTAAAACATTTCATCCCTGCATTTAACAAACAAAATACTTTTACCCCTTTTTCTCATAACATTAATGTCTTTAATACTAAACTTCCACACACACACAAACTAGGATATTTTTAAGATATCGTAGATACATATATGGACAAGCCTTATCGACTTATCATCAAGAAAGAAACAATAATAGCTTATAGTGTATGTAAAGATATACATCTCCTTCAAGCGATAAATAGAACGAGACAAAACAATTTAATGATTTTATATCAATAATCGAGGGTCGTAGGGAAGGCTGCTAATGATAATATCATAATACCCCACATAATTAAAACCTTATATTTATTGTATATATAAATATATTTGTATACGTATTGTAGGGTAGGGGCTGCGGATAGAAAAAATAGAATATGTATAAATAATGTAATATGTTGCAACAATTAATATATATAGATTAGGATTAGGATTATTATTCGATACATAATAACCACTATATAAGGCATTCTCATGTCTATTCATTATCATTCATCAACAGTACTAGTAGTCTAGTACCAATGGATGCTTATATGATCAGCTATATAACCATTACCTGCTTATTTGCTGCTTCATTTTGGTTCATCGCTCACTTGCGCCGCAAATACCTCAACCTTCCGCCAACCATATTCCCAAACATCCCCATAATCGGTCACCTTTACCTCATCAAGAACCCCCTTTGCAGAACCTTAGCCAAGATTTCAGCCAAACACGGCCCAATCCTCCTCCTCAACTTCGGTTCCCGCAAGGTCCTCTTGGTCTCAACTCCTTCCTTGTCCGAAGAATGTTTCACCAAAAACGACATCATTTTCGCCAACCGTCCGCGTTTACTCTATGGCAAGATTCTTGGGTCTAACTACACCAACCTTTGTACATCGTCGTATGGGGCGCATTGGCGCAAACTTAGGCGTATTGCCAACGTTGAGATCTTCTCCTCTTTTCGTCTTAACGAGTTGCATGAAGTACGTGCTGATGAAGGAAAACTTCTTATACGTAAGCTCGCCTCGGAATGCTCATCGCCAGTGAACCTAAAGACGACGTTCCATGAGATGACATTGAACGTGATGATGAGGATGATATTCGGGAAAAGGTATTATTGTAGCGATATGAAAGAGGAAGGGAGACAGTTTCAGGAGATATCAAAGGAGACGTTTTTGGTTGGGGATGCTTCGAATTTAGGGGACCATTTGCCGTTTCTAAATTGGTTCGGTGTCAGAGGAGTGGAGAAGAGGATGATTGCTTTGCAGAAGAAGAGGAATGCATTCTTTCAAGGGGTGATTGTAGAACTTAGGAAGTTGAAGGCCGATCATCAAGGGAACAACAAGACCATGATTGAAGTATTATTACAACTACAACAAAATGAACCCGACTACTATACCGATGACCTCATTAAAACTTTTTTGCTGGTAACTAAGATCCTATGCATCCCTCTTGATTATCGTTTAATTCTCCGATTATATATGTTTTACCATTACTATAATTTGCTTGCAATAATATAATTAACGTACTCTTACTGTTGATGATCAGAACCTATTATCAACGGGAACTGATACTTCTTCCGGGACTATGGAATGGGCTTTTGCATTATTGCTGAACCATCCACATGTTCTAAAGAAGGCACAGAACGAAATTGATAGTCACGTGGGGAAAGACCGTTTTGTTGATGAATCCGACATGACCAACTTACCTTACCTCCATTGTATCGTTAACGAGACATTGAGACTCTACCCTGCAGGGCCAGTACTAGTACCTCATGAGTCATCAGAAGACTGTGTGGTTGGAGGCTATCACATCCCAAATGGGACCATGCTACTGGTAAATCAATGGGCCATGCATCATGACCCTGAGTTGTGGAGTGACCCCGAAAGGTTTCAACCAGAAAGGTTTGAAGGGATAGAAGGGGCGAGAGACGGTTTTAGGTTCATGCCATTTGGGTTTGGAAGGAGGTGTTGTCCAGGGGAAGGGCTAGCCACGCGTATAATGGGGTTAACACTGGGGTTGCTTATACAATCTTTTGATTGGGAAAGGCTTAGTGAAGAGATGATTGATATGACCGAAGGTCGTGGGATCACATTGCCGAAAGCTCAACCTTTGATAGCCAAGTGTAAACCACGTCCAACGATGCTAAGTTTAATAGCCAAGGCTTGAGTCTTGTCTTCTCCGGGCGCGCTTAGTCGAAAGCCCAAGAGTTCAAACCATATAAAACCGACAGGTTCCGTTTGGAATTTTCAAATCGATCATTAATCCATTTTCATTGATCTGAACCATATATATATATATATATATCTTCTTCATGTTATATACATGTTTTATTATTTGTAAGTCGTGTACTCGTTGTATTATACAAGTTGGCGTTTTTTTGAAATTCCACAAATACAAATGAATAAATGTGTATTGTATTATATACAAAAATTATAAGGGAGATTCTTTCCCGCAATATTTATGAAATTTAAATGTTCGTCTCTCAACTTTTTTTCAAAAAGAAAAAAGAAGAAAAAAGAAGAAAAAAAAAAGATAGAGATTTGTTACCGAGTGTGTTTAACTCGATCAATTTTTGTTTTTTAGTATATGCATATGAGCAATTAACGGTTTTCAAAATTATGGTCCTGATTTCTTATGTTTGTTATTTGGAGAAGAATCATGAATCGACAACATAACAGGCCCAACTTAACGAAACACGAGATCGATTTGGATTCGACCAGATCTCCAGTTTGTGATGAGGTTCAAGAATGAGAAGATCATCTATTTGTCCACTGTTGTATATCAAAACATGTGTGTCGAAACATATTAAAATGGTGGAACTGTGGAAGTCCGAGGTTGTTAGCCCCCTCAACAAGCCCAAGTTCAAAAAGAAATAGCCCAAAATCCGATGTTAATATTTTAATATTAATTTGGCGTATCCCAAAATCTATTTTTTAAATAATATTTTCATAGCCGGCCTCTTTTTTTTTATCGGACATAATCGGCCCCATAATCTATTTCGAAAGCCAAATAAATCATTTAAATTAAAAAAAATACAATTACACTTACATTTTAAAATTAACATTTCAATATTGCCATGTGTCCTTACAATTTTTCTTTTTTTGAAAAATAACATTTCAATATTAATCTTATCATAATAACTTTTATTAAAGGAACTTTATAACAAATTGGTATCTTAACAACGTTATTATATTATATAAAACCACACATGACTTCATATTTTGATACATAAACAGGATCACTTTATAGGGTTTAGATCAAATATAATACAATTTTATGATACAATAAATAGAATAAAAAAACAAATTAAAAAACTGCTATTAGAGAATTACAACTGAACGACCTTGACACTTAGCACTCAAAGCACTTGAGATTGAATTTACGTGGCCTGAGTAGACTAAGCTCGAAAGCAAAGACTTTGAAAACTAGCAACTACAATTGAAATAAATGACGACTCTCCTTGAATCTAAAAGACGAGAAAGCTAACTAAACTAAATAGATGAAATGTTAAATTGCTATCCTACCTATCATGATATTGCAAACTTGAACATACCTAACTACATTGCACCTAAGGCAATTCCGTGTAGACGCTGACCCCTGCCTTCAAACCCGACTAAATTCTATGATATGAATTTTGAGTTGCTTCCGTTGTGGCGAAAATGGGAATCCATTCACTGTTTCCAATGCATGATTTAATATGAAACGCTAAAAATTCCACTTGACCAACCTATCCATAAAACAAACCATGAACGGTAAATATATACTAACTCCTAGCTAGGATTTCCCTTGTTTATCACAGTCTTTCATAACGGACATGAAATCGTCGAAAGATTGCTCTTAAGTTTCTTTTTATTGCAATAACTATTACTTTGGAGTTACCTAGTCGGGATAAATGATGATATTGAAGATCCGAAGGATCCTCGTTTGATATTGATAGCTCTCTAATCCTACACGAAAAGTAAGAAAGTCCTAATATTTTGATCAATTCAAGGTGAAAAAAGGTGTTGCACCTCATGAGTAATAAAATAGTGTGTTTGATATTTGTGACAAAAAATTAGCATCAAGTAATGAAAAATATGTGTTTAGTGTGTTTAGTGTAGGAGTTGATTTCCATTAGTACCATAATTAGTAATTAATAACACATGCATATTGAGTGTGATATTTTGTGGAGTTACTAATGTGCGCACAATTTAAATTGACTAAATAAGATTATAGAGTAGAGTTCAAATAAATATATCAATTTTGAGTGAAAATGGTGGAATCAATTTCAATCACCCATTTTCATCAAATACCCATTTCCCCACATTTTTGAAACTCAAATATCTCATAAACGGTAAGTCGAAAAATCATGAAAATTGCATCATAAAATTCAGCATTTTCTCCTCTTTGATGTGTCGTCTCTGAAGGCATATTTTTGACAACTTTTCCCCCCATTTTTTGGTGGATTTTACAAATTAGTAACACATGTGTTAGTGATTGGTTGTACATTTGATTTTTTATTAGGGTTAGGGTTTATGGCAAGGGTTTAGGGTTTAGGATTTATTGTTAGGGTTTAGCAGGGTTTAGGGTTAGTGTTTAGCAGGGTTTAGGGTTTAGTATAATTTAGGGTTTAAAGTTTTGTAAAGCATTTAGGGTTGGGGTTCGCCCGCATTTTCTAACTTTTTAACCAAATTCGACGAGTCATAACTTTCAAACCATGATGAGTTAACTTCTAAAAATTTGCAGACATGTTCAATATAACAAAATGAAACTTTCCACTTTTTCTAATTTCACAAAACACGAAAAATGGGACGTGTCACCAAGATTTGGCCATTTTGACCACTTTTGGTGAACCATTAAATTTTCTAATGACTCATAATTGAGTCTTGACCGTTTGCACAATTGTTTAGTACCAAAAATTGGACGTGTCACCAAGATTTGGCCATTTTGACCACTTTTGGTGAACCATTAAATTTTCTAATGACTCATAATTGAGTCTTGACCGTTTGCACAATTGTTTAGTACCATAAAACAAATTTGCGGGAGATGATAAGTGTACCATATCATCAACCCACGTGATACTAGGCTATTAGGCATCTAAGTGACCCGTTTGGACATTTATGACTTATATGACTCATTTAGCATCCAATTCACCCAATGATACTCAAAATCAACTAATTATGACACATTTGACTTATTCAAAAGGTTTGACTACCAATCAACTTCAATATTCAACACTTGACCAATTTTATCTATCTACAAACCCAAAACCACATATGCTTTTATCATTTATCAAAATCTGCATACATGGGTCATGTATATCTACATAAGACCTGTTTGACTTTCAAAGTTAAATTTTAAGTCAACGACTAATATTCCACTATTACAAAAAATGTATAAAGGCATTGTTTGGGGCGTATTATACAATATAATACAAAATGATAATTTCAGAAAGAGAATGCTTGCCACTTACAAACATGCAAGCCGAATCCCTCTACTCTTTCTTGATATCTTTACCCTCTCTGTGAGTACTTCCACCTATAATCGATTAAACATAGAACGAAGTAAGCATAAATGCTTAGTGAATATATAAACAACCATTAAACAATTCAAGTAACACCTAATATAAATTCCTAAATGGAATTGATACACTTACACACATAATCATAATCACACAACAAATGAGCATAGGTAGAGATCAACACCCAATTGAATCTGCGGTCCTTAAGATACAATTTGTGCTTAGCACATATTTTGTAGTGATCAATAATTCGCAATAACTAATCTCTACTCTGTTGCTCCATCACATATTTCACAATATTCAACACAATTCTACCATATGCAATATAATAATGTACAATAATAACAACAAATACATGATTATGTAAAACCTCTTGCTCTTAAGCAATCCGGAATTACATAACCTTCACTTAATTGATTCTCTATAGACTCACCTTATCAATTGATCATGATCTCAGATAACAACGATACAAGTTATCCCAATCCTTTCACACTTATACATATAATGCATAATGATAGGGGTGGAGCTAGAGGGGGCATGGGGGGCAGTCGCCCCCTTAAAATCTAGAATTGTGGAAAAAAATAATTTTTTTAAGGTTAGTAGTAACAGTTTTGGAGTTTTGCCCCCCAAAATGATAGAAAAAGAAAAAAAATATTTTTTCCCACTTATAAAAAATATCCTAGCTCCGCCCCTGCATAATGATACATTTAGAATCTAAAATTCATAACAACTAGTTAGTGAATCATATTTCACTCTCTGCACTTTGATTAGTCTAAGTATTCCATTATCTAATAATCAAGGTTTAACTTTCAAAAATCATAATTATTTCAAACCTTTAATTTCCTAGATTCTTTATTGAATTCTTGTTTAATTAACTTATTCAAGCTCTATCAACATGATTAATCACTCTCTAGGTTAACTAATCTAACTTAGATAGTTTTTTTTGCAAAACTTATAATTTCACCAAGAACACCCTTAATGAATTCATCATTTTCATGAATTGGAATGATCAATACTAGTGATAATCATATTAATAGACACCAACTAATTCAATCTCGTGTCCTAATTCAAACCAATTAGATGAAAATCACCAAAACCCATTAAGACTCCCTACCCTTTAAACCCTAGGTTATAATTCACAAAAGAATACTTACAAGGAGGTTAGAGATGATGATGAGGATGATAATTGAAAGATTCTTGAGCTTAATCAAAGATTGGAAGGGAATGATTGATGATGATAGTGATCCACGGGTTTTGGTTCCTCGTATTAAGTTTCTGGAAAGTGCTAGAATGATTCAAAAAAGAAATACGTATGAGTGTATATAAGTTTAATCCTTTTATTTCGTACAGCCTGGAACTGAGAAATCCAATTGCATTTTATATTATCTATCATTATTTATATAATAATATTTCATAACATGTATATTTCTGGATACACTAGAATTATACCTTAAATACCGGGGTGTTATAGAAACACATGACTGGCATTTCACCTAACAAAGTTTCAATAGCTAAAGAAGCATTACAACATTGAGCATACTTATCAATAGACCACATTAGACATTGACTCGAGTGTCTTGTGGCTTTACTCCTCCCATCTTGAAATTCTTTATCACCAAGTAATCGCTTCAAAAGATTGTGTCTAATATTGATGTTGTAGACAATCATCAAAAGATCAAGTTAGTTTTACTAAAGTTAGTAAAAATATTAGTATGTCATGTTGCACCAAAAATCATACTTACATTTAGTTGAATGCTGTTAATGTAAATTATAATTAGTAATTCTAATTTTTTCGTGGTCCTTCAATTTTTTCCCAAGTATTGTGATATGTTTAATATATATGATGATTACATAAGAGATTGACACCTCTTTATTTTGAACTAAGAGATCATTGTCAGTAACTACATTTGGACTAAATATATATTCAAACAAATATATAGGTTGACTTAATGGTCCAAAATTGAAAACTTATATTGACGTATTAGAGTTTGACTAAAAGAGTTAATAACTAGGAACTGAGATTTGAGAGAAAAAGTATCAGAGAAATAAATAAATTATTTAAAAATTGGATCGTTGAAAATCAATTTCATCGAACCTTTATCTTACTTGGTATCTAGTTAGATGGTCTCATTTTCGTAATACGATAACTTTGTCCACGACCTCTAAAAGTTCATAGACAACCCTGAACAATATAATGTATTTCAAAAAACGGCTATAATAACACTCTTCTAATATAATTGAAACGATTTTAAGGGGCTGTAAGGCATCTAAATGCATAATTCCCAAGTAACTACACAACTCTCTGTTTAAACAAATTAAAAGAATTAAACTGGTAATTAAAAATGGTATATTTACCCAAGCATAGCATTGTAATTTGCTAGAATGTAGTAAATGGTCTTAGAAGGTAAACGGAAAATCACGCTCCTCACTTGAATTAGGAATGTCATAAATTAGGACATTGCATTCATGATTCTTCCTACATGGTAAAATAAATTGTCTATCTATAAATCTCTTTATAACGATCTTGATATGGTTTAGTGTATTCTCAATAACATTAGAAACACACGTATGCAAAACCATCGTCACTAAAAATTCATTTGTTATCCTACTTCTTTTTTGCAGCCAATATTTTTTTATTGAATTCAACTTATAAAATTAGCGTTGCAAATGAATTTCACCAAAAAATAAAGTTTTTGTACACTTAATATATTTAATGTGTCATGTCATTAAAAAGTATAGATGTAATAAAATTACTTTGTTACCGTTGAAAATAGAGGATTCAGAATGTATCCGAATACATATAGCGGAAGTGTCGAACCACTGCTTATATATATATATATATATATATATATATATATAGAGAGAGAGAGAGAGAGAGACTTGGGATCCTGTGAGAACAAGGGGATTCCGTGAGAACACATGTCATCCCTCCATTTTTTGATCAAAAACATGATTTTGGAGGTGGTACTTTTGTAAATACTTTGAAGTTTGATTTTGAAGGGTTCACATAAGGATTGCTATGTGAAGTTTAAATTTTTTTGGCTTCACAATAATTTTAACATGGTGAAGTTTTATACAATTTTTGTTAACAACAATATTTGAATTATTGAATTGATATGTATAAACATTAATCTCTTTAAAAACTAATGTTAAAACATATATATTTACTTAATCTCATTAAAACTATGAGAACCTATACAAATAAAAATTTATAGTATCATAACCTTATCTTAAGAAAAAAAAATAAACTTAACCTCACAAAATGATGTGAAGTTAAAAAAAACTTCACATGAGCAAAATGATGTGAAGCTAAAAAATTTAGCTTCACATGAGCAAAATGATGTAAAGTTATAAAAAAAAACTTCACATTAACAATGATGTGAATCTAAAAGAAAAAAAAGCTTCACATGAGCAAAATGATGTGAAGCTAAAGAAAAGCTTCACATGAGCAAAATGATGTGAAGCTAAACAAAAAAAAAGTTCACATGAGCAAAGATGATGTGAAGCCTCCAAAATCAAACTTTAAAATATTTACAACAGTGTCACCTTCAAAATCAGGTTTTTTGATCAAATAATGGATGACTAAGATGTGTTCTCACCGTTCTCACGGAATCCCCTTGTTCTTACCAGCACTCAACCCTATAAATATATTACCGGTCGAGATAACGCTAACAAACGAAAAACTATCATGATTCACAACCTAAAATTCCCATGTCTGTTTGCATCAAACGTATGTACACAAATTAAACGAGTGCTTTCACTCGTCTCTCTCGATTTCTCTCATTCGTAAAAATATTGTCAAATGTGCTAACACCTTTCACATTATATTACTCCCACTATATATAGTCAGAACATGTAATCACTAAGAAAATGAATAGACTCCATTAAGTAATACCTAAATGGCTTTATTTATTAGCATTTAATTTCAATTAATTAGTGGGTGGGTTGGATCCGGGTCGAACCGGATCCATGCTCCAACAATCACTCACATTGTTTATAAAATGGGTATGTTGCTCACTTTATTACGAAAATGTGATTACGTTACTAATTTATAATTTTAACCCTAGGTTTTATGTATGATGATATGATAATTTATATTTATATAACAATTAGGTATTGAGCCCATGCGATGCACGGCCATTTGAAAAGTAAAGTTATATAGTAATTTGTAAGTAGCCGAATATATCAATAGACATATAATTAGTGTTATCGATAGCACAATTAATTTCTGATGTTGACCAATTATTTTATGTTTACTTCAATATTTTTCATATATATTATATAAAGTTATAAACCAAACTTCTTTTTAAACAATGCCAAAGTGTTTGTAAAATAACACGTAATAGTTAACTAAAATAATACGCTGTAATAGGTAATTAAAAACTTTATTTTATATACAAACACTAAGCACTGAGCTCGTGCGATGCACAATCATTTATATAATACCATTAATTAGTTTGTATGTTATTATGTTTCAGTTTGAATACATAATAAAATTAAATTAATTTGTAAGTTATTGTGTTAAGTTTTAATACATTTGTTAAGCTTATGCAATGCAAGGTAATTAAAAAAATTAAAATTAATTTTATGTTTTTTAGGTTTTCAGCTGTATCTTAATATTGTTGAAAGTTTAAAATTTATTACTGAAATTCAATAGTAATATATACCAAAATGTACATAAAATAATCAATTTCAAATTTCTTTATTAAAATTAATTTTCTTAAAACATGGTAGTGGATGATGATAATATTTGTTATATGCAATGTATAAGATATGGATTAGAAAATGAAGCTTTTTTATGTAGGTAAAAATTATTATATATTAAATATAATATAAGAATTATAAAGGCTATTATAATAAAGTATAGTTGATAAATAATAATCTAATAATTAATAATTAAGGTTTTTAAGAAAAAAATAATATGATGATGTGACATGTCTAAAAATCAAGAAAAAATCTTTATTTTATAAATATAGATAGATTATGAAAGTGCTTATTTATATTTATCACGGTTAAGATATATTGGTGCTCATATTCTTATTATAAAAAAATCATATTGCTTAGTGGATTAATTGAATCACAAAAATACAAAACGATAATGATCAAATACTCAAATACTAGTGTCATACCCGTCTGTTGGACGGCTAAAAAATAATAATTTTATACCATAACAGCTTATAAAATACTACTGTAATATGCATGAAAGGTCCATACAATTTCTGAAGAAGAAAAAAATATAATTGTTAAGATATACATGAGAATTTCAAAATAAATTGTATATAAGCATAGTAAATATACAACCTAAAATTTAAAAATGAAAGTTTTATTTATATTAAAATAACGGCTCAAAATTAAATCCTTTTAAAGACATTGAAAAAACGAAAATGGCACAAAGATTACCATCATGATTTGCATCAGAAGATTACCATATTAAAATAACGGCTCAAAATTTAACACCTCATCCTCTAACTGTAACTGATAATCATCCTGATTTGCATTAGAAGTACCAGTTTGCCCATGATTACCATCATGAGTTTTTGAAGGTGGAATATCATTCCTGGAAACATTGTTGATCGGGTTCTCGTTATCTGTCATTTCTGTACTCAAACAACAAAACTCACAACTTGTTAATCGTTAGTACTTACTATACTAGCCAATCAACCCCCCCTTCAATAGCTAATCCCACTTACCAGAATGTTTGACTTACACCAACTAGATTTGGGATTGAACATTTACAAATGCTCAATTCACCCAAACCTATGCTCTGATACCAACTTATAACACCCGACATTTTCAACAACATATTTTATAATATTATCCATGTGGAAACGTTGTCCCAAAACATATTTACTGTAACTAAATGTTTATAGATTCTCAAAACATAACACTTATACTAAATAATTACATAACCATATTAACAAGACCGGGTGTTATGAAAACTATTCAAAAAATAATATTAACAAAAAGGTCAGAGCGCGCGATAACTCAGTCAAACATCCAGTCAACCACCATATCCCGATCTACATCAAAAGCTAACCAAAAATCTGCAAAACATTCAACAACGAGGGGATTAGCTCATGCTAAGTGAATGGAACCGTAACCAACGATTCAATCCATTCATAAAAAGTTTGACAACAACTGATAAACTAAATCACATAAGCACATAACTATAAGAGGATCGACGGTTACTGGTATACTATCACAGTCACCTGCAATCACTGGTATACTATCACAGTGATTTACCGATAACCTGAATACTACCTTCACTGAATAGGTTAGTTCTCAACTATGTGTATCATAGTAACCTAGACTGCTACACAGTAGTAACCAGACCCAACCATTGTTGACCTCTCTCCAAATCAACTGAGCAACTAGTCACATAAAGGCATAGTCTGTATGCAGATATGTACAACAACTAAACACTGAACAACTGGTACAACTGTAAATCAAACTGAATCAATCAACTAATCAACCGGAATTAATAATAATATATACAATAACTTTAACTGAACATAACTAAATCTATCCTGGTTTATCCATTGTAACCGAACCCGTTACAACTGGGTTGAACCGAGGATTACAGTAACCACTCACCAAAATGACCAGTCCTTCAACCCAGTGGTCTTATATTACTGAGTTGCCGCCTGCTTATCTGAGAACACAATAATAACAAATTAGTATCTTGTTCCATAACTTATTCCATATCATAAATAATAACATTATTCAAAACATGTATTCTTAAGATCAACATCATATATACTAATCATATTATACATTTAATATACTATCAATTATCACAAGTATAAGTACTTAAAACAATAAATTAAATTTCTGTCTAACAGGGGAATCCGTCGGATTCACCATGAATCCGCCGGATTCTACAAGTTTTTTCAGCCCAGAAATTGACCAGAAAAAAATTAACGAATCCGCCCCATGAATCCGCCGGATTTATCCTGAATCCGGTACCCAAAACTGGCCGGAATCCGCCGGATTCCCTTGAATCCGCCGGATTTCCTTGGTCGTTCAGACCTGCACCTGCTGTTCAAACACAGCTCCGAACCAAAACACAATTTTACAAAACTTCAGCTTCAATATACGAATTTATTCGATAAATGACCACAAACTTTAACTACAAACATATTATAACATCAAATAAGTAAATCTAACATGAATTTCAAACATGCATCATCATCTAACTACAAATTCACCAAACCCTAACTTTAACATTCAAACTTGAAGAACATATACAAACTCTAACATCAAATCTTCATATAACCATCAAATATCATCATATAATCAGTAATAAACATCCTATCTAACAATTTCTTTTCATAAATCATAAACCCTAATAATTTCTATCATCAAATCAAACTCAAGATAAGAACATGAAATACTTACAATCTTTAAGTTAATAAGATGAAGATGATAGGGATAATCTGATTTTTACTAGTCTAAATCTTCTACACAATTAAATTCCCAAATTCCTTTTTGATTTCTTGCTAATAGTTTGAGAGAGTTTTTAGAACAAATGAATAAATGTTAGGTGAAGAAAATGAGTTGGCCTAATCCCCACCGCCCCCAATTTTATCTGTGTTTATTTTATCCCTTCTAATTCTATTGTCTGGAGCCTGAAAATACCCGCGAAACAAAATATTTTATTTTACCGTCAACTTTATTAATTTAAAACAAGTAACATTTTACTAGTCACAATAAAACCTGAGGCTCTTTTACTTGTTTATTTTCAAATACACATAGGACGATTGCTTAGTTGTCAAAAGAAGAGATGTGCTACATAGGAAAAAAGACTTCTCTATTAGTAAGTATATATATATATATATACTAGTTTTCAAACCCGTCCAATGGACACGAAAATGTTAATGAGAATATAGTTGTAGATGATATATGAAATGATGTAATTAATGTATAATTAAATCGAAGGTTTATGTGAGACATTCTTTATTTGTATGTTAATATTGACATGATCATTCACAACTAATATATTGAATATATTTTTCATGTACTATATAGTATGAAGAAATTTTTGGCCCCTTATGTGTGCATGTTTGTTAGTGTTTGGGTTGCTAATCATCATATGGTATTGCGGCTATTGCAAAAGAGTGCTTTTGATTGGTGTAATGATACTTTTTATGTACTTAATAATATGTATGTTTTTTAAATTTCAGTCCATGTTTCACTAAATATATATTTACAAAATATATATCCAAATATATAAAACCAAAATAGGTGTTCTGCTAGAATTCATATTCGTACCTCTTTATGTTCAGTAATGTCACACAAGTTTATGTGTTAAGGCGTCAAGTGATGAAAAAGGTGTTCTGCTAGGAGTTGGTGCGAGCTTTGCAGTGGTTGTATCTATAACTCCATTGGCCTTTAAACTATATCAAATTAATTAATGGTTAGGAAAATTATATTTATAAGATAATATAGGATCTATATATTTTAAAATCAATTATTGACTTTTAGGAACTTAGAACCTGTTCGAGAATTTGATTATATTGTCAATCTGGCCATTCAAAAACATCTTTGTGCCATAAAAAGCATTTTGAATGCTTAGTTCAGCTATTTAAAGAAGAAGACATAACCTGTTAGGAGTCATCACACATGAGATTCCAATTGTTTGGAAGGCCTTAAAAGCTAATAACTTACATAATTCAGCCAGGAGGACAAGAAGCTAATGTTATTTAATTATAATCATCAATCATTAGAAAATCAAGCAAATCTCAAAAAATAAAGAATATATCCTTTGCCTACCAACAGCCATTGTAGGTAAATTAATTATAAGGAATGAAATACATGCACTATCTTGTTTATTAATTATAAAGAATGTACTACAACTATTTATAAAAATAGTCCTTAATATTATTAAGAATGGTGATGGGTGGAAAACATAATTCCAACCTTTCAGCTAGTCACTGTCTCTAAAATTGGCCATATAAACCTTAAACCTTGAATCTATATATTATCAGGCTTACATAGTTATATTCAAGCTATGTCGAAATAGTATCTATTCAAACACTACAACATTCAATATATACAACATCAGATTATCAGGTGCAATATTGGTATGTTGCTAAACCTATAACATATTTGATAGTGCTAATCAAAGTAAAAGTAAAATTACTCGATTTTCATAAACCATTGGGAAAAACTGAAAAGAATATGTAAAGACACCTTGTATTAGGGTTTGAAAACGGAACATGAAGTTGATGATTCTGGTTGTTTAATTGAAAACGGAACATGATGTGGATGATCCGGTCGATGATATGATGGACGAGGGACGAGGGTTTTGGGATATACATTAGAAGAAAAAGAGTTTGTATGAAAGATGGAGACTAACAAATTTGAGAAGATAGGGGATGACATTTTATTAGCCACGTACACCTAGGAATTTTTAGGGGAGTTTTTTTAGCCATATAGGATTTTTTAGGAGAATATTAAAATGACACGTTAAAAAAAAGCTTAGGTGTCAATTGAAAAAGTACGCCAAATAAGATATCTTCTATCCTCTATTAGGTAGATAGGTAGATGTAGAGAAAATATTCCGTTGATATATATAAAACTCCTGATTACATTTTATATTTATCCAAAACACATTCTTATCTCGTTTTGATAATGATATTTGCTTAAATCACATTTTCTGACTAACTAGATAAGAGTAAGAGATATAATAATACAAATCAAGAATAATCTGTTATTGAATATATGTAGTGATCAGCTTCATCATCGCAAAATAGTTTGTTCTGATAATTTTGGGCCTAATCTTATTTAACATATTTTTTCTTTAGCCCACACATTGTCAAACAAAAGTTTCGGCCCACAAACATTAATTATGATTACAACTTAATTATATTTTATAACAAAGTTATTTTTTATTTATCTTTATTTTTTTTTGTTTATGAGTATCATTATTTTAGTTTGTACTCGTATGTAGCTCCATATGTTATTTATATTTTTTTTTTCGGGCATTACAATATATGTTTGATGGATCCAATGGTGATATGATGGATTGATGGGCATTGAAATTGTGAAACCCAAGTAGCGAAAATGACTCTGGACTTGGACAGTTGGACCAACATACCCCCTTTGTCTATACTTCATATATCCATATTACAGGCCTTAATTAATGTATGGCATAGAGTATTTATAATTTTATATCCCCTCCGTCTCAAATTGTTTGTCTACATTTCTGTTTATGTTTGTCCCAAAATTATTGCACACTTTCAAAATCAACCAATCAAAATACTTGAAAATTATAAAGTTGAAATTATATTGACAGTCAACAGTAATAAATGTACTTTTCTTAAACTGTGTGTTTTTATTTGGTGATAATCATTTTGAGACGGATGGAGTAATTAATTAGACTGTATGGGAAAATTAAGGCATGAAGTTGTATAAAGTTTCAATTCGTTATAGTTTATTAATTTATCACTTTATACATGGATGGAAGTAATGGTGGCTTGGTGAGTTTTAAATTAAAACCAAGCTATATATAACTTTTTTTTTATAAGTGCAAGTACCCACACATTCCACAATTACGACTTATATAAATATATACAATTATCCCTTGTCCTACCATAGGACTCGAACCCCTCAAGTTATATAATGTTGGTTATGAATATGTAATGTAATAGGAGTATTAAGTAGCATTATCTTCTTCTTGAGCTAGTACATTTTCGTACTAAAAATGGAAAACATTTGATTTTCATGGATGCACAAATAATATAACAATACGTCAAGAAAACATAAATTTATTTATATAAGTGTACGTACCTACCGCATCCATGAATCAAGCAGATGTCTCGATGTTTCATGAACAAAACAGATGCACCCATATATACATGGTATGTCGTCTTATCTTAAATAGCTTTAAAATGATATTTATAAAATAATTACCATGACATTCATCAGTATTTAACGTAGAGTGTAATACTTAATCTTTATTTGTTCTTTAGGGGGAAAAAAACATCAAAACTACGTAAGCAAATATTAATTAAAAATAATAACGTATGTAATTTAGGTTTAGTTTAATCTCATTACTTAGGAGTATTTGGGATTGCTTAAATAAGTGAAACACTTTCCTGAAAACTGATTGTCTGCTTATTAACTAACTACTAAGGAATAAACACTTAAAAATAAGTAATATGTCACTTACTTATTTTTTTAAGCATATAAGTGCTTATAAATAAGCAAATCCAAACACCCCGTAAGCCACCTATGACGAAGTTAAAATATCATAGTTTATAATTTTTACATAAAGTAAATGGATAGTGATATTATGTTGTGTTCACCACTTAACGTTTGATTACTACATAATGACCACATAAAATGTTGGATGTTGAATCGATCAACATTCAACATTTTTGTTACTCCGTATAAAACTAAAATAACCTATAAACATAACGGAACACAATCATCTTATTCACACAGCACCATTACATATTCAAAATGGCATCTTGTATCGTTAAACGATGATATTTCCGGATCTACCCTCAACAACGTAACAACACCGTTATATTAAGATTGTGTATTAAGAAGTTGTATTGTATGTACAAATAATACACAATTTTATTGTATTTGTCAAAAGTGATAGTGTAAATATCCATTTTATTTATAAATCATACCATATTTTAGCTAACGATTTTTTGAATGTTGGTTAATACTTAATAGATATGAAACTATTGTTATTGTTTATTTGACTGGTCGGTCTTGATCGAGTCGGCCTTTTTGTTCAACCTTCGACCCATCTGCTCTTTCCAAATGTCTCTTTCAATGAACCTATAAAACGTAGTACTCTGCAAACGTACCAACAAGATTAACATTTCGTATGTATTTTGAATGTTGTAACGTTTTGTGTTTTGTTTGGTTGAAACATATTTTATGTTAAACCATATAATAAACAAAAATTTGATGATTTCCAATAAAGTGGTTGGTTGCCTCAATATTCATAGATCCAAACAAGCACACATCAAGAAGAAAAAAAAAGGTAAAAAAAAGCAGTCTAAATACAAGGTTCGGAGTAGTTTAAAGTGTTGCACCTTGCAAAATACTTGGTAAATATGTTGTTATTTTTTATGATCACAATAATTACACTATCAAACACAGGTCTTAAGTTGTTACATAAAAACTGTTTTTTCAAATATATTAGTATTTGTATTCCACATCACAAACATATGATATTGATTTTATAAGTTTAGATATGATTATATAAAAAAGTAGTTTTTGTTGTCTCAATTTCAATGATCTGCCCAGCTACCTGCCAGTTTGTATACATTTTTTAATTTCTTGAATTCCATGAGTGCTGCCAAGAAACCTCTCTGTCATACCATCCTCCCATAATTCTTTGTTATGAGTTATCCCTCTAAACCCCCCCTTTCTCATTGCCTATTTCATCTTACAATTTTTTATATTTCGCGAAGCAGCTGATTATCTGATTCGGATTATGGAAGAATCCAAACATGATGACTCGACCGCTGTAACTAGGTCTGGTCAAAGCGTTTTCATGTCCGTTTACAAGACCAAAGTGGGTGATCAATGTTGGTTAATCACCATCACTTGGTGCAAAAACTTGTTACTTCATGGTTTATCGGTGTCTATAGATGGCCCACAAGCCGAAACCACATGCAAAGTTGAGCTAAAGCCGTGGTACTTTTGGAGAAAACAAGGGTCGAAAAGCTTTGTGTTGGATGGTAAGGCGATCGATGTTTTCTGGGACTTAAAATCTGCAAAGTTTCATGGTGAAACTGAGCCAATCTCTGAGTATTATGTTGCGGTTGTTCATGACGATGAAGTTGTTCTTTTACTTGGCGATTTGAAGAAAGATGCTTATAGGAAAACAGGTTGTAGGCCTTCTTTGATTGATCCTGTTTTAATATCACGAAAAGAACATGTTTTTGGGAAGAAAAAGTTCTTAACACGAGTCAAGTTCCATGAAAAGGGACGATTTCATGAAATATCAATTGAAGTGAAAAATACTAATACGGATCATGGTGTTGATTCGGAAATGGAGATAAGAATAGATGGGCATTTGATGATTCATGTGAAGCATCTTCAATGGAAATTTAGAGGTAATGAATCTTTAAATTTCAAGAAAGTAAACCTTGAAGTTTATTGGGATGTTCATGACTGGCTTTTTAGTGATGGTTTAAGGCATGCGCTTTTTATAATAAATTTGACTGCTCCAACAGCTTTTCCAGCAACAGCGTTGTCATCGCCATCAGGGAGTAATGGTTCATCAGAGGGGTTTGGTTCAAGTGGGTTGTATGAGTTTTGCCTCTTTCTTTATGCTTGGAAGGTTGAATGAGACCAACATCAGAATTAATTACTTGATCAATAATGTGTTTTAGGTGTTTTACACATTATTTTGAGTGAAAATAATGTGTAATTTATACAGTTTCTGTTGTCTCTAACTCTGAATCACAAAACTGGTCCGTGTTACAGCTTATTTATTGTCTTATCGACTTTGAGCACATATCTAATAACAGGGTATGAATGTCATTCATAAGACGAACGTTTTTACATATGAGTCATAAGATAACTAGCACAAACTTTCTTACATCAACAAGAACAGTTTTATTTTTAATACGAAAACATATAGAGAAATGTGATTATGATTACAATCATGATAAATATATCTAGAGCTAATATGTGTGTATAAATATGAAGTGAAAATAATGAATTGAATTTAGATCACCTTTAGTCACTTTGCAAAACCAAACCATTTTGCTAAGAAAAACGGGTTCTTTCCTTTTTCACGAGGGGGCTCGACTGGTTTTACTGGCGAAGGAGTTTGTTTTGTTGGCGTTTTTGGTTTACCTGAAATGATATAATGGGGTTAGAATCAATGAGTTATTTTTATACAGTTAGAGGATCAAGAGATCAAAATATCATGAATTCTGAGAAGGTTATTGTTGTTTTTGGAATTGGATTTAGCAATAAAATAGAAAGTAGTACCTGACAGTGCAATAGGGTCAGGTTTTGCTTGATGTGGTTCCTTTCTGGAGCCTTTTTCAAATGTTTTTGGGGATTGATGCTTTCTTTCAGGAACTTTGTCTTCTGCCGGTGATGGGCTTGTAAGGTTACCTGTAATACAAACGATATCTAAGAACAGATGTACGATGCAGCATTATATGCGGCTCAGACATAACATGCGGGGGTTGAAAGATGTACGGGTCACACGGGTTAGCTACCAGGTCAACTGAAATGGGTCATTGTTTAGTATGCATCAAAACCAGTAACCATAATTCTCAATTTTTCCTTCTTTCATTATGAAAATAATCAATGCGTTAATTATGGTTATCAAAATAAGAAATAAACAATCTATCTCAAAAAACGAAAAAACAGTTAGGAGTACGCATTAAAGCTACACTTGGGACGACTTTCAGCCTTTTTGACCCATTTGTGATAAAACACAGCCCAAATTGGGGCCTTTTTAAGCAAGTGGGTAGAAACTGCCACCACTAGTTAACTGTAGGATTTTTTAGCACCATACATACGACAATAAAAAAAGTTTGACAGTATGCTACACCACAATCTTTTCTCTAGGTATGCACACATGCAAAAATCCAGAGAACCAGATAGGTTTGCTTTGAAAAGCCCTGCTACAGAGTTTGGCAATGTCGCTAGACTAAATATAGTTTGACAAGAATAGAATGACACGCCCAAGAACCAGGACAGGCCAGGCCGAACTGGTTCATGTGCTGATGGATTTACTAAATTATACTGTTTTACTTCATATGGATTAATAAGTATATGAAAACTTACTCTCATTAGGAGGCTTCCCGTAGTTCTTCCTTAAAGCTTCAAAGAAAGCACCGTCTCTTTGTTCTTGTGTCACTGAAAAATAAACCAAAACAAAGAAATTTCAGGCTGTTGTAGCAAGGATATATCGGTCCCTTCAAATTGTGAAAAATTATTGTTTGGCAATCTAAAGTTGAAGTAATATGTTACGATGATTTTAGGACAGAGGGAGGATAACACATAGAAGCATACGTTGATCATACAAACTATTTCCATAGTTGGGTGCAGAGCCAACGGAAAGCAGGCGTGCAGCCTCGGTGTCTTTAGTTGTAGCCGTGCTCAGATTTTGCGTGTCTATTAAAATACCTGCAAGCTGATTTACATACTGAAATTAATTAAGCATCAGAGTGCAAACATTATATTACTGGAAGCATGTAGAAAAGAAACATGAAACAAGTGATTAGCTTTCTAAACCATATACTTCTTGATTATCATGTATCTGCAAAAATCAATGACAATAAAAATCATCCGCAATAAAATTGAATATTTTTGGTACACGGGTAGTCCAGTATAAATTGTTCACAGTGAAGTCTAATATGATGGTTCAAAAAGTCTAGCACTGAATATGTAAGAAACACACCTAATAACTTATTAACTTACTGTAATTTACCATTAGTTTCTTCAAAACAGGGTTTTGAAGTAGATCATATGCATCCTCACAGTAGTTATCGGTAAGAATCGTGCACTTCGACCCAACCTGTTAACATAAATGAGGTAGTATGCTTAAGAAACATGTATAACCTCAAGTTCATTAGCCTGTAAAACTTTAGTACAATAAAGTTTAATAACATAATAAAAATGAAAAGTGTAAATGAGATTTATACTGGAAAGTCTTTTGCACTAACCTCGTCATTAGTCTTGAGGATTTCTTGCCCAACTACAACGATACTCAACTGCTTGTTCATCATTAAGATCTCTAATTCTATCTGGTGTGAATGAATTTTAACAAATTAAGCAATGACTTATGAGGACTAAATTGGAGTAGAACTGTAAAAACACAAACCTCATTGGCAAAAAGAATAGCGGTGGCATCGACACCAGCATGGTGGAAGAGCCAAGCGGCTTGCCGCTGCTTCCACATCTTTCCTCTTCTTACATTCAACACCGGTACCACCATTTCCATGCTGCTGCCACCGCCCTCAATCGCAGCATTTCTTTTGAGTCTCATCTTGGTGTCCAACAACCATGCGTAGCATATGGCCCCCACCATTGAGCTTGTACCTTATATATTCATCCCAATACTTATGAGTAGGGATAGAAAAGTTTGCAGATTGGACAGGGGTGGAGACACAAGGGGATAGGGGCAGTTGCCCCCTCAAAATATCTCATAAAACGTAAAAGAGCAAGGGAAATGACTGCATTTTGACCCGTTAATTACAATAACTATATGTTTATCATCTAAAATTCTGCTCCCTTGATAATAATTTACTAGCTCCTCCACGAAGTCATACATGATACATAAAGGGTTAAAGACACACGGGTCAGGTTGAACCGACCTATAAGCAATTTTTACCGGTTTTTAGAGAAGAGTTATAGATTATAGATGAGTTAACGAGTTATATGATTACAAAAACTATATAAGACTTACTATTTGAATGTCCAGAGAGCACAATCTTTGCTTTCCCTTTGATTTCCCCTTTCAAAAGCTTTAAAATTTTGTTTCTTTGATGCTTCAAGAACCCATTAAGATCCAGCTGACCCAAATCTGATCCCTTTATTTCATCATTTCCAGGGCTAGGTTTCCTTGAAATTTTGTCTGTGAAGCATGTAGACGATGAAATTGACCTCCGTTGAGCTGATTCCACCAGGTTCCGAGGTGGCGAAAGAATTTGTCTGTCTGGAAAAGAGCATGTAGATGATGACAACGATCTTCGTTGAGCTGATTCTTGAAGGTGTTTCGGCGGAGATAGCACTTGGTTGTCCACAGAAGTTGTAGTTGTTTTAATGGTTCTTCTAATTGGTATTGTTTGAGGTTGAGCTGCATTGGGGTCATTCTGAAATCGCGATCTGCGATGAGTGGATAATCGTGCTGGGATGAGGGTGCCAGGCTCAGCTGCAGCCATCGTGGTTAAGGTGGCGGATGCCGATGGTGCTGTTGGTGGTAATGGTGGAGGAGTTTGATTTTCAAAGCGTGAACGACGATGTGTTGATACTCGTGGTGGGATAATGTCAAGAGGTGGTGTGATCGTGCTTGCGGGTGGTGATCCTGTGTAAACAGGATCGTTATCATGATCCGTGGGTGGTTTTAGGATGTTGGAGAACCACTTTTGGACGACCGAACCAGGGGAAACGTCTGCAGTTGGAGGAGAATTTGATATTGAGTCGATGTTGTTCTGTGAATTATTACGACTATGACTATACCTTGCGGATTTTGTCAAGATTTCTCCAGTGAATCCGTCCACCGACCTGTGCCTGTTTTTCGGTTTACATCGACATATAATTTAAACTCAACGTACTTTATGTAAGGGCAACTAGTTCAAAATTTGAGTTCCAACGGGTCATATAAGAAGTTAGTTTATTTAATGCTGTTAAAATTGTAACTTTTGGATGAAACCTTTGCACCACCAAAATTTTGTGATTTTTTAGGCATATTTGTCAACCTCGCGTGAATAGTATCAGCTAACTAGTTACTATAATTTAGCAAAGAACAAATGAAGTACCTTCTAGCGGAGCGCGAGAGGGGATCTCTATCGATAACTGAAGAAGTTGATATTCTAGGCCCAGACGCTCCAAACCTAGGAGAACCAACGAGCCGAGAAGGAGAATTCCCCTCGGCTCGTGATGAGCCACGGCTAGGTGAAGAAGCCACTAGGCGTTTCGCTTCCTCTAGCCACTCTTGAGTTAACCTACTACTTGTACTACGTGTGCTCATGTCAAAGCTATCCTCTTCTTCCATAGCGTCCTCATTGCCCGTAAGATTATAAACTTTTTTCTCATTATTAACAGTTCCAAAGAACATATCGTTCATGAAATCCGCAATGTCAGGGACTTGTTCTTGTCCCCGACTCCCTTTTCGTCTATTTTCAGCCAGTTTCTTTTGAAGATTTTCATTTCCTGCGGTCTTATTAAAGCGTCGTTGATCCATTAATCGATGAACATGTACCGTGATCGGGGGTTGAAAAGATTGAAACTCAGAAACTGGGCTGAGAACACTAAGATTTTGGTCAAGTTTATATACGAGGTTGATGGCCGGCTTAGAAGTAACGGCGTCGTTTTGTGCTTTGTAATTTTGTTAGTTTTCGGCATTATTGTATAGGGGATGAAATCTATGTGCCACTACTGACGTTGCAAATGGCCACAAGAAGAGATTTGGTCTTGGAAAATGATAGATTTGGAATTTTTCTTATGTGATACATTAAAAATAAGCTTTTCTTTTCTCAAATCACGCATCTTAATTTGTTAAGTATTAAGTACAATGATTGAATTCTATCATAAATAAAATTACTACAGTATTACTTAATCTCTATCTTTATTCGCATCTTAACTTGTTAAATACAAGGAAAAGGATTAAATTCTATCATAAATAAATTTTACTGCTGTATTAATTGATCTCCATCTTTATTTGGATATAGTATCCTACTACCCGCGTGATGCAGCACGGCAAAAAATATATGTGCATTAATATGTTTATGTAACATGTCCTTGTATAATTGAGAACATATATAGTACTATGTAGTATATCATTTTCTTATTATACACAATGACAATCTCATCACGACTTGAAAATCGATATTAAGGTTGCTCCCAACAGGAGCATCGACTTCAAATCGGTTGTAGTCAATTAGCCAAACCGTGCCATCAGTTGCTAATCTGTTGGCAACCTTAATCGTCAAACCGATGAGAAATTGGTTGAATATGTGTGAACTCGCCTGCTTTTTTGTTTTTTTAGTGTATAAAAGTGTGATATATTGATAGATGAAGGGGTTGAAATTATCACAATTACAAAATATATTACATTAAAATTACTCTTTCTATAATCAAAATTGTTATTCAAGTTATCACAATAAGAAATATATTTTTAATAAAACATAAAATTTCAATTAAAACTATATATGTATTCTAAGCAATTTGTTAGATTTCACGAATTCTTTTATGAATTCTAGTCACTATAGATATATTACATTACCGTTATTGAGTTCATCAACAAACTTTGTTTGGTTATATTTATGTGTTATTATAGATGCTAAATAAGATATTTATAGGTTATACAATGAACATATTATACATGCATACAACTCTTTCTTCTATTCACAATGAAAAATACTAATAAACTTATGAAATGCATTTTGTTACAAGCTATACATCAATTTTGTAAGATTATATACATGTAATATTATATAAAAACACCATAAACGTAACTTGACATGGGCTGTGCATCGCACTCACTAGTTTACTTACAAGTTAAACTATATTGTCATTTCACCTATCTCATAAACCTTCTATAATAATAATATATAAACAAATTACTTTAAAATATTTAAACTAAAGACAATAATTTATTTATTTTTACTTTCTTTCAAACCATTGTCATTTCACCTATCTCATAAACCTTCTATAATAATATATAAACAAATTACTTTAAAATATTTAAACTAAAGACAATAATTTATTTATTTTTACTTTCTTTCAAACCATTACCTATTAACAAACCTACGGGTGTGCAAATTTCGGGTAGAATCGAAAATACCCGAGAACCGAACCGGACCAAAATCGAACCTGAAATAATAGAGAATATTTGGTCCGGTCCTCGGTCCTTCAATATTTACATTTTCGGGTATTGGGTCGTTCCGGACCGAACCCGGAATAAATGGAAAAAGAACTGAACCGGAAATTAATTAATAGATTCCTAAAAATATAGTTACATGACTAAGTGTTATGCCTTTATTATTTTTCCTTTTGTATTGATATCTTAGATATTATGAAAGCATGTGATTACATCAATTTATAAGTTAATTATAAGCGGTTAAATATGTGTCTTTGCTATTTGTGTATGTCAATATATGTATGTATAATGTAGTAGTGTGTA
This sequence comes from Pseudognaphalium luteoalbum, assembly GCA_963422505.1. NCBI lineage: Eukaryota > Viridiplantae > Streptophyta > Magnoliopsida > Asterales > Asteraceae > Pseudognaphalium > Pseudognaphalium luteoalbum. The sequence continues at coordinate 5,993,240 of OY730193.1, read as the reverse complement.
GATACATTGTATTCGTACAAGTGGATTGATCATGTGGTTATGTATGTCAAAGTTATTGTACGGGTCAAATGTGTTAATGTGCGTATACTGCATTGCAAACGATTAAATATGATGAATTTCAATACTTGATAGGCATATTTTTCGGGTCCATTTTATGACCAGAACCGAATGGACTAAAGTGGAACCGAACCGAAACCGAACCATATAATTGTTCGGTACTCGGGTCGGTTCAGTCCCAGCCCGATTCAGTCCGATCTTGGACCATGAACAGCCCTAATCAAACCCACTTACCAAACAAACGCCTCCTTTAAAAAAAACTACAACAACGCCTTCTTTATGTACTTTCGTCAATTCCACATATCATAATTATATGCTTGTATACAAAGTAACAATACTTCCATTTTTTCCGTTAATCAAGAGTTCCGGGTTATATAAACTAAAAGCATCGAGTACATGCCGCTTCCGTTATCCTGCTTCCTCACGCTAAGCGCAGTGACTTGGTTTGCGTACGGGGGTTGCTCATTATAGATCTATTTATTGCGGCAAGTATTTTTTTTATATCTTATTATTTTGAAAGAAAATGGAGTCGGGTGTATTGTGGTTGATAAAATAGTACTCGTAATACTTTAAACATACCTAACTTTTTTAGTGGTTGATTTTTTTATCTTTCTTAATCACATCCAATCAATTTTTCACATCCAACAATCATACCATTAGGTCTAGATTTAGACTTATATATCTATGTATCTCCATCATTTTCCTAAAAATAAACTAACTCTGAGATACGTATGTATCTTAGGTGCCAAACATATTAGGCTTTATTTTAGGACTACTTCAAATAACTGTAATTCGCCAAGCAGTCCAGAAGTAGAGGATTCAGAATTGTGAGTATAAAAAAGAGCTTAATTACATCAACATATATATGGGTTTAAGGGGTAGTATTTATAAAAGGATTCAGGATTGTATTTAAAAAAGAGCTTAATTACCACACGAGAATGTAATTGAGTTTATCAAAAGGCATAATTTCTCATATATCTCAGAGAGTTCAAATTTCATGCCTATTCTAGACAATCGATCGATACAAGTCTTAAAACATGATACTTATTGGAACATTTTCACTCGACATTTTGATTTCGCTAACTCCAATCCATACAATATATTGTGATGGTAATGGCAACGGGCTTTGTTGTGTTTGTAATATTGATAGTTTCATAGTTCAATCCAAAAGGAAAAGAAGTAAAAATAATTAAAAGAAAAGGAAAATAAGAAAAAGTATAAAATAAATAAATTAGTTAAATTACTAAAGTTGAGTCTTCAAATTTGAAGGAAATGGAAGGAAGTGATATTCCTTCGAACATATTTGGGAGTAAATATAAGGAATGAGCTAAATATCTAATACATTATATTGTTTGGTTCACTTACATTTTTATATTCAAGTGAGAGTAGAGTGACTTAATTGAAATAGAAACAAAAATATATATACATAACACTAGTAAAATTAAAATACATTGCACTTTTAATTAATGACTTTAATAAAATTAAGATTGATTACTTTTTCTTTCTGAAGTATTAAATGGCAAAGGCCAATGTTCATAAAAATATACGAGGGGAAATCTACTATAATAATTCAATTGCTGTTGTGATGGCACCATTTAGCGTTATGATTGTAATAATCATTGATTAAGAAATGAGACGTGTTCCCTCTCACCACGATTAACATCATTGGTACACTCATCGAGTCGATCTATATTATCGTGTTCATTGTATATGTCACACCTAATGCCAGAGTATGTTACGAAAATTATATATAATACGTATTCAAAAATAATTTTGCAGGTCACCAAGTTTGTGGTTGTTACAACACCAAGTTTTTAAAGTTTTAAATTCCTAACAAAACTATGATCTTCTATTTTGTGAAGAGTTCTAATTCAATTTTATTATACTTTCATTATAATAGTTTCTATAATTTTCATTACATTCAATATATAATGATTTTTTAATACATAAAAATAAATTCATTTTCTTATAGATCGCTCGTACATTGCAATAACATGATATTATCATCATCAACTACCATGTTTTAAAAAAATTAGTTTAACTAAGACATATGAAATTGATTATTATTCGTGCATTTTGGTATATAATATTAATACAATTAAAAACATAAAAAATACATGATAAATTTTATTTTTTTAATTTAAATTACCTTGCAATGTAAGAGCTCAACAAATGTATCAATACTTAACATAAATTTGCAACTGATAGTTGTTACTTTTATCATTCACACGTTGACAATATCGATGTTACCGTGAGAAGTTGGCAGAGACCCAAATTTCAAACGCTCTTACAGAGAAGATATACTACATCGTACTTAATGTATCAACTTCTAAAAAATTAATACAAGTCCAACTATTATAGTTTGATTTATGATACTTATCATTTTCATTTCAATAACAATTGCATCTTTTAATTAACAACATTAAACTTACAAAATTAATATAATTCTATATAAATGGTCGTGTATCGTACGAGGTCAATGCCTAGTATACTATATAAAATATTTTATGCTTTTATTGTAAGGAACTTTTAAGAACAAAAAATTTTAGACTCAACATCTAATTTTAAAAACCATGTAGCTTTAATAATTCAATACATTCTAAATTTACTTTATCCATCATCAAATCTCATTCATGTAAAATTTTATACAATACTAACACTAGAATCAAATGGGATACCGATTGTTAGTACGCATATAGGAAAACGATAAAATTTGAAACAATACTAACATGATTCACCACTTCTAATAAATTTTATTTTCTGCTGCATTGCATGAATACTTTACTATGTTTGAAATAAACTAAAATAATATAAGTGATATTTTTTTTCTATAAAATATGTATATATAAGTGATAATTACAAAAATGTCATCCCTTATAACCATTGATCCACACCTTATGATGATCCAATGACCACAATTAAGCTTCTTCTCCTTCTCCTCAAATACCTCATTCCCCTATGATCCCCAATCAATTACGAAATACAACGCTAAATGTGTCAATTTACATTTTTTGGATGAGTTCTTAGTCGGATTTGTTTTACATGGAAGAATATACAATTTTGAGTGGCCTACAAAATCATTATAAAATATGAGTGGTCTATTAAAAATTAAAAATAGAATGATATAATTATGTGGCCTCTGAAAAAATAATCCCTATTTTATTTGTTAATTTAAAATAGAATTACCGGCAACTTATTTGAGGTTACTATCACAAATAAAGAGATTGTTATTTGTTAGATATTCCTTCCATCCCAATTTATTTGTCTACTTTTATATTTTGGAATATTTTAAAATAATTTCATCTCATAAAATTAACCAATAAAAATGTTGAAAATGGTAAATATGAAATTCTATTGTAATCAGCACTAATAAATGTACTTTTGTGCTGATCACGATGATTCTATTGGTAAATATGAAATTCTTTCATAATGATTTTGGGATGGAGTACTAGTAGTTATAGTTTACAAATTATTTTTGTGGCAAAAACGTGTTATATCACACGAACTTGCCTAAATTTAATTCTTCTTTGAACATTTACACGTGACATATTTAGTTTCGCAACTCCAGGTCGATACAAAATCTCTTTTTAGTATATATGTGACGTTCGGCTTGTTTATTAAGTTAATAACATTTCCTTTTTCATTCATTATCATTATTTTATTTATACTATATGTACAAACCTTCTCTTGTCATTTCTGCATACGAAAAAGCTACCACTTTACGTACTTACCTCGTTTGTACGACCATATATAGGACGGCAATCGAGCATCTTACTCTAACTTATAGGCTTTTGATCCTTTATTGCCGCTTCTTGATTGAGACCTTATTTTCTTGTTTCTCAATTCGTTCTTATACCAATCCCAACAATGTCTTTCTTCCTTCTTTCTGCCCATGTGCTTGTTTAGCGCCACATCAACACAACTAAAATTGACAAAGCACGACCAACAATCATTTCTTCATTTACATTTATAGGATCCACTAACTATTAATTTAATTAATTTAACACAAACTAAATAAAAACTATTACATTTTAAAATCAAAACGTTACATTTATTAATAAAAACATTACATTAATTATTACGATAACAAAAGTTAAAACATCACGCTAACGGAAATAAAATATTACGACAACGGAAATAAAACATAATGCGAATGAATATAAATTATTTTTTTATTTTGTTCCACTTGGTGATTAGTTGATTTGTAGTACGTTTCACCGCAACTCTAGAGTTGTAGTTTTGTCGTATGGTTTCCCAAAAACTTTGTTTTGTAAGTAAAGTTTCAATCGGATTGTTTTGGGAAGCCTTCTCCCACTCTTCGATCAAGACGTTGACCTCGTTTGCGATCCATGGCACGAATGTTGGTGTTTGTGAATGATTTTGGGAATAATTGTTCAGATGTTGTGACATTTTTGTTTGTATATTTATATTGTGTTGTGAATTGTGTGTATAAAAGTGTAAAAGTTGTGTGTAAAAAATTGTAAAAGAGTTGTGTGTATATTTATAATGTAAAATGAGGTATAAATAATAATAAGAAAAATGGATATTGCCGTTTGTGTTTAAAAATTTTTTTAATATATTTTTTAGCGGTTGAGAAAAAATAATAAAAAAGCACGTGGGGCTCACCAGGCCACCGCCTCCACCCTCACCTTCTTCGGCTAGCTGATGAAACCCCAACCGACGAGGCCACCGACAAAACCGTACCAATGGCGTCGGTTCGCCGGGGCTCATCGGTTCCAAACCGATGGGACCAGCCTTACGAACATAATTCTGACTGAAGAGATAACTTCAAAGCACAACCAGGTTATATATATGCACAAATATGTTATCCCTTGAACATGCTTAACAGTTAACAACAGCTTAAAAGCCATATCACATAAAAAAAATTTAGAACGGCAATGACTTACACACACCAACTACAAATATTTACATTTTTCTACGAATATATACAATTATCCACCCATAGACTTGAACCTCAACCTCTTGGTTGGAGGGCTACCTCGATACTACTGGGTGAATGGCCAATTGATCATATCACATACTAAAATATGGCCAATTTTTACTCATTCAAAGCATCCCGAGATGTTATCCAACGTATTCTTGTTTAATACCTAGGCATAAGCTGTGCTTGTTTCAAAATAGAGCTTTTTGTTAATAGAATTTTGGAGTTACAAGTAACATGTTTGACAGTTAAAAGTCAAATCTACAATGCCTTCTTGTTCGGTTATATATGAGTATATGCTCGTAAGGGATCTGTATATATAGGAGCTTGATAGAGTTGGTATTAGCTCATCTTGTTGTCATATATCTGATCATCAATAGATTTACCCAAGTAATTTACTTTATCTTTTTGATCAACTACCTCAATTGTTTGACTTTGAGCCTAGAAAAGTCAACAAGTCAACTCAGAATGAAGTTCAGTTATCTTATATTTTCTTGTTTTGCAGCAAGTTGCTATGCTGTCAAACTTTCTTCCCTCCAAAAAACACTTATAGTCACAGCTTCATCTCCAGTAGGCCATTGTCTCTTTCTTTCTTTCTTTTACTATTACATAAGAATTCAAATTTATAATCTTGCAGTTCTTACAGTTGGGGAGGATGAAATCACGATTAAATGGGAATTCGACCAAACATTCCCATCCGATACAGACTCAACCTACAAAACTGTGAAACTCAAATTTTGCTCTGGGTGGCCCAGCCAGGACAACAGACCATGGCGAAAGACAGTAGACGACCTTAAAAGGGACAAAACTTGCCAACACACAATTGGTGTAAGGCCATACAACCCATCAAACAATTCATTAGTTTGGCCAATTGAATGAGACATCCCTGCTGCCAACTACTTTGTTAGGGTCTACGTGTTTAATAGCCAAGAAATCGAGGTAGGCTATCGACAAAATACAGATGATATGAAGCTTTTTGACACATTTACTATTATTGCGATCACAGGTCGCCATGCCCTAATTAATATTGCATCCGTGTGGTTCTCGACTTTCTCAATTCTTTTGTTGGCTGTGTTTTTCTACTTGGAGAAGAGAAAGGTGACAAGCTCACTTCAACAATGAGGTCAAGGTGACCTTCTGTAATGAATAAAAAAAACAATAAAAACCTCTGATATGCTTATTGCTACTTAAAAAGAATTGAAGGTCGTTTATTGATCTAATTGGTTTCTAAAGTCATAAAAATCATGATGAGAATTGAAAAGTCTAATAGATTGAGATCAACATCCTGTGTACGTTACTTGTGAGGTCCCGTTTGAACTCCAAGCAAAAGAATTACATCATGAAGAACACAAGTAAGATTTTTGATACCAACTCCCTAATCTTATTAAAAACATTAACAAGACGGATACACTTCACTTGTATCGGGGTTGTGCACAACCTTAGGGAGCTAACTAAACTATTATACGCGTATACATGGAAACGATCTCAAATTATGAGATCGGGTGTGCCTAAAGATACATCAATCAAAACACACACACATAAATGTGTATGGCACACACACCTAAATATATATGGGTTTCTTTATTTATAGAAACCCACATACTTACATTGGAAACACAATTACTTTCAATGTCAAACCTAATACATAGTTTCCATACTTCTAAAGACAAAACTCTATTTATAAAATGTAGAGTTGTCCTTTATAAGATTTCCAAATAAATATATGGAAACAAATCTATCCAAGCATGGTCTGTAATATTAAAAGCATGGTCTGCATTAGGCGTACTTGTGTTGCAGAGTTGGTAGAAAGTGAAATCCACTTAGCAGAACTAAGATTTGCACTAGCAGTATTAATCTTGGAAAAATTTATTGGCAGAACTAAGTGTGATGTTCTTTTGGTAGAACTAACTCTTGAATGTACCAACAGAACTAACTCTGAATGAACTAGCAGAACTAACTAACAGAAGATGAATGGGCATAACTAACTCTTGATGAACAAATTTTGTATCCTAACAATACTAATTTTGTCCATCCTCCCATTTCTAGTTCCATCATCCCATTTCTAGTTTCATCCTTCCATGTTTAGTTCCATCCTCCCATTTTTATTATACAAGATTTTCAACTCGTGTTTTCTTAATCGTCTCATCAAATCTATTCCTTAATCAGTTTACATTTTGTCTCATCAAATCTATAGTGTGACAGAAAATTCATGTCACATATTTTTTCCAACAATCTCCCCTTATTTGATGATGACAAAATACTTTTTGTAAACTGATTATAATCTCCCCTTATCTACAAGTTTCTTTGTTAACAACAGAATTCTTTTCTTGAAAAGTTAACTTGAACAGTTTGATCTTTGACTTGTATTTTATGACACTTGTACCTATCCAAGTTGTAGACTTTGAAGCCTTAATCTCCCCTTTAACATCAGCTATCCGATGTTGAATAGTTCTTCCCCTATTTGCATTACCCTTCTTTAACAAGACAGTACAACTTCTTTTGTATCTGGATTACAAGAACCTTAGGGAAATCTACTAAATCCCTAATCATGTTAAAGAAAGTTTGTATGATTTGGTTTGAACAGATTTCTAGCCCATATCTTCAACAACACTTATAAATCAGAAAGAAAATTCTTCAACTAACATGAACATAAGAATGCTAACCCGTCCTAGAATGTCAACCCACCACTGTGGACGTATAAATGTATGAACATACCACTTGAATACTTTATCTTCAAGCTTCATAATTGTTGATGTAGACTTGAGCTAACATTTGGATCTGATAAGGAAGTGACCTTCTTTTGGGTCTGAGTTCTTGTTCTTGTGAAACTTGTTTTCTTCAATCTTCTTTCATATGCCATCTTTTGCTCGGAGCGGATCTGTGCGAATCTGGGTAGACTCGTCTTATCGCTCTGATACCAATTGTGAGGTCCCGTTTGAACTCCAAGCAAAAGAATTACATCATGAAGAACACAAAAAAGATTTTTGATACCAACTCCTCAATCTTAGTAAAAACATTAACAAGACGGATACACTTCACTTGTATCGGGGTTGTGCACAACCTTAGGGAGCTAACTAAACTATTATACGCGTATACATGGAAACGATCTCAAATTATGAGATCGGGTGTGCCTAAAGATGCATCAATCAAAACACATACACACATAAATGTGTATGGCACACACACTTAAATGTATATGGGTTTCTTTATTTATAGAAACCCACATACTTACATTGGAAACACAATTACTTTCAATGTCAAATCTAATACATAGCTTCCATACTTCTAAAGACAAAACTCTATTTATAAAATGTAGAGTTGTCCTTTATAAGATTTCCAAATAAATGTATGGAAACAAATCTATCCAAGCATGGTCTGTAACATTAAAAGCATGGTGTACAGTAGGTGTACTTGTGTTGCAGAGTTAGTAGAAAGTGAAAATCCACTTAGCAGAACTAAGATTTGCACTAGCAGTATTAATCTTGGAAAAATCTATTGGCAGAACTAACTATGATGTTCTTTTGGTAGAACTAACTCTTGAATGTACCGGTAGAACTAACTTTGAATGAACTAGCAGAACTAACTAGCGGAACTAACTCTGAATGAACTAGCAGAACTAACTAACAGAAGATGAATGGGCAGAACTAACACTTGATGAACAAATTTTGTATCCTAACAGTACTAATTTTGTCCATCCTCCCATTTCTAGTTCCATCCTTCCATGTTTAGTTCCATCCTCCCATTTTTATTATACAAGATTTGTAACTCGTGTTTCCTTAATTGTCTCATCAAATCTATTCTTTAATTAGTTTACATTTTGTCTCGTCAAATCTATAGTGTGACAGAAAATTCATGTCACATATTTTTCCCAACATAACTACGTATCATCTTCACGATGTGTACATGTACATAATATGTCGATGCATGTGATCTAATTGACCTTGTCGGTAATATCAAGTTGACGAACTTAAAACCAAAACAAATAGAATTTTTCGAGTAATGCTATATTGATCTACTTAAAAAAAAGGGACTTACTCCATTTAGTGATTAACGTGTGAAGTGCACTTATTCTCGCTTTCCATGTTTACAATTCAATTTGATACACGCTCCAATTACATTATTTGTGTGACTCTTGAATCCACTCTATCGATAAATTTTTCAAATTTCCATTAAAATACTTGAAAAAAGTATTTTTTAGAAACCCACCACCACCACGACAGTACACCACTCCTCGTGTTAGTCGTTTTGGAATTATATACACACTCCAAAACTTATATATACCCATCCAATTTCGGTATGTCGCAACCATTACATTGTATTTTTAATATATGTGGTCACTGAAAATAACGATGTGTGTATAATAAAAAAGATGATGTTTTCTTTTAATGTGAACCTTTAATTTGACCACCGAATTAATTTGGTGCCTTCATATACCGGCCGAGATAAGGATTTGGTGTATAATTCAGATGTTAAAATTAAATATATAATTGGACCACAAACCGGTCAATTGTGTTACGTAAATTTGATGTATAATTCAAAAAAACGTCGTGGATCAATCTTTATCTAACTTTAACAAAACAGAGTTTCAAGTTGTCATTTACTATTTTGGGTTAATTACATATATCCCCTTGTTAAACCTTACAAATATCATATATACCCATTCAAAGATAAAAACAACATATATACCCTTTTGTGTCGTAAGTATATTACCAACAACGGAACATATATGTAGAATATGTTGCTAATATGTGCGGAGTAACATTTTGTACCAATACATTATCTACATCGATATAAAATTAGTTTGTTACTAACATTGGAACAAAAGTGAAATTACGTTAAAGAATATATGATTTTAACCCACCAAAAGCCCCTCAAAGTTCTAGCTAGCTCCGGATAAATTGCATACATGATCATAGTTGTTAACTCTTGACTTGAGAGTTGAGTCGCGACTTGGGATTCCAATGTTTAACTTGTGACTCGTGACTCGGCTCGACTCGCAAGAGTCACTATTTTACAATAAATATATATTTTTATATGTACATGTGTATTATCGTCTAAGTTTTTTTGTTTTCAAGTGAAGTAAAAAATGGTAAAAGCTGAAAATTAAGTCATTGACTGTGAATTAGCATAAATGCTTAATTCAAGATAGATCATAGTCATTTATTTTTATGTTTTGCCCTTATATCTTTTATACTCGTATTACACTACACTAATAGTTTGTCTGGTTTTCTGACTCATAGGAGTCACACATAAGGTAACTCGGAAAAGTCAATAATCGACTCGTAAGAGTCAAAGTCATTTAAAAGTTGGGGTTCAAATCGCCTCGTTTATTATATTTTTTACTTGACTCGTAAAAGTCGACTAGTAAATGATAAGAGTTAAATATATATATATATAATACGAAGGCCTGCAAGTTTCTTTTCTAAATTAATCGGGAACATCAAAATGATGTATTTCATCTATCAATATCTTCTCATCTCATCGGTTCCCTTTATTTTTGCCTTACTTTTTGTGAAGTCATTGTTCTCATCTTCAAAATCCCACAAAAACCTACCACCATCTCCACCAAAGTTGCCATTCATTGGAAACCTTCATCAACTAGGCTCAAGCCCGCACCATGCCCTCACGGCTATGGCTCGGAACTATGGTTCGCTCATGTTGATTCGCCTTGGTACCGTGCCAGTAGTTGTTGCTTCCTCCTCCGATGCAGCTCGAGAGATCTTGAAAACTTATGATTTAATCTTTGCTAATAGACCAAAACTTAATATCCCTAGTAGACTTTCTTATGGCTCAAAAGACATAGCCTTTTCACAATATGGAGAGTATTGGAGACAGATGAAAAGCATTGCAGTACTCCATCTCTTAAGTAACAAAAGAGTTCAATCATTTCGCCAAGTGAGAGAAGACGAGATGGCTCTCATGATCAAAAAAATTCAAGAAGCCCATGAATCGATTGTTAATTTGAGTGAATTACTTATTTCACTTACAAATAATGTTGTTTGTAGGGTGGCTTTGGGGAAGACATACGATGGAAGGAAGTTTAAGAACTTGTTAGAAAGGTTTTTGGAATTGTTGGGATGTTTTAGTGTCGGGAGTTATATTCCAGCGTTAGCATGGGTAGATCGGTTGAGTGGATTAGAGCGAAGAGCCGATGAAGTTGCTAAAGAATTTGATGAGTTTCTTGAAGGTGTTATCATCGAACATGTAAACAAGAAAGAGGTTGGTGTTGCAGGCCAAGATCTCGTGGATATCTTATTAGAAATTCAAAGAGAGAATGCCACAGGTTTTCGTCTTGAAAGAGAGATGATTAAGGCAATCATCTTGGTAAAATCAACTACTTTCTCTATTCCAGTTTATTGTCCACAATATAAATTTTATGTGTCTCACATAAACTGTTTACTAGCAAAAAAAGGGACAAATGTGGTTAAAATCTTGAAATTTCTTGTCATATGTTTATCTAGGACGTATTTTCTGCTGGAACTGATACTACATTCACAAACCTAGAGTGGTCAGTCAGCGAGCTACTCAGACATCCACGAGTAATGAAAAAACTACAAGAAGAGGCACGGAATATAGGCCAAGAAAGATCCATGATCACGGAAGATGACTTGCACAAAATGCCCTACCTAAAAGCCGTCCTCAAAGAAACTTTACGACTACACCCTCCAATTCCACTCCTCGTTCTTCATGAATCAACACAAGACGTCAACGTACTTGGGTATGACATCGCATCAGGGACGCAAGTTATCATTAACGCATGGGCAATTGCAAGAGATTGTTCCAAATGGGAAGAACCCGAGGAGTTTAAACCGGAGAGGTTCTTAAATAGTTCTATTGATTATAAAGGATTACATTTCGAGTTAATACCATTTGGTGCTGGACGACGAGGGTGTCCTGCTATTCAGTTTTCGATGGTTATTAATGAGCTTGTTTTGGCTAATTTGGTGTTTAAGTTTAATTATAAATTGTCGAGTGAAGAAGGGTTGGACATGAGTGAAACCGTTGGTCTTACTGTTCATAAGAAGTGTCCTATACTTGTTGTAGCAACTCCAACTCCTCATTGTGAATAGCTCAATATATCGAATCTACTATATTATACATAAATAAAACTATATTAATTTTTCAAAAACTGCTCATATATCACTGGTAACTAAACTTGCATTGTAGCATTATTATTTTTCTCAGTAAAATTTAAACTTGACTGTTTAAACTTCACACATTAGAATATTCATTCAATTTTCGTTAGCAGGGGACCAAAGAATAGAGGGAAGGATAGCTAGCTAATATATCATTATATTATCATAAATTTGGGCTATGGTATTCTAGAAGATGTGTTAGGTTGATTAATTTGGATATCACGTTATCAAAGGTGATTCATATCAGAAAGAATTAATTGAATGGATGACCGATTTTTGTGGCTTATCCTCATCAGTCCAAAGTTACAAAAGTTATCGAGCTATCGGTCTCTCTTATAATCAACATGACGAAAATAACATTTGTTTTATTTTATTTTTTCTTCAGAAAAGTATGTGTCATATTAAGTAGAAAAGAACTTGACCACGCAAGTACGCAACAAGACTGAACGCACAACTTTTAGATTTTATACTTTCAAAGAAAAAACAAAGCATGGAGATCAACTGTATAAATTGACGTGTCACGTGAACTATCCATGAATTTTACTCTATTAGAATTAGAGAATGGGTGCTTAATTCTTCTTTATGAGAGGTGATAAATACAACATGGATTTTGATTTATAGAATAAAATTGTGCATTAGTAATTTGTACTGTATGTATTAGTTGTGTATAAATGTGTTGTATGGATCAAAATATGTGTTAAATGTATAAACAATTCTTCTTTATTTGCTCCAAGCTAGTTTGTTATATATGGTTCATGGTTGCAGTTGGTTATAAAAAATTAAAGATTAAAGATTGCGCATAGTTGACTATGGGTTGGTCGGGTCAGCATGAAACTTCACTAGATTTTATAAAATTTAGTTAAGAAAAATGCTAGGTAAGTTTAAATTGTACGTTGAAATCTAGAAATCAAAATAGATCGTAATATATAGTCATGACAATTCTCATCCGAACCGGTAGACATGCATTCATCCAGATCCATTTGTGATGGATATAGACGATCAAAATTAATGAATAGCGGATAAAGATACGAATATGGATATTTAGTAGATCAGACATGTTTTACATTTTGTGATCCATGGATTCACCCGTTTCACCTGAAATACATAAATACACACACACATAAATTACATATCCACATACATATAAAACCATAAACTATTAAGGTTTTATTGAATATATAAAGTCGTACATTTTTTTATATATAATGTATATTTGATTATTCTTTTTTTTGTATTTTATTTAAATACAAATCAAAATGCATAAATCTATCACGCCGAGTCAAGTTTTGCTTCTACTCATAGAGTGAAGTCACAATCAACGATAGATGACAATCAAAACATGTGTGAGTAACCGATAAACATAGTGAACAGAATTACATTTGTCAAAATATATGTTTAGTTGCAGTTGTAATCAATTATGTTTCATTGACAACAACAGTTACATGCATTTGTACATAGATTTATGTATGTTACGTTATATTTAATTTTTTGTTACAATATTTCCTGGTTTCGTTTCATATTAGGAAAAATTTTAAACATTTTTTTAATATCCAACGGATATTCTATAATCCGCTTAATATATCGGATTTGGATATGGAGGGATGAATTGAAATTAAATGGATATGGATATGAATGAAAAAATATTTGATTGGATATGAATGTAAATATGACATCATCCGATTCATATTAATCTATTGCTATCCCTAGTAATACATGGTAGATATATGGTAGATATAGGTGGACATATAGAGAAGGGAGGGGGAATTTATGGGTGTGTTTAAGGTGGCCGAAATTGGTTTGGGAGGTGAAAATCATGTTTGATATTCTTTTCATAAGCTAGTTGAAAAGGTTCATGTAAAAAAGATGGTAGGAAGATGGTAGGAAACTTGTTTTCGAATAATCCCTATCTACTTTTTCTTGCCAAACGAAGTTGATGTTTTGAAGAGATGATTGTTATCACATATATATATATATATATATATATATATATATATATATATATATATATATATATATTAACAAAATCAAAAGAAATAAAATTTAGGTGGAGAAAAGAGAGAAGCAATATGATTCAGTATTTTTATTACTATAATTCATTTTTTTATTATTATAATTGAGGTAATAAAAAGTAGAATCATAGTAATAATACATAATCATATTGCTTCTTCCTCTTCTCTATCAAAATTTTCTTCTCCATTGAATCGAATCATATATATATATATATATTTAAATAATAAAAAAATAAGAACAAATTTGGGCCTTAGGATGCAAAACATGATGGATCGATCTGTTTTAAATGTATATTAATATGAGGTGCATAATAATAATTTGCAAAAGCCTTTGAAGGGTAAATAAGTAAACATAATATGGGGTCATTAAAAGGGTTTATATTGATGATTTGAAACCGATGCAGAAGACGATACGATCGCAAATCTATCCCGGTATATCAGTCTAGCTAATTAAGTCAATAATTGGGATTTATGGATGCCATAACATTAAAGAATAAGAGAATCCCAGGCATTATATTAAAACGCTCGGCCAATAAATTGGAGGGAGTGATACATCTCATAGGTCATCGAATAGTCTATTGCTGCTGGAAAACATATGAGTAAGTGTAATGCATCAAATTATTTTTTGAAGCAACGTTATGCATCCTTATTGATTTTTTCTTTAATTATTTATGTTTAATGTTTACTTATTAATATACCGGTAAATTAGAGGAAAGTTGGATAGTACTTTCAAAAAATATGAAAAGAATCGGTCCACAGAAAAGAATCAGTCCGCGAAGTGAACCGCGTGTAGCAATCAATTTTGTTGAAGAATGCAAAGAATTGTGTATTAATGTTGCTGACTCTAAAAGCACGGGTGGAATTAGGAAACGTAAGTTACGCTTAATAATCCTATCTTAATATGTTTTTTTGTTTGACATTGGGTCATAATGCATGTTTATATTATTAGAGCATCCGAATTTGTATGTCTTGGATACTATTGATGTTGTTATTTGTATAGCATAATTAATTTTAATGCGTATATAGATTGGATAAAAATGGGATACATTAGGTGTAGAGATGCACAACAACTTATAGATTTAGTTTGGGCTCCATAGCAAACATCAGTACATTTTGTTTCTGATCACAGTCCATATTATGTGTTTTCGCTGCATTTTCTCATACTTTTGATGTTGATAAATGTACATGTTATGAAATTATAAGTCCTGAAGCTATGGGAGGGAAATTGGATCCAAATTTTTTTGATTGGTGTGGGGATGCACCACTAGGTTGGGATGCATAACAACACCTAAACTTGTTGTGGCAAACATATTTTTGTAGATTCGTTGCATCCAAATCATAATTGTGGTTGTATCTGGGATGCATCCGTAATACACACATATCACAATGTATCAAGGTTGGGTTGATGTGTTTATTTTTTTGTTTATTAATGTATCTTAATCGGGCTGATGTGATTACTCCGATAATTTTCTGTTAGAGATCCCATTAAATATGATAGTATATAATTAAAGTTGGTTTGTATTGTGTGCAGGTGCATATACAAACACGTTTCATTCAGATAATGATTTTGTTGATGACAACAGGAAAAATGATCCAAAAGAGTTAATAAAAGTAAAACATCCGGCAAAGATTAGTAAAAAGGCACGAGTGTCGAAGGGGAAAACTAACTACAAGAGGACTATGAAAAAAGGGACACTAAGTACACGTCAAAGCCCATTGCAGTTGGTTAAGTTAATGTCTAAATTGTCAACATAACAAAAACAATGGTTGACAGAGATGGGGTTTCAAAGTCTACTAACATTGAAGATAGGAAAACTTCCAGCGAAGTTGGCGTATTGGGTTGTAGATAGCTTTGATCCAGTGAAGTGTGTATTTAAGGTTGGGACACGTGAGTTTAGGATTACCCGACAATCTATTGAGGAAATACTTGGATTCCCAATGGGACAAGCAACAATACAGTGTGTTACTAAGGAAGGAGTAGGGGGAAGAAGCATTCTTAGGAAATGGAGAAGTCAATTTGGAAAACCTGCACGCGGAAGAAAAAGGATATCTGTTAAGAATGTGATAGAAGAAATTGGTAGGTCACACGAGGCCGGGGAGTTTTTTAAGCTAAACATAATAGTAGTGATCATGACAGTTTTGGCCGAAGGAATAAAATGCTCCACTATGAATCAAAAAATATCGCCTTATATCAGGAATGAGGATGACATAAAGAGAACTGATTGGTGCGATTATGTACTAGAGTGCTTAAAAAAAAGTAAGAATGATTGGGACAGGGATGATCCACAAAGCTGGTACACGGGGCCTTTACTTTTCCTAGTGGTAAGATGCATTCGATTTAGTAAATGAAGACCTATATTGTTGTGCTCATCTTACAGATATAGATAATGCTTATTTATTTATTTATAATGCAGGTTTGGTATGTCCATAATACACGAGGAGAATCGAGTCGAGAAAATGTGGTCATCCCTGCGATAAGGACAACTGATGCACTAAAACAGAGAGAATCAGAGGAGCTAGCGTCTGGTGGTTTTGGTCAGAAGGACTTCATAATAGAAGAATCGAATAACATGAGAATCATGATCAACGAGGATGCAAGAACAACTAAAGAAGTTGGTGAAAACATGGATGCACAAACCAGCGGATCAGAGCAAATGGAGGAGTATAACCCTTACGAAACTCAAGAATTAATTGAACAATTTTGGACACCGCGAGGCACCAACAGGTCAAGTGGAAGTGCTGAAGAGTGGCAAGAATGTGATTACAATGAAGAGGTATATTATGTTAATTTAATTAATATCGTTAAACTGTGTAATTAAATGATTAGGAAATAAATGTTGGGGATGTATCACAGCGTACGGAATTCGGTTTGGATCAACCATAATTGTGATGTTTGATTACTACAACATAATTATCATTATTATTGGTACCACATTATTAAAAATAAATATAACATATGTGATTGCATCCTATGTAACGAATAAATGATTCATTGCATCTCAATTAGAGATATGGTTGCTTGTTAAAAATACTTATGTATAACAATATGAATTTCCAAATGCAGGATTATGAGCATGAGTTGAAGAGCATATTTAAGTATCTCTGTAACACTAAGGTAGAGCTGGAAGAAAATATGGGCAAGGCACTAAACAAGTATCCGAAGAGTGAGCTCATATGCCATACGATAAGTTGGTTGAGATCAGAAATGGCTAAGTTATTTGTAACCGTAAATGTGAATCAAGCTAATGATGTTGGAAATGGGAGTAATGCCAAAGAAGTAAAAAACGCAACTTCTGAGCAAGAAACACCAACCCTAACCCAGATTTTGTCGGATCCGATTGTTTGTGAGATTCTTGAAAATTCAGCATTGGATGCGGTAGCAAGGAGGAAGCAAAGTGGTTTAGAGGTGCCATCTAAATCAAAGGAGAATGCTGGTAACAGTAGCAACCCTGCTCAAATAAAACAGAGTGCCTCATTGGGGTTAGGAATATCACTAGCCAACAAAAAATTTCAAGGGAAGTTGTCATTGAAGTGTGCGTCAAAAGTTGCAGCCACACTACCATTATTGGCGGGTTCAAATCTTAATGGACAAAATAAGGTAGGTGGAGATACATGTTTTCAAAATCATCAAGCTCAGATTAATGATGCAATGATGCATACACCAGTTGGTGGTATACCTCTTGCAAGATCCTTAGAAAAGGAGATGATTGATGTTGCGGTAAAACAACAAGACGAGGCAACACAAGCAAGGGTGAGACGACGTGTAAAACCTGCTGCTGCTATGAAATCACCTTACTATGATAGGGTCGTGAAAATGAGGACATCTTTAAAGAGTATAGAATATCAAGTTACTGATTGTTTTTCCAAGCCTTAGCCCCGGACTAGTAAGTTTGAATAGTTTGACAATGTGTAGAAGCATCACTTAATTGTAAAGTGTATATATGTTTTACAACAAAAAAATATCTATTAAACTGTTTTGCTTTGCAGTGACATTGTGTTCCAGCATCCCTCGGGAACAAAAATGGCTAGAGTAATGATTGAAAGCTTGATTCCTGACTCAGAAGTGCATGTGGGTGTCATAGATGTCTGGGCATGCATCCTCAACCACGAGCAACAACTCAAATCGGCTGGCTCACCCAATAGATTATTTTGCAACACAGCAATAATGGTAAGTTGTGCATTCCAATTTTTTCGGTAGAAGTGTGATACTATCTATAAAATTTTTTATTAATTGTGGTTTGTCATTTACAGAGCCATGCGATGATGGGGGGTACAATGACATATGAGAGGAAATTTGCAAATTTTAAAGAGAATGTAGATAATGTGGTGAGAAACACTCGAGTGCATATGTGTGATGTCGAGCTGGTAAGTATTATGTATATATTATCATTTAGGTCTATAGGTAATGCACACAGACTTTTAATTTTGTAATTGTTATATGGTACATCGTAGGTGTTCATACCAATTATTCGGCAATCTCAGTTCTATCTGATATGCTTCAATTTTAAAAACGAGAGCATTTACTTGATAGACAACATGGCAGCAGGGGATGACTCGCTAGATGGATATAAAGAAATCCCGAACCTAGTGGTGAGTTAGTCATATGCATTATTTGTAAAGAAATGGTAATTTGTTATAATTATAATGTTCATTTGCAGAAAAAGCTGTTTGTTGATTACCTTGACACCACACACAAGGCAAAAGCAAAAAAGCTAAGTCTATCAGACATAGTGCGGCTACGAATGGCGTGGAGGAATACAAACAATTGGGTGGATTGCGGCGTTTTTATGATGAGACATATGGAAACGTTTCCGGGTAATTTAGCCGGATGGGATGCGGGATTTTTTAAGGAAGGGGATTCGCAGAAGGAACAACGTGATAGGCTTCATCACAAATATCTAGCCAAAATACTCCTGTGGAATGAAAATGACATGAAATGGAGGGTGGATTCTGAGATTAAGGCATACAATGCTTTGACACATGATGAGAAATTAAAGCTGGGTGAGAATGCACAAGAGCGGATCGAAGAGCGTTTGAGAAGATTTGCGTAGCGAAGTAGATGGTGATGATATATTGTTTGCCGGGAATGAGACCTTGATGTAGTTGGTTTTTTAATATTAGTAGTGTCACAACTTATGTTGGATTTTTTTTTCCTTCTTCATGCTAGTGTTCTAGTACTTATTTATGGGTTTCAGATTTAATCCTTCTTTAAGTGTGGTTCAACCCTTGATTGGTGTGCTTGAGTTAGATAATAAACTTGTTTTTAACTAAGAAATAGTTCTGCTGCATTTAATCTTATGCAAACCGTATAAAACACCAGAACAACCAAAGCATTTATTTTGGTATATCTATATGAAGTACTGTCATAGTAGCATCTGAATTCAAGTTACTACATGGAGGCAGATGGGATCTTTTTTATCATATTTCAACGTGCTTATCATATGTATATAAAAAGTTGATTCCTTATCTTTTTCGTGTTAACTTGTATGTCTTGTTAAAATAAAATGTTTCTTTCACTTGTATGGTCAATTGCTTATGACGTTCTGATAATTAATAGCCTTACTTTGTAGCGTATATAGAATAACGTTTCGAATTTCTCTATATTCAATAGCTTATTTAAAGAAACAAATTGATAAAGTATGTGTCCTTGGGAACTCATAACTAATAGAAAGGTAATGAACATGGTTCAGTTTAAATTCTCTCTGTTTTATATATGGCTCTTGGGTTGTTGGCTTTATACCTATGTCACTTGTTGTAGAAATGATTTCGTTGTCAATACTGGTCTTCGTATATTAGTATCTACATATTATGTGGTCTGTGGGTAAGTGTATGTTTATTTTTGTCAAGTTTGAGTCTGAATATCACAGTGTCAGATACTCAGTTTGAACTAGTTTATATGGATGCATATTGTACTTTTGTCAAGTTATGGTTACTGAAATCTAGAAAACATAATATAACTTCTATATAGCTGCATAACACTGGTCAACGAATCCAATATAAATAATTTATTGATATGAAACCAAGGAAAGAAGTTCTTGAAAAAAAAACATAAACCGTACTGGGACAAAAACAATGGAACTTCTAACTACCAACTGATACTAATCTGTTGTCATGTCACTTGTTTCAGTAGCAAGTGCTGCAGCTTTTGCTTCTGCTTCATCTTTCTTCCTTACCTTACAGTTGCGAATATCATGATCTGTCTTGATTTTACAATAGGCACACATACGTAGAGGCTTGTTAGATTTCTTGTTAGATTTCTTGATTGACTCCTCTCGGGAGCTAGTAATTCGGTTTCGCTTCCCACCTCCTTTGTTAACGAGTCCTTTTGGGGGGTGAACATTAACTTCATCTGGTAAGGCAACACCAACCATTGCCTTAATGAATTCTTTTGGGCTTGCGGATGGTTGATTACGCATCTCTTGGTCAATTTTTTGGACCAAAACTTGCTGAGAAGCACGGAACGAAGCCAATTTTTCAGGGTCTAGCATCAACCTGTTGACACAGTAGTCAAAATTTTTGTATAATTCACGAATTAATGGTCCAGTATCCCCTTCGGGTGAACTAACTTGAGTTGGTTGGATAACATTTTGGGAAGGCTTCTTGGGAACAACATCACGGGTCCATCTTTTACATATGTATCATTGTGGAAACCTCTCGATCTTGCATGCCTTAAGAACATAAAATATGTGACGACATAGTAGACCAAACCTCTCATACCGTTTGCAGGTGCATAATAACTCTTGACCAACCTCCGTATAGCAAACCTATAAAAATAGAGATATTTAATCATGTGACAATGAATTTGAAAGAAGAATCTGGTTACTGTACCTGACTTTTGATTGGCACAAGCTCGTCAAATTTTTTGGGGTTAGCTTCTCTGTCAATGCTTTCATCAATACTCGTACTGGTCACACTTGTGTCGATAATTAAGTATTTTTTGCAACCATCAACATCCGAAAAACATTGTGAAATGCAATGCTTCGATGCTGAAACAATTTCCTTTTGCACATCATAGAAAATGGCCCGAGTGTAAATCTTAACAGCATCTTTCTCGAATGGAGATTCGGGGTCTAGATCAGGTTTGGTGTACATTGTTTCGTGATCATTTTTTGACTGGGTAAAACGTTGTGTCTGCATCGCAGTTTCAAACAGACCAAGAAATTCAACCAAAGTTGAGCTTGAACTCATCAACTGGCCAAACATATGATTTTCGCTTTCAGAACGCGACGATGTTCGCATAAGTCCAAACATGTTCCATTCACGAAAATACGTAGGGATCCAATTTGACCTCAAATTATAAATGTCGCTGAGCCAGTTATTATCATGAAGGTTTAACTTGTTCATAACGTCAGCCCACCGATTTTCAAAGTAGATTGGATCAAGCTTATCTGTCCACACTATTTTAGATAAATGGGCCTTGAGACCAGAATTGCATATGGATGCACCAACCTACAATATGTATTTATCCAATGTTACTGTACGTACAAGTTTGAATCTGTTAATAGTGGTAAGAAACTAATAATTATTCATTACCTTTGTGCTAAGTTTCTCCATAATGTGCCACATACACAGACGATGGCGTGCAGTAACAAAAGTTTCATCGACTGCTATTTTGAGCGCAGGATCTTGGTCTGTCATTACAATTATTGGCTCACGGGGGAATGCATTCTTGAATGCAGTTATCAACCACTTGTAGGAAAACATGTTCTCGTGTTTAAGCATTCCAGCACCAAATGTAATACACCTTTTGTGATTATCCACACCCGTAAATGGGACGAACACCATATTTTATCTGTTAAAAGAACAAGAATAAGTATTATGTTTATTAATACAGTATAAAATACGTATAAATGGATATTTAAAAGCGTTAACATTACTTGTTTGAATGGTAGGTCGCATCAAATGACACAACATCACCAAATGCAAAGTAGTTTCTCTTTGCACACTCATCAGCCCAAAAGAACCCTCCAAGAGTACCATCCTCCTCTATGAAGTATTCAAATGAAAAGTTAGGTAGACACTCCTTTCTCTCATTCAACATATTAACCATCATTTGTGCATCAGCTTTACCAATATACACATTTACATCCCTCTTATAGTTTCGACAGTCTGTGGGAGTAGCACCCACTTTATCATGACCCCCGTGAATCTTTGTAAGTATACGATGTCCATGTCGGACCAATGCCAACCAATAATA
Organism: Pseudognaphalium luteoalbum; assembly: GCA_963422505.1. Classification (NCBI taxonomy): domain Eukaryota; kingdom Viridiplantae; phylum Streptophyta; class Magnoliopsida; order Asterales; family Asteraceae; genus Pseudognaphalium; species Pseudognaphalium luteoalbum. Next base: position 5,970,899 of record OY730193.1, on the reverse strand, counting down.
AATTATGTAACATAGTTTTCATAGAATTGTCCAACCTTCTATAGGACTTCAAATGTTGCGTATAATCTGGGTGCACCAAACAATGGTTGTGTTCCTCGACAAAACTGTAGAGCTCGTATTTATTTCCTTCAACTAATTGAAGCTTAAAACTTGTTTGACAACCAATACGTTGTGAAGGTCTTCTTCGTTTCTGCTTGCCCACCTTCTTAGATGAGTCAGAGGCATTATCGCCTTCACTACTATTGTCACCGACACTCTCTTCCAATCTACTGTTACAACAACTACTACTTTCAAGACCTTGGTTTTCATTGGTGATAACCGCATCACTCTCTGTAAAGCTGGTTTCTTTTTTGTTGGTATTGAATCCTTCTTTGCTGCACACAAAGTATTTGATTTTAATGGTGCGGTGTCCATCATTAACTCGCTGCCTTCTAACTGGTGTTTGAGTAGATTTTCGTACTTCAAATCCACCTTGGCGACCGTAATGTTGATAAAACTTAAAAGCATCGGCAATAGTTTCAAAAATGGCACCTCGCACAGGTTTGACAACGTCATCAACTTCTGGTAACCATTGTGTAACACCAGATTCAGATACTATCTCTTTATCAATTGCATATTGCTCCGGAATGTAGTCATTATCTGAAACATCATTAAAATAAAAGAACAAACAAAATCAACGTTTTTGAATAAACTGGATGCAATAAGATTTATGATTATTCGGCAACACCAACTCATCAAAAGAAGGATGCAAATGTTGTTACAGTATGTTAATGATACTGGATGCATCTGTGATTGTATACAATATAAAGCACACACCATTTTTTAGAACTAATGCATCCAATTGAATGAAGTGTAATCCAAATGATTTCTAGAAAAAGTATTCAAATGTGCATAAAAGCTCACGATCAACATCTCACATCTCATTAAAATTTTGTACTAACACACTCACAAAAAATAAAACGAAAAATTACATATAATGAGCTACATAGAACTTACCGTCTGCATCGAAGACATTCACAAAATCAGCCATATTGAAAACGAATGAAAGAAAATTTGTTGTTCTTGTGATGACTGAACCAATCAAATATAAAATGAGATAATGGCTTAATGCTCTGCAAATTTATACAATTGAGTAATTGTAACTGATACCTTCCCATGTCATCAAGCATTTTGAAGTTACAAAATTTTGAATTTTACATGGATCAAGGAAACGGTTAAGTGATGATTTAAAACTGTCTCTACACTACAAATGCATTTTACATTTTTACCCTTTATAAACCTTACATATTGATCTGCAAATGAACGCATCAGATTTGTTCTTAGTGTTCTCATTTTCATACTTGTTCTTATTTGAACACTTTTCTATATATATATATATATATATATATATATATATATATATATATATATATATATTTTCAATGAGGAAGGTGTGATCTAAAGGGAAAGAAGAAGCTAATCTGAACCATCCATCTAGTCTCATTTGAAAAAACACAGAGAGAAATTCTCGTAATTTAACGGAACATGAGGTCATGTTTTGTACGAAGCTTGAATACAATCAAATGAAGATACACGTGTTGATCCAACAAAATTCATCAAATCCGATTACAAAAACACAAATTGATAACTCATTACATAACGATATTCATGAATCATGATTATAGGATGAATTGATTCATAACCATGGTGGAAAATTCAAATTTTTCGTAATCATGAAACTTAAATTTATGGGGGTTTTGATTTTGCAATTTTTTATGTAATCTTTATTTGAAGATGAAAACGTGCAATCAAACTAATTTCATCATACAAAACACATAAATAAGGAAGAAATCGAATTATGTACGTGATTTATCACTTAATTTCACAATATTGATATTATATAGAAAGTTAATATTCTTACGAATATATTAATTATATTTACAAAATATAACGATATACTTTACAAAAAGTACTAGTCATTGTTAGAAGTAATTAGCGATGTGCATGCAACTTTGCATTAATGAATATTTTCACAGACAATTGATAGTTTTTTTTAGGTGGAATATTCATTCCGATGATTGTTATACGTTAACATTCATGATAGTGAATAATAAATGATGAAATTAATTGAGATGGACAAATGATATAACGTGAAAATTAATCATATCACTTGGTGTTCATCGCTTTGAATGTCAAATCTAACATTAATAGGTGCAGAGGCGGACTTATGTAAGTTCAAAGGGTATCACATGCTACATATGGATTGATCCCTCATCCCTCTAAGTATAAAAATGTTCGAAAATTATCTGTTTATTTGATACTGCAACTAACGTTTATGTAGTATTTGCTAATTATAATACGTACCATTGTACCAATTGTTTTTTGTCATGCATCGTTAGGTATTTGAGTTTATTATGCAGTGGTTACATGTTCGATCCCAAAGTAGAGAAGTTTTTAATTTTTGCTTTTTAGTTTTCTCTCCAACTTTTTTTCATTTCACCCGCCACCACGTACCATTGTTATTTTATTCTAAATACTTCAAACTTATATTCGCATTATACATCGCAAAGGATGTTTATGATTTGATAGATTTCCAAATTTTTTAATCAAACTTAGTCTCGACGAGTGCAGACCATAAAACAAGGCTCGAAGCAAAGCAAGTCGTCATTAATTTTGTGCTGCTTGTCCATTTTATAAATCAGAAACACATACAAACATCTTTATATATATATATATAAAACAGAATATAATGGAGCAATCTGAACTTTAAATTGGTTTCATCCCTAAAAATCCTACGGTTAAAATTATTTTCTTCAAATTTTTTTCAATTTTTATAATGTGTACCCACAATTATTAGAATTGACACTTCCAATACTTCCCTATTTTTTAGTCCTTATAATTTTAATATCATGACATTTCAAGTGATTAATTACATGAATTTTTTTTATCAACATTATGAAACTAAAATTGGTCATCCATTTAGCCAAACAACCGTTATATCATGAATACATTAAAATCATAACTAAAATATTTTATGATTTTAACTAATAATCCAATAAATAATGTAACTAACATATTTTATTATTTTAACTAATAATCACTTAAATAATACTACATCCGTCCCAAATTAAGTGTCCTGAATTAAATTTGGAAGTTTTTTTTTTTAACGTTAATCTTAAATATTTTTTATTATGTTATATATTTACTTTATGAAAATTATATCAATGAAAATACATATAAAATTCAATCTATTCATATATATATTGCATCAAGTATTATATAACACAAACAAAAACTATTTAAGGTCAAAGTTGAAAAGGGAAGACTCAAAAAATCAAACCAGGACACTTAATTTGGGACAAAGAAAGTACACAATAAGTTAAACAATAAACAAACATATGTCATATTCAATCATAATAATATTGTTCTATTTTCTTTTTGTGATTCATGGATTTTATATTTTTACAAGTTGTGTTTAAAATCAAAAAACCTGAACCATACCAAACTGATAAAGTATATACTAGATGTTATTGGTTGGCGATTATATTATATAAAAATCTGGTTCATGGTACAATTTCATTTGACTTAACTTTTTAGTAACACAATTTATAAAATCAAATGTCGAAACCCCGCGTTGTCACGGGACCTCACCTAGTAATCTATCTATACTATATATACTATATATTAAAGGACACTAACGATGATGTCATGAAGCTGACGTGTCCTCTTCTAAGGTAGGTTTTGGTGCTTACGTGTCAACCACAGATTCATTCACTGACATATTCGTGACATCATGCTAAATCAAAATTGCACCATTTTTATTTCATTAGTATTATGAGCCTTTTAAATTTTCAAAGCTCATTAATATTACCAAAAAAATGACTCATTGTTTGCGAGTTCCAAAGCTAACTCATAATTGCACCATTTTTTTTCCTTAGTATTATGAGCCTTTTAAATTTCAAAGCTCATTAATATTACAAAAAATTCGAATTATTGTTTGCGAGTTCCAAGGCTTGCATGCTCAAAAGAAATAATTGCTTTACCCATACCTATTGTTATCCATTGGTTATCCTTCTCAGCCTCTTCAACTTCTGTGCTAAGCTTGGAATGTGAGAGGTCTCCTAGATCAATTTAAAAGCTAAGACGATTCAATACATCACATACACATTGTTCACACCCAAAAACCTCAAAATCTTAAACATACGATTCTTCAAAAAATCAAACGTTATCTTTCACGATTGTTTACTTTTCTCTTACGTTATCACAACAAATCTATCGGAAAAAAACACGAATACAAATCCGTACTCCTACAAATGTTGTATGATGAACTAAAGAAAGAGATCGATAGAAAAGGTAAAATAGTTATAGTGTTCGATCTGATTAACGGAAGTTTTGACGAAGCTAGACTTCTATTGAAGAGCTGGAAACAATGGCTTACTCACCGTTTAAAGATAAGGCGATTGCTACACTTCAAGAAGTCCTTTCCTTTCAAGAAAATTATCACTTTTACTTTGACCTGTTGCTTTTTTCATTGGGATAAAGCAAAGAAGATAAAATGAAATTTATTGAATTTGTGGCATGAAGTTAATTGTGTTTTATCAATTTTAAAAGTAAGTGTGTTACTATGCGTTATCATGTTTTGTGTTTCTACTCACCTTTTTTGTAACTAGCTTCGATTTTGTTTAATGTATGAAAGTTACAAAAAAAATCCTTTAGCAGATTTCATATTGGTGTTGTAGTTTTTGTTATAGCATTAATTTTATCACCACTCCAAAAAAAAAATGTAAAAGCAAGTGTTTTAAATCTAAAAATTGCATTTTTAGCAAACATGGTAACTTACAAACAATATTAAGCAATTATAGTATCTTAGAATTCATGTGAATCTTTACAAATTAATTCTTATAACAACCATTTACATTACGTTCAATATAATTTACATGTAGTTTTATAATCGGTGCCTTTTTTAAAAATTTATTAATTTATATTATATTAGTTATCCTATAAAAAATGTGTAAAAAAAAATTAAATTTTTCAGTTCACCTAAAGACCAACTGACCATAAGAGTAACAGTGGAAAAGGAGAAATAATAATTTCCTTTTTAATAACTTTTCATTTGCTCATTTGCGTATCTAACAAGAAAGAAAGATTTTTGTCAGTATTACATTACGTATTTAAAAAAGGTAAATATATACATAAAATCTGTGACTTTGGCTTTTTATCATATTTGGTCAGATCATAGTGGAAAAAAATTTCCTTTTCAGTAATGACCTATCTTATCAAAAGGTATGATCTCTTCCACTATTAAACTTTTACATGGATCAAGTTTTGAGTAAAACAATTGTTTTTCCAACGATTTTGTTTCAACAAATAAACATAGTTTCAATAGATAAAAATAGCTTCAAAACTATGTTACTTTACTTTGGTGTGTTGTAATATTTCAAAGCTTTTAGAAGGTTTATTTTTTGCTTTGTATGGTGGCCTATGATGTTTATTTCTAAAAGAGAATAGAGATGTACTTATTAGACCCAAATCAACATAACATATGTCTGGAATTATGTAACTTTTAGTAGTGAGCTTTTCAAATTAGTATAACGTCATAATAACATATCTCTTGAATAATGGAACCTTAATTATTTCAAAGCTATTTTATTGTTCGTCATATTCAAACCACAAAAAGAGTCCTTTTACGTTGACTTAAAGCTTGCCATAAATATTCAACCTAAAGCTTGCCATAAATAAAAAATTTTATAGGCATAAATGTAACTATAGTAAACTTCTACATGCGTTTATTATTATAATAAATGTAACCATTTTAGTTCATATTGTATAGGCTTTTTCATGATGTACATTTTATTTAATCGAGCTACTCAATAAAAATTGTAACATGATTACAGTTTTTAATATAATAATTTCATATTCGTCAGGGTTGCCACTTGGACCTTATTTGGGAAACAAAGTCATCATATAATAACTTCAAACATACTCAAAGAAGCAACATCACAATTTTTACTTTTGTAGCTATTAGCATAACACTAAAATATATTTAGATTTACATATATTATTGACTTCGATAACTTGATACTATCAATAAATCATGTCTAACAACATTCAAATAATATAATAATTTAGATATAAAATCATATTAAAAAGTATAATTAAATTTTATTTTTGGTTCAAACCCGTGTTTTCACAGGTCAAAGAACTAGTATAATTTAAACACACAAAAACCCACATCTAAACTTAAAAAATCATACACAAATATAGTTGGAAAACACTATATCATGGATATAACCACCACCACTACCACCTTTAAACACCACCACCACCGTACGAGAACACCACCACTACCAGCTTCCGGCAAGCACCTGTAGAATCAGGCGAGAATCACAATTTTCGAAAAGTTTTCGAAGGAATCACATGTTTCCGGTGATATCTACACCCTCTCGGTTTTCCGGCAACGAATTCGATAGTGATGGTACGTTATCAGGCGGTACCTGGTTACGACACCGTATACACGTAGTTGCCGGTTACATTTTTCGAGATTACGTTCACCGACGACGTTTCATAATCGTTAAGCTTTAATTATTCAGGGTTTCATTTACTTGTATGAACTTATTAATATGTATATACTTATATTTAACATGTACTCCGTATTACTATTAGTTACAATTAAATATAAATACAATAATAACATAATAAATTATAATAGCACCCCCAATATAGTAGAAAATCTAAGAACATAATCGTTATTTCATTTCATATCAAAAAATTCACTCAAATAATTCAACAAACCAACTATTAATAAAAGTACGATTACAAAAAACATCCACTTTGAACTTTGAAATGCACTTATCGAACATTTATGAAATTTAGGAAATTAAGAGATAATGTTGAAGTAAAATGTAATCGTTATTGTACATTTTTATTTCGTTGTATTAATTATATAAATAAACTAATACTCCGTATTACGAGTAGTTATTTAGCGTAAATATTCAAATATTTTTATATTGGTAGAATAATTTAATATAAAACTAGTTTTACCGAACACTTGTATTATTGTATACACATAAGCTTCAGCTTCCAAAGCTCTAGCTACCCGCTAATTTTACCAAACACACCCAAATTATACAAGCATTATCTAAAACCTATGAATATGTAGAGTATATGGTTTCTATACGCCTTCTATACTTAGGAGGCTCACTATCATGCGTCAGTATCATGCGCCGGTGGAGGAGATGGAACCGACGCCATAGGCACGAGGCGTCGGTTCCGGGGCGTCGGTTGAAAACGTCACGAAACCGAAGAAAAAACGAAAAGCGTGGGGGCCGCGTCGGTGGACTCTTTTGTGTCTAAACGGCTCAAAAAAAAATGGGAATATATCCGTTGGAGGGAGCGGCTGCAGGAGGGAAAAAAAAAACAAACCATCACAAAAAAATCTCTATATATACACACATCTACTTCTTAATTTTTAACCCATTCTATTTCACAATTTTTAACCACCAACACACCTTTATACACCAAACCCAAACCACCAACATTTTCACTTCACAAAATTTACACCCCTCCAAACACAACACTCATACAAAAATTATACCAAATTCTACTTCACAAAAATGAGGCGCAATCAATCAACCGGTGAAGATATGTGGAACAATTTAATAAACAATCCAATACCGAATCCGACCCATAATCCAACTTCACCAACGGCCACGTCTTCCGCTCAATCGAGCAACTCGTCACCAAGTCAAGCACCCGGTTTTCACGATACGCAAATAACCCCACGCTATTTCAAGGTTACCACAATTACCAACACTATGGTCCATATCCTCCATACCAACAAACTCCACCACCATTCCAACAAACTCCACCACCATTTGGAGACCCACGATTTTTAACCCAACCATCATCGGCTTTCTCACCATTTCCACCAACTCCAATTAATTATCCACAATTCGGAAACATCAACACTCCACCCGAGCCCGTGCCCCAAGCCGTACCCGAGTCCGAACCCGTGTCGAGCCCGAAGCCGAAAAAAGGAAAAGGAAAAGTAGAAGGAAAAAGGGTTCAAGTTAGATGGTCCGACGACGAGGCACTCATATTAGACGAACGGTGGATCCACCGTTCCGAAAAATCAAAGAAAGGGGTTTCACAAAGCTTCGAAGCTTTTTGGGATAAAGTTTTAAAAGATTATAATTCGGTGGCACCTCAAGAACGTACTTTGAGCCAACTCCAAGGAAAGTGGAACAAAATTCGTAGCGATTGCAAAATTTTCATTGCAATCCACAAACATCTTACCAATCCTCGTCAAAGCGGGGCAAGTGACGACGACATTGTTAGGGGGTGTCATGCGGCGTTTAAGGATCAACAAGGTCGAGCCTTCATATATGAGAAATGTTGGAATGTGCTACGATATTGTCCCAAGTTTATGGAAAATGATGGAGTCATGAGCCGATAATGTCGCACCCCCAAATTCGGGTTGCGGAAGCGAATCGGGTCGGGGCGCGACTAATCAATATACACAGCACAAAAGATATAATGAACGACCACTATATGCGTCGTTTTACATTGATATTGATAAAACAAAAGTTTACATCAAAATATTATTTACATTAGCTCCGCTTGAAAATAAGAGATTTAAGTACATAATTAATCTATACAAAATATAATAATGCAGCTAAAATCTCTGTTTGTTTGCATGCTGACTCGAGCTAATAGATCTTGATTGAGCAGTCCAACCTACTGCTGGTCACCTGTGATACATGCTAAAATGGGTCAGCGAAACCCTGGTGAGCTCACAGGTTTGTATGTCAACACATATTTGTATGAACCGCAAGATTTTATAATATAATTGAATTTAAAATGCAATTAAGCAAAATAAAAGTTATACAGCCATGAGCACATAGTCTGAGCTTAACTTGAGTGTCAGGTCCAATTAAGGAAACCCAACTGAGTTGCCTCCTACGAGTGCCTAATCTACACTCGTCTTCCCAAATGCTAATACGTCCGTTTGACCAGTTAGTGCGTGCTAACCAGGACGAGGATTGTCAATCCTATATGATATCATATACTAACATTCACGTTACAGATGTATTACCAGACTATGCTATGGAGGGCTTTATTGATTAGTTGAAAACAACTCATGTAGTATTTGATTGAATTGTACTTGCATTCTACTTGTAAAACAAAACGAGCAATAATATCACACCCCTGATTGAAAAAGCAGTAAAATAGGGGCCATGAGACTCACCTGAGCCTTGAGTGTTTATTAAAATAAACTTGAATTGATTAGCTGTGAATTTGATGTCCGAAGACTTGTAACCTTTCGGGCGTTCAAAACGCACAACGTTATATGAGTGAGTAGATGTCTCAACAGACCATCTATGTTTGTTGTCCAACAATTAGTTATGTCCAAATGTTTGATTGTTCAACTTTGTTCATCAAAACGTGTACGACCCGTTGGTGAAAGTTTATAATAATAATTCTTTAAGACATTATTATTAAGTTTGTGTCATCATATATATATTTACAGTATGTATCATGTGTGTTTATAAGTTGTTATCCATGTTCAATACTTGGTGAAAACAAGTCCCATAAATTCTGTTTTTAGCGACACTAGTAGCGTCACTAGTGTCAGTGTCGCAAGTCATGCGACACTAGAGTAAGTGTCGCAGTGTATGCGAGTGTTGCAGGTCATGCGACACTAAGGTCAATATCACAGTGAGTTTATGCGACACTAGGGTCAGTGTCGCATTATGGTTAATGTCGTAGTGAGGTTATGCGACATTAGGGTCAGTGTCGCACAAAAGTCAGCGTCGCAGTAAGGTTATGCGACATTAGGGTCAGTGTCGCAGGTTCAATCAAATTTTTAATAAATAGCGACACTATTAGCGACACTATGGTAGTGTCGCAGGTAATGTCGCAGGTAGTGTCGCAGGCCATGCGACACTAGCGTCTGGTCAAATTTCCATTTTTAGCCCAAGTGTATCCAAGTGTCGGTTTTTCATTCGGGAAACTTTCCAAAATTAGTTTTTGGTCCAAGTTACTAACTAGGTCAACCAAACCCATTTTTGTTACCACTTTCCAAATATAGTAAGTTTTTCGAAAACTAGCCACTTTTGTTGACTTGGTCAAACTTACTCGGTTTGACCCGAAACTTTCACCCAACCCAAATATCAGTTTATAGAGTCTAAATAAATTGTCGGTTTGTGTCCAAGTTCACCAAGAGTGTCGATTCTTATAAAAGTTCCAAATGTTTAAGATTTCACCTTTTCGACTTTTTGTCGGTTTATTCCCCAAGTGATATTACCAATTTCTGGTCAAAGTCAAGTCTCACAAATTTTATCAACTGATCTTTTAGGTGTGTAGTGTCTAACTTATGTTTTCCAAGAGTTTTAAGCCCATGATCATAGAGAAACAATTTAATTTGTCATGCATAGTCCAGTTTCTGATTTTAATCAGGTCAGTCCCAAAAACTGATAAATAGAGAAAAATACGTTCGGATCTGGTAAAAACGTAAAACATGAAAGTTGTAGATCTTTTCAATACGCAAAATTTAAAAAAATGCATCTTCTGACTCTTCCTAGAACTCAAGTTATGACATTTTTAGTAATCTGTGTTTTTCTGGACAGATTGTGTATTCTTTGTGAAAATTTCATAAAAACGTATTTTAAGTTTATATTTGGACATAATCTTGTTAGTTGAGCCTTATAACATGTAAATAAACAATATGAAGTTAAGAAAAAGTTTCCTTACAAAGATCTTAATGGAAATGAGATGAGGAGAAAGAGTTGTTGTTGTTGAGCTTGTGTTCTTTGTAAAATAGTGACTTTGATGGTGGTGTTGCTATGGTGGTTTATGGTGGTGGTAATGGTGGTTGAAATCTCTGGACTTTTAGAGAGAAGTAATAGAGAGAAGGTAGAGAAAAGGTGAGAAAGGAGTTAGTGGAAAATGAAAGTGGTCTTGCATTATTGCATGTAAGGTAAAGGTGAGTGGTGTGCATGAGAGTTTAGAGGGTGAGATGGGAGGTGGTGCATGTGGCTCATGGGGTTTGTGGGGGGGCCGGCCTAGGGGCCCCATTCAGGGGTATTTTGGTCATTTTCTCATTTAATCGATTTGTGCTTCGTGCGGTGTTCGTTTTCTCGTTCGGTTTGGTGTTTAAACGTTTATTACGCGTTTTTAAGTAACGATTTAAATTTCAATACTTTCACTTGAAGTGTTCTTTCTAAATACTTGGAAAATCATTTATATAGATGATTCGTTAATTTAGGGATCTCGATTTGCTCGTTCGTACGGATTTTAAATCACGTAACCGTTGTTTGTACGATACGAATTAATTACAAAGTATTATTATCAAGATAATATTTTGGGAAAGATATTGTCATTAAATAATGTTATATTATTTAATAAAATTTATTTCACCAACGTCCGTATTTAATTGAACCGAAATACATTCGATTTGAAACTTGTACGATTTAATCGAATCGCATAATTGTATATATTCAATAATATATATATCACTACATTAATTAGCCTAACACAGAACTAATTACATGTATTAATAATTGATTAGGCACTAATTACTAGCCTTAAATTGACGGGTGTCGCCGCTACTTCTTCGCGTAGTTCGAAAGAAAAAGAACGTTTAGCCAACATAGAAGCCGCGGAAGCACAAAAAGCAACATTGGCCACGATTGACAAAAATTCGGTCAAAAAAACTATATTGAAATCGTGAAAAATGTTATACAAAAAATACTCAAGGGGCTTAAAGGCAAGGAAAAAAGGATGTTCGCGGAGGTGCGAAAAAGCGTGGTCGATAATTATGAGAATGATTATAAGACGGTTTTTGGTCGTGAAGCGGGTTCGGGTTCGGTGCAAGTCAACGATTCGGACGAGGACGACACCGAAAATGAAGACGAAGCGGGTTCGGAGGATTCGGAGTAGACGACTAGTTTTTTGTTTTAATAAAAATGTAACGTTTTATTTTTAGGAATTGTAACGTTTTATTTTTAGGAATTGTAACGTTTTATTTTTTATTAATTTAATGTTTTTAGTTTTAATGAAAATGTAACATTTTATTTTTAGGAATTGTAACGTTTTATTTTTTATTAATGTAACATTTTTAGTTTAAATGAATATGTTTTATTTAAGTTTGTGTTTAAATAGAAAAAGAAATTAGTGTGTGGGTCCCAAAAAAGAGAAGTGATGTTAACTGATGTTTACTGTAGGCAGTGGAGTGTCAGTTTGTGTCAGTTTTAGAAAAAGCTGACGTGGCGCTGATGTGACTCCAACTGATACGTCAGTTGATGTTCACGATAGTGAGGGGTCTTAGAATCATCAAATAATCATCACAATGTCCTTAACTTTTTTGACTAAATAGAGTTGATATACTTTGTCATCTAATTAAGTTCTATTGTATAGATTGATGAAGGTAACGAACACTTTTACATAAATTATCATCCCATATTAAAAAAAAAAAACTAAAATTCAAGTATTCAACAAACAAGTTATATTTATCCGAAAGACAAGTTTGCAACAAATGCCTAATCACCTTAAAAAATTTTTTTATTTCTCATAATATATATTCACCCGTCCTAAATTAAGTGTCTGTTTTGACTTTTTGAAAATTTCTTTTTCAACTTTGACCTAAAAATTTTTGTTTGTGTTATATAATAATATATGAATGGATTGAGTTTTAAATGTATTTATATTGGTACTAGAAGACACCCGCGCTAAACAGCGGAATTGAAATATATAATATTGGTAGTTCACTAATCCTCGTATGCTCATTTTATAATTTTTGTTATAGCAAACAATTTGTGATGGTTAACGTGTGATAGTAGAAGTGAATCAAACTATTTTAAATTCATATAATTCTGATACGGAAGGTATTTCAATTTGTTAATTATGCGATTAATGTTTATGGTTGTATATTTCTTCTTTTTTAGTTGATAAAATGGTATAATTGGTATTTTCCATCTTTAAATTTTAAACTTTGTAAAGAATATGTGTAAACTCTTATATAAGGGTGTTAGATAATTTTTATAAACTAATATATAACACAAACGAAAATTTAAAATCTAATTAAGGAAACTTAATTTGGAAGGGGGTATTTTTTCCCCCAAAATTTCTGCAACAAATCCCAAAAAAATACTGCCTATCGACGTATCATAATCACCATAAGCAACCTTCCCAGAATTCAACTCCCAAAGTTTATCAAATTCCCACTCAATCCATTCACATTTTGTTGATCGTTTACAAGTCTCTTTCAATCTACAATTAAACCCTTTTGGTTTTCCCCTTCAGTTAATTACTTCAAAAATCTTTTCTTCAGTCAGTCGTGTTGACCAATACCACGCTACCCGCAAGATTAATTCGGTAAATCTTATTATGTTCAAGTTTTTTTATTTGGGTTTGTTTAATCCAGTGTTAAAGTTGCATTTGAACCACTGCAAATCATTATGATTTTGAAGAATGCTTTCTTTGTAAGCAATTAAGTAAGCTGATATTGTTTTGACTTTTTAGTCAACCTTAGATATTCTTATACGTTGAATTGAGATGAATATGTTGCCATGTAGACACTGTTTAGAGTTTTGTTATAGATCTTGTTATTAAGTTTGAATGCGACCCAATTTTGCCTTATCGTACATATATAGTTGCATTTTGCAATGAGTTGCTGGTTTGGTTTGAAATAAATAGTCAAACTGTAGCTTTTGTATTCTGATGTAGGTAACTTTTTATTTTTTTTATCTAGTCTGTGTGTGGGGCAAAACCAAAAATAAAAGATGAGAACACTGATGAGAACAATGTCTTATATGGGACGCTTTGCGAGAATATTGATGAGAACACTGCTATGGTGTGGCCGTGTGGCAGAACACTGGATGAAAGATTTTGTTGGAACGGTGTCCACACCCAGTGCCCTAAACTTAGAGAATTTGATATATATATATATATATATATATATATATATATATATATATATATAGTTGGGGGATAAAAAAGAAGAAATTTTAGGGGGAGAAGGGAGATAAAGTTGGATCTCATATATATATGTGTGTATGTATTTTATGGCTGTTGGAATCTTGATGAACTCAAAAGTCATCCAAAGTGTATTATCAATGCGTTGACTCCCTTAAATCTATGAAAACGTTATTTGTCGTAGGTCATTTATAATCGTAGTTGATTCAGTAATTGTTGTAAAGGAATTTTTTTTGGACAAAATGTGTTTGGGTTCGACCTAGTCCATTACCCAACCTGGCCAACTTTGTCCATCTTGCCACCTCTAGTTTTCAATAGTGCATTTAAAATTTTTATTTCTTTAATCTTAAGAGCAAGGTCGTTTAATCGTAGAAGCTTGCGTCACATTGGAAACTATATGAACCCTTACGAAGAAGCAATATCAGTAATTGGGAGGACATTAGCTTCCTTTGAAGAGGGTGACTTAATTCCTTGTTTTGGATTTTGGGGACGGTATGACAATACAAATTAACTTAAATAGTTAAATCTTGCTTAGGAGTTGTTTATGAGTATATTTTGTAGATTGGCAGCTTCGACACATGACCCAGAAGTCTTTAGTTTCCTTCCGGATGATAAATTTTGTGATGGATTTGAAGAGGTTTTGAGATGATACAGGGAATTAGTACCTCTATTACGGCTTGCAGGTCAGCTCAAGTTTCGTTATGTTAAGTTTCACAATTTTGCTTCTCACCCTTTTTCTTACTTCTGTAAAGTTTCATTATCTCATTTCTATTTCACTCTAAAAAGAATCTACCTCGTTTGCCCCTATTACCATTGTTGAGCAAAGTGGTGGTCAGTATTATGTTTTATTGATAATAGCTGATGGGCAAGTAATTCAATGTTAATTTCCATTTTCTTGAGAAGCATTGGGTGGTTTAAAGTGGCAAGACGTGCGGGTCAGGTTGGTTGGGAAATGAGTCAACATTCCATGTTGAAAGGAGTCAATAAATAGTTCTCACTTCAATGAATTTGACTTCTGTTTATGGGAACAATTGTGATTAAAGTCCATGCCAGCAAGGCGGAGAAGGGAAATTGAGTGGTTATTATATGTTGCAGCAGCAGTAGCTGCCGTGAACTTTTTGAGTAAGATAATCAGTAAGGTGTAGTAGGATCCAATATGTCTTTGAGTAGATTAATAGCTAAGGTGTAGTACGATCCAATATGGTTTGGTTTGGTTGCACCAAAGGTCTAAATTTTGCGATTAATAGGTTCTGATCCAGCCGCCCGGATAAGCTTTATCACTAGCTTCCAGAATAAGGTGACAGAACTAAAGGCTGCTTCTGAAGTCCAAGAGTACGTATTTTACTAATTCACACACACACACACATACATTTCATTTATTCCTTCATATACTATTTAGTTTATGTTTTTCTTGCCGATTTTAGCTTCTTTTGTGAATTTCTATATCGTCGCAGATGGAGCTCATGCCTGAAATCATATTTGACATCAAGAACAACAATAAGAAGTCTAAAGAGGATACCTTACAACATACCGATATCAAAAAATGGTGTAATAAGGTCATTGACTCATTGAATTTTGCTATATACATCATTGAAACGTTTAAAAATTAATAACCCAATTTTGTATTATATTTTTGACAGTTTTAAACTTTGGTTTACTTTTTTTTTTCTCACAGACTCTCAGTTGAGATTATAAGGTATTTAAGGTCGGGGATTGAAGTGGAGCAAGCTTACTTACCTTAAGAATAAAGGTCAATCATAGTTATTTGGAGATATGGTATCTGTTACTAACAATGTTAAAATATTGCAACAAAGATTGATAGAGAGAACTCAAAAGCTGAGAAAATGTAAGAATGAATGCATATACAAGACGAGCAATCTTTTATATAATAATTAGGTGGGAGGATTATATCGATACGTGTGAGAAAATTTTGAGGTTGGATTTGCAAGTGAAGCAGGTATGCATTCTTTTTCTATTAGTTTTGAGATTGCAGAATAGGTGGATCGGGGGCGTTGGGTTTACGCTTCTAAACAGGGCCTGGTCAGAAAGTCTGATTTAGACAATCAATAAATGGCGGAACTCTCTATTAACCATTGTGTTTAGTCAATCCTATAATGTAAAATGAGACGGAAGACTAATCATGTATTTTGTTGATAAATGTCTGAATTTAGAAGTCAAATAATGATAAGTAATAGATACTTTATGGAGTACTGATTTCCATTCTTGCCAATGAGTTTATTTATATTAGTTCTTCATACTTAACACGTAGGGGTTGGGGTGTGAAATTTGAACCTTGACTTAAAATAGTCATTTTATTTTATTTTTCAAATCATGCTTATTGTTAACAAAAGTATATTCACATTATATCATCAGTTTGTCATGATATTAAAAAACAGGTAGTTTATGTCGGTCCTTGTAGAGTGCTGTCTGCAGGAGAAAGTTCTCCACAAGTACTATTGTGTGATGCCTTTAAAGTTATGCAGTCATGAAAAAACCACAAGTTCACTTTACACGTATATCTTTGCCTGTTTACATAAGTAGGGAAGTTTGAAAGGCGGCTTTATTCATTATTAAAAACTTATGGCATATTTAAACTGTACGACCCACTTTACCAATTTCCGTTTTAAACTCATTCTTTGAACTTTACCCACTTAACCTGTTCAAGCTAAAATACGACTCAAACCCACCCTTTGTGTTAACTATTATAATTTATTTCTTGATTTGTATGTATAATGATTGTATAAAGTTATGAAAAATTCGGCATTGTTGATGCTGGTAGTGTGGTAGTAGCGTTGAATAAAATGATCCTCTAACTAGAAAAGTTAAAGTGGAAGCTTTTAGTAGGAAAGAGATACTTAACAAATTCGAGAAATGGATGGGTGCTTGTGAAGAGGAATGTTGGCTCAAGGGGTATAACCAGGTTGGTCTACTTTCTTTGAATTTTTCTCATATAAATAGGTCAATTTGGGTCTGGTCAGATGGGTTAAATTTATGAATTTTAGCTTAAGGTTGATAAACTCAAACCTGTTGTTCCGTTTGCTTGACCCGCCCAGTTTACCACCTCTATTTTGATTTTCTTTTTTTAAATATAACTTTTTTGTGTAAAATGATAATTGATATAATGTTGGAAGAGGTGCTCATCTGACTCTGAAGCGTACTGAGAAAGCACGTGCGTTGCCGCATCGGGCAATAAGCTTCCAAGTAAATACCATATATTTACCGATTTTCATTTAGATCACTACTATATCATTGTATTCTAAACTACCAAATTGATTCAAGTCATCTATAAAGGAAGGTAATTTATGGTGCTATTATTTGTCGTTTGGAAACTGAATATGAGAAGACAAGTATAATGTATCTGTAGGAGCATACTAAACTGATAATGTCTGTGTAAACAAGCCTCATACATTCAAAAGGTTCAATATATTATGACCAATTTATTTAGTTGTTTGATGCTTGAGATTGTTGCAACAGAGTATGCAAAATAATGGAAGTTATATGCTAAAGTTAATATAATTATGCCTCATTGCTAAAGTTAATGGAGGTCTAATTAAGTAATTATATGTAACCAAATGTTTTGCAAGCCTGAAAGCGATGAGAGAAAGTTGCTTGCACTAAAGTTCAACGAAGTAGTAACCTTTTATATATATAGCTGATCCTAGCGATTTGTCATCTGAAGAACAAATTTCTGGAGGTATTTCTATTAATTTATACACGTTTATAATTTAAACTAAAACAAATATATTACCCACAGTATAGCCCCAAAATTAGTGGGTTACTTTGAGGAGCTTAATGAAATGGGAGCATGTGAGCATCTTGGAGGAAAGCTGATCCAGTTATTGCGCAAGGTATGTTTTACCATGATAGCCTCATATATTTGTTGAACGTAAAACTGTTTTGGGTCAATCAGACCCGTTTTTCCTTTTCTGTGAGAAAGGTTAATGTTTGCGTAGACTTTAGATCAAGTGTTGCATTCCTGTAAAATAGTGAGTTTAAAGCAACGATCAAGTATTACAGTGTATAAGCATTTTTGCTTTAATAACTTGTACTCCTTATAAGCCATTTGTTTTATTTTTATGGTTGCTTAATTCTAAGATCCAAGACTAAAGATGTGAAATTCATTTTATTTTGTATGTGAATGGGTCAAAATTGCACCTACACTATTGCTGCTCATTAGAGCTGGTCATTTTCGCCCGGATGCCTTGGACTTTTCTTCCTCTGGTTTCGGGCTAATTTGGGCAGTAAAAACTGTGGGTGTGGGTTCCAATGGGCAAAATCGAAAGTAACAATGGGTTCAAATGGGCGATTGGTATACACTGCGTACTTTAAATACGGAAGAGAATAAATTTTTAAAAGAATAAAAGTGGGTTTGCTTTTAGTTACGGTTTGCCATTTTTGATCATATACATCCATTTCCAGGTTGATTTTTCCAGTTAAATAAGTTGTTTTATTATTCCATATTGTAAATATAAAAATATTTTGCTATCCAGTTACGTACATCAAATACACATATCGATCGAACTTCCTGTTACTTCCCTTATTAGCCACTCTAATTGTTTGTTGCTGTATACCTAATAATACTAATGTTGTGCCCTTGTTCCGATGATGTGAAGCTGAGGCAAACATTCTACATATTCGATATGTGCATCTTGATGAGTATGTTGGCAATAAATGAGATCATGTTGGGTTGGTGAGCCCGTACGTCTCTAAGACAACCAACTGACGCATCAGTTGGTGTCACATCAACGCTACATCAGTTTTTTTCAAAACTGACACAAACTGACATTACCCTACTAACAGTGAACATCAGTTAATATCATTTTTTTTTACCCACCCACTAATTTCTTTATTTATTTAAAACACAAACTTAAATAAAACATTTTTATTAAAACTAAAACCATTACATTAATATAAAAATAAAACATTACATTAAATAAAATTAAAACATTACAAATGTAAAAAAAAATACAATTATTGAAAAAAATTATACATTTATTAAATTAAAAAATACAAGTAGCTAACGCGTACGGAAATTTGGTGAGAGAGTGGCAATGTGTGCGATTAACGCTTCGCGGAGTCGATGATGCACGACACGGTCGTGTAATTCTTTATCCATATGTAAGTGCGTTTCAACCCTTTCTTCCCACGATCGTTGAGGCATATTTTCCGGGTTTGCCATATAGTCTTCCTCAAGTGGACACATATTTCGTCCATTGTCTTCGGTTATCATGTTGTGTAAAATTACACAACAATACATGATTCGTCGAATTTTGTTGACACTGTATGGTCTAGCAGGGGTTTTGATGATTCCCCAACGGCCTTGAAGCACTCCGAATGCCCGTTCCACATCTTTCCTTGCAAATTCTTGGTATCTCTTGAACCTCGTCTCGGCTTCTGATATCAGATGCTTAAACGACTTCACAATCGTCGCCCATTCTGGATATATTCCATCGCCGAGATAATATCCTTTGTTGAATTGTTGACCGGCAATATTGAACACAACTTCATGAACTCTATCTTGTAGTAAGTCTTGGAATAGATCAAATTCATTAAGAACGTTGAGGTCGTTGCTCGATCCTGCAGGGCCAAAGAAAGCGTGCAAAATCCACAAATCGTAAGAGGCAACGGCTTCGAGCATGATTGTTGGATAACCGTGATCACCTCGAGTGTATTGACCTTGCCATGCTATTGGAAAATTTTGCCAAGCCCAGTGCATGCAATCGATACTTCCCAGCATACTCGGAAAACCATGTAACTCCGCATGTCATTGATGTAAACGTTGCACATCTTGGAGTGTTGGCCTTCTTAAATACTCATTTGAATATAGATGGAAAATACATTTACAAAAGTTGTCCAAACAATCATAGGATGTTTGTTGACCCATATGTAAATATTTATCAAATGCGTCGGCGGCACAACCGTATGCCAATTGGCGTAAGACAGACATGACTTTTTGAAAAATATTAAAACCAGACAATCCGGTTGCGTCTCGACGTTGACGAAAATAATCAAAGTAAGAGGGTAATGACATGTGAGGGTACGAAAATATACCTTGACAGATACGGATAAACAATGGGTGACTCATCCGAAACCGACGCCGAAAATAATCTAGAGGGAATGTCGGTCGCTCGGCAAAGTAATCTTGATATAAACGTTGCCCGGCGCCCAACCGATCTCTAGGTAAATAACGTCTTGGAGCTCGAGGAATACGAAATGTAAATTCGGTATTCTCGTCCGAATCCGAATCTTGTGCGTCGAGATTATTGATCCTAGCGATCGGATTGCGGACGGCCATAACGGAACTCAAATCTTCGCGGTCAGAATCGGATGGCGACATTATAATTTTCAACTTTACCTTCTTCTTTTTTGTAGATGAAAAAATAGGTTAAAAGATATATATATATATATATATATATATATATATATATATATTGTATATATTGTGGAGATGAAAAATGGGTTTTAAGAGGGAAAGTGGATGAAAAAAGTGTTTAAAAAGTTATGTATATGTTGAAATGGAAATGGGTTAAATATTGGGTTGAAAGAGGTGTGTATATATTGTAAATATATTGAGTGAAAATGGGTTAAAATTTGTGTAAATTGTGATGTGTAAAAAGTGTTTAAATATATATAGTGTGTAAAAAAAAGGGGATGAAAATTATTTTTTTTCTAGCCGTTGAGACACAAGAGATCAAAGCGACACGGGCCCCTCTCGATTTCCTTCTCTTCGGTTTGGCGACGAAATCAACAGACGCCGAGCAACCGACGCTCCGTGCCAACGACGTCGGTTGCGTCGGTTTGACCGACGGAAACAAGAGACGGACCGTTGGCAGGGGTCTAAGAAGCAACATCTCATATTGAGGTATCAAAGGTCACTAAGTTGGGCCTATTGGGCCCAAACGGATAGCATGCTTGTCTAACTTAAAAATATTGCCATAATGCCATTGGTATTTGATTTTAAGTCCATTTTTACAGTTCCATCGTATATTCGTATATACTTTGATGGAAGCCTAATAACGAGAAAGATAGTAAAGACTAACCAGGTAATTATAATTTCTTTTATTAAACTACCCGTATTTTCACTTTATTATATCAACTAGATTATACATCTGTATACACACAGGTTGTGTACGAAAAACTAGCATTTGTTGCTTTTAAATTGTAATCGTTAGTTAAATAAACATCAAGGTAAATTATTTATGTATACTATTTGATTTTAATCTTGCACACAAAATGTACATCAAAATACCTTTCTTTACTTTGAATGTTATACATTTAGATACACTCGAATGTCAATTCAAACTATCTTTCATTCATCTAAATGTTGCAGTAGTATATAAATACGCATATCAAATCAAACAATTTTTTGTCTGTTTGAATGTTAAGCTCGTACATATACATAGATGTTGAATTAGATCATCTTACGTTTATATAAATGTTAAAACCTGTGAATACGTGTAAATGTCAAATCAAATAATTCGTTTATTTGAATGTTAAACCGTGTACACACGGATGTCAAATCAAACAATCATTAGTTTATTTGAATGTAAAACCCATGAATGCATACGGATGTTAAATTAAACTATTTTTTGTTAATGGTTAAGGAAAGAATCACAACAAAACTACATATATAACTTACAAAGATTATATTTTACAACATAACTATGACATTAAAAAAACATGATTGAGAGACTTGTATTTAAGTTTAATTTAAACTTATATAACTCTTTTAATATAATAAGTATTACGTTAATTAAAATATTTATTAAATATTAGATTTGGAATGGATGATGTTTACACTAAATAAATGGTAAATGTAAAATATGATTATTTTAATGGAAATGATAGATAGAAATTTTAGGCGTTTGAAAAAATTAATTTTAATTTTAATGTAACATGGAAAAAGAGGTAAAAGTGAGGGAAAAAAAAGAAGCTAATGAGGAAATGACAAGTGTACTCCTCATTTCTCTACCTTTTTCTGTTTCCTCCCCTTTTTGATACTTCACCTTTTATTCATTTCTTCCATCTTTCTTTCTTTATTTTTTCCCTTTTTTTCCCTAAAAATATTTGTTTAAAAAAATTATTTTTATAAAAACATGTTAAACTTTTTTATAAAAAAAAAAGAATTTTACTTGTAAGAACTTCTATAATACCTTTATCAAAAATAAATTATTAAATAAAATTTGTTAACATTTTTTTAGAAAAAATTATCATTTTTAACAATTAAAAATTAAAAAATAGTTTTTAACAGTTTTTATAAACTTTTTTACTCTTTAATTTTTTTATTTTTATATCATTTTAACATTTGTGATGCACCAAATATCATATATGATGATGCATATGAATATAAAAAATAAAATGCAATAAAAAGTAATTTATTATTATATTCACTAACATACTAAACTATGATGCACTAATTTTCTCTTAATATAATGCATCGAGTGTTTAAATATAAAGCATCGACTTTTCAAAATATATTATAAAACACATTTATTGAATTAAAAAGTGGTGCATCATAGTTATAAAAACATGGTTTATCATAGTTATAGAACATGTTGCATCGAGTGTTTAAAATATCATGCATCAACTTTTCAAAATATACTATAAAATATAGTTATTGAATTAAAAAGTGGTGCATCATAGTTATAAAAACATGGTTCGTCATAGTTATAAAACATACTGCATCGAGTGTTTAAAATATTATGCATCGACTTTTAAAATACACTATAAAACATCGTTATTGAATCAAACAGTGGTGCATCATAGTTATAAAACATGGTTCATCATAGTTATAAAACATGGTGCATCAAGTGTTAAAAATAACTTTCAAAATATACTATAAAACATCGTTATTGAATTAAAAGGTGGTGCATCATAGTTATAAAACTTGGTGTATCATAGTTATAAATATAACGCTCCGACTTTTAGGTATACGATAAACAATATTAGTGTATAAATCTTGGTGCATCATAGTTATAAAATATGGTGCATCATAATTTTAATTTACAATGTATTGAAGTTATAACTTTGTTATATCAAAAATTATTTATTTAAGGTATGAATATGGTGCATCATATAGTTTTTTTTTGTAATACTATATATAAAATTGTACTTACATATAACAACGTGAGGTAAAACAACAGTAGAAAAAAGGTTGAAAATGCGGAAAAAAAAATAAAAACAATGATAAACAAGCCATGAAAAAGGTTAAATGAAAATGTTGAGAAAAAACTGATAACAAGCACTTAAAAAAATGAAAAAAAAATCTTTTTTTAAAAACAAAATATAATAATAAGAAACAAAATTAATTTTAAAAAAATAAAACACTAAAAAAATTTAAGGAAAAAAAAATGGAGGAGAAATAATAAGGTTAGAGAAATGAATGAGGTGGATAAATAAATAAGGTGGAGAAATGGAAAAGCACGTGACACCACTCTATTCACTTCCTCCACTTGCGTGCAAACTTAGTTTTGTGTTCTTGAACCAGTATCAAAAAACAATGTTAGAAAAAGTTTAATTTCAGTTACATTGTTTTTTCTACTTTGATAATTTAAGGTAGAAATTGGGTTTAATTTTATTCATATAATAATGATATAAAAATTAAAACTAAGATCAAGTAGCATTAGTGTAAACTAAAGTTTGGTGGGTACTAGTAATCTCTTTCTTATCAGGCTATAAGAATTTAGTAACCCAGAATATGTTTGGCTATTTCTTGAGATGTGTCTTTAAGAATTACATATTTAACTATCTTTTAGTATCCGTTAAAGTTTTGTTTTATCAGTGACTCAACTTTGTCCGTGTTACTAGTTTGCATCATGCAGATTGCTTATGAGAATACGATATTCATCTCTCAGATCCATGTTTTTCATTCACATCAAATTTTGATAGTGAAAAAAGTGTTAAACATTCAAGATCATGTGTTGTTGCTATCAAGCTTAGGAAAATTAAGTTTAGATAGGTGTGTTTGATCATTCTCTTGGGATTAAGCTTGTTGCTCATTTATATATTATAGAATTATTGAAATTGTAACATCCACTCGTCGGGTCTAGTAATAATCTATTTAAATTGATTATTTAATTAATTTAGGAATTACTTGATATTATTTGTTTATTGAAAAACTTAGGTGAGTAAGTCTTAGAACTTATTGTGTATAGTAAATTATTGTTTGTTTTAATTTACTATAGTTGACGGTACAATAAAATAAGTTTCTCGCAAGAGATTTTAAGGTTCCAGACAATAGATTTGGGACGGGTATAAAATACCCGAAAATGGAAGTCGGTTTATAAGGAGAGCCGACCTCCTTATTTGGTTACTTCCTTCTTATCCTATCTTCCCAAAATAGCAAAAACCTTCAAATTGTGTACTTACAACTACAAACCACAAATTGAAATTTCAAGCAAGATTAGTGAATTGGAGCTGTGATTCTTGCAAATACCTTCATCTTCTCCCTCCTTAATGCAAGTAATTTAGTTCCTTTCATGAACCTAAGTTAGTTAGGTTAAGAATGAAATTGTTGAAATTGATGAATTGATTTGTATTCAAATGATATATGATGATTTCTGATACTATGCGATGTTAGGAACTGAATTATATAAGTTGAAGTTGTAGATTTCATTCTCCAAATAATAGTTTTGAGTTCAAATGAGCTCATATATGTGAATTATCAAATTTGTATGAACTTGACATGAAAATGGAATTGATTGAGGTTTGTTTAAGTTGTTTGATGATAACTAGTTGTCGTATGATACTCCTTTAAGGTTAGAAACTTAAATTGGTCGATTTGACACTTGAAAGTGGTAGGATTTTGAAGTTTAGTTCGTGCAGAGTTGTTGTTCTGCTGCTGCTGTTGCAAAAACGAAGAACAAGCCGGCGGGTTTGGTACCCTACCCGGCGGGTTCATTTCAAATAAAAGGAAGCCGGCGGCTCGAAGAGTTAAGCCGGCGGGTTATGCCACTAAATGGCGGGTTGTTGGTCCACCCGGCGGCTCCTACAGCCTTTAATACTCGATTAGCTTCTGTTTGCTCAAAATCTAATTCACCCGGCGGCTCAAGGGTGAAGCCGGCGGCTCAAGGGTGAAGCCGGCGGCTTGTATGGTCGACCCGGCGGGTCATGATGCCCAGCCGGCGGCTTCTTAGCCTCTGTCAGCATATCAACTTTATATTTCAGAAGTTGATTTAAATGATTTGTAAAATGCTGTACTGCTGATAAATTAGTGTTATAGCATAATAATGAGTATGTTGACGTCTACAAGAACATATTTAGGAAGCTATACTTATTATGTGAATTATGTTGAGTTTCTTGGGCTGGATATTAGATAAGTTAAGTATTGAAGATTCAGATTACTAACTTATATTTGATTGTTGATTCTCAGATCCTCTAAAAGATAAATGACACTTGGTTTCTGAGTTTGTGAAGACAAAGGTATCGGTGAGTGGATTTAGAACTCACCCTTCGATTTAGTTGTAACTATTTGGTTACAACAAGTATACGTAGATTGATTATACGATTGTTAATCTGTATTATTGATTATGAATCTACGTGATATGTGAATCTATGTGTATCAGATTATTGAGGTCAACGTGTAGTTGGACTTTTTGGTTATTATGTGAATTACACAGGTTTTGATTCATTTGTTGTGTTTGAGACCTGTGTATGAGTTTAATAACCAATAGTTATCGGTCTATTCTGTAATAGCCATACAGATTGACGTTAAGTGTTCCTTGGGAATCCCCGGGTATTATGATATCCCAAGAGCCACCGATCCTCATTGAAAATGAATGTGTTTACGATTATTTGCTGTAAACTCATAGTTATGCTAAGTTGAATTGTGTGTGGTAAATTCATTCACTTAGCTTTGTGCTAATCCCTTACATTAACTTCCTGTAGATTTTGTAAAGCATGTGGGTGATCAGGAAGTGGATGCTGTAACAGGAAAGTTTGGCTGCGTTCGAAAACTCTGATATGGTTTTGGATAAACCTGGTTTTGTAATCTATAATACCCCGTCTTATGTAATTTTAAACAGTCTGAATTTGGTGTGCTTTAAATATGAAAACTGTTTATGTATAATATTTAATATAGAGTAATAAACTGTATTTTATAATATACGCTTCCGAGTAAAATAATAGAATATTGTTGAACTGAAAGAGGGGTGTTATAGAAATCCTTATTATTAATTAATATAAGTTGAATTTATAGAAATTTTGTGATAAGATTAGTTTTTATAAGTGGCAAAATGAATGGGTCGGGTCGGGTCATAGGTAGGGATGACAATGGATTAGATATGGATCGGATGATGCCATATCCACATCCATATCCGTTTAAATATTTTCGTCTTTATCCATATCCATGTAATTTCAATTCATCCATCCATATCCATATCCGATGGATTAAGCGGGTTAATGAATGTTCGTTGGATGTTCAAAAAATTGTTAATTAAATTTCCCTAATATGAAATGAAACCAACACATAATGTAAAAAAAAAAAAAATATAACGTAACATACTGAAATCTATTCATAAGAGCATATTACAATTGTCGTCAATGAAGCATAATTGATTACAATTACAAGTAAACATAAATTTGAACAAATGTATCCCTATGTTTACTGGTTAATCACACATGTTTTGATTGTCATTTATCGATGACTATAGCTCCACTATATGGTCGGAAGTAAAACTTGACTCAGCGCGATAGATTTATGCATTTCAATTTGCTTTATAAATCAATAATACAAAAAAGCCCCTCAAATATACATTAGATTTTTAAAATTTACGATTTTTCATATTGAATAACATGTTAATAGTTTATGGTGTATATGTATGTGGATATGTAAATCTATATGTGTGTGTATATGTATATGTGTGTGTGTGTATGTATATATATATATATAATATTTTGGGTTAATGGATAAATCCATGAGTGATAACTTTTCATCCATATCTGATCCACTATTCATCCACGTTCATATCCATATCCATTATCCATCCATTTAGATCGTCCATATCCATAATTAAGTGGATGGATCGGATGGATATCCACTGGATCGGATGAACATTATCATCCCTTGTCACAGGTTTAGATGGGTTTGGGTCTAAATGAGTCCGGGTTTAGATGAGTCATTTAGAAGGATGCGTCTAAACGGGTCCGGGTCAAATGAGTCTCGGGTCGAGTCGACCCATTGGGTTTTCACCGAACTTTTTTGTTTGAGTGAAAAATGAAAAAAAAAGAAATGAGGTGGAAAAAAAAAGTATGTGTGCTAGACCCGTTGGTTAATTTTTACACAATTTGAGGTTATATTGAAAAACTCATTTAGATCCATCAAAAAAATGTGAAGGAGACCCAACAAACTCATCCCCTTCTAAAAATAATTAACTAAATTGACTCACAATTAACCAGTAAGTCTAAATTTATATCCTCTAATTTTTTATAAGATCTTGTATTGTTGCGTGATGGTCTATTATGTGTATGCGATGAAACTTATTAATTATTTTTTAATTTAGGAAACTTAACATTCACTGATATATATTATATTGTTTCTTGAGTCAAATTTTTAGGTCATTGGCTTTGAAACACTCACTAAATATGATGCAAGCACTTAGGAATTTATCATTAGTACTCCTTGTGAATAGTCTCAAAGTCATTTTCTCAAAAGTTTGAAATTGATGGTGTGAACCATTCTTGTCCTCATAAAATTGGTTTGAAAATTTGAATGGTGCTGGAAATGGTAATACTTTTCATTGGATACTTATGGTAACATTAAGCTTACACGTGGTTCAACTTTGACACACACATATCATGGGCAATACAGATACACATCAATATCAGTGAGTATGAATTTCAACTTATATTGATTGAAAAAGATTTTTTTATTTATTATTTCGATAGATGAAAGTATGAAACACGTCAATACAAATTTCAATCTTTAATCTCGCGAATTCGTAGGTTATATTCTAGTTAGTTTATAACATTAAAAGGTAAAAAAATAGGGTATGTTAAATATTTTTAAAAGTTCAATACTTTTTGAAACTTCTGCCATCACTTAAAAAACTCTCTAAAATGCGGTTGTTGACTAATTTTTTGAAATAAAAATTAATATTTTTTTTGTATCATCAAACTCCCTCAAGATAGGAAACAAATTGTGGCAGGATTTTTTGCTTGGTTTGAATGATTAGTTGACTAATTATTTAATATCAGTTAAAGGGATAATATTTTTAAACTATGAGGGCATAATAGACTTTTAGGAAACTCCTTAGCACTATTTAGGTAAACATAAACCAAAATTAAGATCAAGGGTCCTAGTCAATAATCCTAATACAATGGTAGGTCAAAATTAATTTATTAGGATTTAATGTTAGGAAGTTTACATAATACAGGTTTTCTTTTAATATATAGAAGGAAAAAAAGAGATGGAGTGGAATAATATAATTGATTCGTTACGAAAATTCATCATTCTTGATTTTGAATCAACACTCAATTAAGACAACTTTTTTGATATATCTGGATTTGGTGTGGCACCTATACCAGGGATGTTTGTCTGTTTGATGATGTATGGAAAAGTTAAATCTTTTTAAGTCATCTCAATTACGTAAATGCCCATCTTTTGAGCCACTTTCGAATAGATTCAACGTTATCTCATTCAATGATATATCGTCATGGAATGTTACGGACATTAGTTACTTAGTTCTTAGTAAACTTTCACTACGTTTTTCATTAATTATATTTAACGTTAATCGCACAAATATGTCAACTTTAATATCACATAAAAAGTAATCCAACAAAAATGCAATAAAAACTTTGTATAAAAATCATATACTAGCCTGCGAATTCACGAGTTAAAATTGCTATCAACTTAAAAAGTAAAAATAATGGGCATTTCTTTGAAATTTGGGCTATCAATCTATCTATATAAACTAATATATATATATATATATATATATATATATATATATATATATATATATATATATATATACACCGTATGACATACGTTTCATGTAATAAAAATTATTTATTACGAACCTTTTAATTATCAATTTACAATTTAATATTTATTTTTTAGTTGAAAGGTATTGCGTAAGACCGTATACTTTGTAAAAGAAGAAAATTATTAAGATATGGAGTTAACCAATCACCATCGTCGATACGTCTATTATTAAAAAATGATGACTAGCTTCTAGAGACATTCTAATATTACGAGGATGGTGTTTGACTCTACACAGAAAATTAAACCTAGAACAAGGCCATTATTTAATTTACTAATAATAATAAATTATGTTAGCCCATGTCAATCGGGTAGTGTACTTGATAAATTGTGTGTTAATTAAATGATACGACGTAAAATATGTTATCTTAAATTAATTGGTAATATTATAATTAAATATATAATATAATACATGAAATGAGTTATGATATCATCAACAATTCAGTTAGTCAAATAAATATTTGGAATTTATCCAATCTTCTAATATAAATATAATCTAAATAAATAAAAGGTTTTGTTAACAAGAGCCTTAAGGACTTTGATTAAGCTATTTAGGCATGCATAAAACAATTGTACTTTAATTAAACTCAAGGAGACAAATTGAAAATTCAGGAGACAAATTTTGAATGTACAAATTTTTATGCATGTTAAAAACAGCTCTTAGGGCTCTTTTTATCAATTTCAATAAATAAATAATGATTACGAAAACTTTGTTAGCTTCAATTTTACATAAAATCAACCCCTATTAACCAATTAAATACTTTAAGTTTACAACAGTTTCAATCAACCAATCAAATATGATTATTTACCTAAAAATTCTATATTAATATAAAACCTTGATAATTAAAAATATATATATCCCAATTGAAATTGAATACAATACTTAAAAAAGTAAATAAAAATTATTCCTACTTTCTATACCTCACGAAAGCTCAAGGATATCTACTTATACAAACAAAGTCAAATTCATTATTTGTCAATTATAATAAATAAATAAAATATAATTATTATTACAATTTTGTTTAGTCATTTTTTTTCCAATGTTCAAGAATGATAAGGTTTAACTATTATCCTTTGATCGAAAGGGTTATAATGTGTTGTATATACGAAAAAAAGAAAACAGTAATTATAAGTTTTGGCAATTATAGTCAACATGAATATATAGTATTTTACTATCCTTTGATCTATATTTGTTGAATCTGTTGTATAAGAACTCGATATAGATGATCTAATGATGGAAGAAGTCACCTCTAATTTAAACATAAAGGTTAAAGCTGCAGATCGGTAACGAACTTTCACTTTTGTACCAAGTTATGCAACGAACCAATTTTATTGCTAATATAGGTATCGAACTTCCAAATTTTTTATCGAGTCATGTAATCTTTATTACGTGAATGTTGTGAAAGGTTTTAATGAATACTTGAGGTCGCACAAGTTGTGGTTGACTTATAAGTAAATTACCGGTTTTGTTACTAAAATATTTGATATTAAGGTCATTTCTAAACTTCTTTTTTGTTAATAATTTTGTGTGTGGTATAATTATAAGTTAATTATAATATATATTAGTAGCTTACATAGTCTGTGTATATAAATGAGTTTAAAATATATTTTATATTTGTATTTGACTAGGTGTAGGCATGTGCGTTGCACAACAATTTAATTAATGACGTCCCAAATTTAGAGAATTTTTTAAAAACTAAATTCGAAATTACTAAGCTATATAGCCTAAATTATTGAGCAACACATCAATACAAAATCGCAAAGTCTATAACAAAAATTCACTCACCGCTTACTAAAACACAAGAAGTAATTTCAAATCACTCAAAGTAAACAAATATATTCATTAGATTAGATAAGATTATTCGTAACATTTGAATTTAAATCGATATATGAAGAAAAAAACCCTAAAATAAATACACCGTAATAAAGAAGATAAGAAAAACGTGCAAACAATGAAGTTTTTCCTTATTTTTATATTTCCTATTTATTGTTGTGTTCACGATTGAAAAAAGCTTAAAAATTACTATTAACCAATCAAATATGATTTTTTTACCATCTAATCTAATCTTATATATTATTATTAAATATTAATAAAATAAAACCTTTCTTTTGAAAAAATTTGTTAAAATTGAGAGCTAATCAAATCTTTTGATTTCACCAAATTTATAATTAACCAATCATATGCCACAATTTATCTAAAAAATCTCTCGTGAATACTCCTTATAATATTAAAATAAATTAAAATTTAATCCTCTAATTATCAACTTGAAAAAAAATTCCCACTACAACGGATTTTACTTTCCATTAATTTTTTATATTATAATATTAATCGATATTCTTTATAATTATATTAGATTAGCAGTAGGCAAATAATTATTATAATTATAATTATATACTACTAGTGTTAAACCCGTACGATGCACGACTAGCATTATAAAATATCGTAATATGTGAATTACAAGTCAAAATAATATATGAAATGGTGAAAACTTTCAGATTATAAAAGGAATTTTTTTATTAGTATTAGTGATACCTTATAAATTTTAACCCCTCAGAAATGAATAATAACAACATGTTTTTCCCACAAAATATCAATGAAATGGGAAGGTTAGAAAAGATGTGTATGTTATAAATTGATATTTTTCTAGCTAACAAAAATTGTCTATTCATAGTGACCTTTTCGTTTCCTATAGTTATAATATGTTAACATTGCAACAATTGATAAACAATGTGCACGTTAATAGTTTTGGGAAAATAAATTGAAAAAATTACTATAACAATTTAGAAGTTTTATTGAATAACTAATGTACATATATATGCACAAAATATAAATCATTGTACAACAATCAAATATATACCTACGTTATATAGATTTGAAAAGTAATATAGAAGTACACGTCTTACCATTCGCATACTGAATTGTAATTAAGTTGTGTGAGATTATAAAAATAGAAAAAACTCTTTAAAAAATAGACGATGACCTCGATCTCTCTATCCATAAAGCTTGTATTCAGTTTATTAAATAATAGAAATTGAATTCCTTTAATCTGTAAGATGATAATAAAAAAAATTCAAATTAACAAAACTTTAATGAAAAATATAATTACATTAAAAGTAAGTTCTCATAATTCACTAAAAGTTTATTTATTTTTTTTATAAAAAAGGAGAAAGTTAGAGGAATAAAAGTTAAGATTAAGATGAAAAAACTAAAAGATTAAAATTAGAAGGAAAAAATAGATTAAAGGATGTCATGAGTTTGGACTATAATAAAAAGCTATAAGTGTTATTATATGACACGTTATTTTGAATTAAAATAGTATAATTTAATTTTATTAATTACCTTATTAAGTGAAAATAGTTATAATATAAATTTTAATTGAATATTACCTTATTTGGAATAAGGGTGTAGGAAAATCCACATAATCAATTTTTTTTTATATGGTGATGACACATAGGATTTGTATGATGTGGCATGTGTATATATTTGACAAATAATCAAAGGTCTTCTTCCTTAGTTATAAAGATAGAAGATAGATTATTAAAAGTAAAAATATTATTTAATAATCATTAATTATGCCTTTTGATAAATTTATATTTATATGGAAAGGTTATCATAAGAACACTTATTATCGTAGGATCCGTAGGAACGAGGTTTTTTCACTTTTAAATTCAACATATGTACACATTTTGTAAAAAAAGTTACGCCAAAATTCTTAAAATTGCATCCTCTATAATATTAGATAAACTAGAAAAATAAAAAAATATATGATACACAAATTAAAGTTGTGTATCACAACCCATTATGTGCGATACTTTCATACACACAAAAAAAAAATTATGATGTGTATCACAATTTTTTTTTCATAGTATAGATCACACAATTCTAAAAATTTTGATATAATTTTTTTTTATCAAAAACATTATTTAATGTTAAAGTTAAAGTAAAAATGTACGTTCCTACCGTTCCCACCCGTGATACCCGACAAATTAGAACTAGCAGTATTAGTGCCTAATCATTTTGTTAATACATGTTACTAGTTTTGTGTTTGGCTAATTATAGGTATCATTATTCATTATGTATATTTGTATATATACACATACGCGATTGATTAAAATCGTGCATTTTCATATTGGATGTAATCTGAAACATACGGACGTTGGTGAATTTTTTAATAAATAACATAAATCTATTTGGTAATTAAATAGTAGTTATTTACCTCTTATTATTATGTATTAATAATATACGAAACAATGTACATTTTATTTAAAACGTAATCGACACGAATTAAACGCGTGAAACGCGCCCGACAAACCAATAAAACTCAAGTTAAATTTTTATAACTCAATATATAGTATTTTAATTAAATACTTCGGTTAAATTATATCGCAAATATACTATATCAGTTATAACGCTTTAAAAAGTGACACGATTTAACACTAAACGCGATTATCGACAAATAGACGATTAGACAAAATATCTAGATATTATGAGGCATGGTGGGGCCCCAAACCAGCTCCAAAAAAGGTTAAGTTCTGTGACGTTTTTACACTAAATTACCCGATCAGCTCATTTTACCCGATCAGCTGAATAACTAATACCCGATCGGCTCACCCTTATAGTCGATCGGCTATAAAGCCTTACCCAATCGGCTCACCACCTGACCCGATCGGCTATATTACATTTTCGAGGCTTTTTATCCCGATGTTACATTCTGTAAACATTTTGTACTATTTTAGCCGTTCGGCTAAACTTACCCGTTCGGCTATCAAGCCATACCCGATCGGCTCAACATCCTTAGCCGATCGGCTCAGTTTCTGAGCCAACATTATGTGCAGTTTTTCAATTTTCAAACGTGCATATCTCACAACCCGTAAAGAGTTAGGTCCTGAAATTTTGCAGGCACCTTTATATAATCAAAATGCAACTTTTCATTTTTCCACTTTTTCAATTTACACATTTTACGAGAAAACGAACGTATAACTCATTTTAGGCCATTTTCGACCATTTTGGTTGACATGTCAAAATGCAATCCACATGGTTTCTGGCTCTAACCTCTTAACAACATGTTTACACATATATTTGTGACGTGTGGGCATATTCACCACCCTCATATACCCATTCTATCATGTTTTAACTCATTGACCCGTTTAAGGGTCCAATTGGACACTTTTACCCAATTCAACCATTATGACTACCATAACATTTTCAACACACATTTCCACTATATGTAGGACTTAAGGTCACTTTGACATTGGTTATAACCAAACCACTAATCATTTTAACCGTTTAGCCATCAAGTGACCCATTTGGGCACTTTAACAACCCATTTGGGTTTTAACACCTATTATTACTTTTCTAGCACCCAATTTACACTTCTTTGACTATTCTAAGTCAAACAAAACTGTTTTCACTATTGGTGTCATACTATAACTTTAAAACACCAATTCACATTAAAATCATCTTGTTAGACCAATTACCACAAGTTTCTCAAATTCATGATCACTTTGACTTTCACAACTTGTCAACTTATATAAACACTCGTTGACCACTTTAACTTTCTATTTACCACTTTTAATACCTAGATCATAATCCAACCACAATCATGATCCATATTAAACATACAAGCATCTAGCCACATTTATCATTTTATAACATTGCAATTATCAAGTTCGACACGACCACATTCAACTTTGACTTTTCCAAGTCAACAACACACATTGCAACACTAGACACTTTCCCATTTAAACAACCACATGACTCCAAACCAATTATTGGAGATATACCAACATCTCATTCATTTTATCACATGGAGTCATATCAACTTTATTCACAATTACCGATTACTATTCCTATCCTCATATTAACAAGTAATAATCATCAATGACTCGTCACTGGGGAATCATATTAGTCTGACTCAACTTACTTTACTACCAATCATATCATAGCAAAGTAAATATTCAAGCTTATTGAAATACACCAAGCTTATCGAAAAGTACCTGATACACATAAGCCCACGAGTATTGAGGAATCATTGAGAATACCAGACGGTTCCTCATGTTCCTCCGTCTCTGCAACCAAAATAACACTTTTGCAACTTGTTATAGGTTAGTACACATTTAGTATCCACTTTCTCATACAACCACTAATCCCCACACCCTGGAATGTTTGACTTGACACAATTCTAAGTTTGGGATTGAACATCTTTAAAATGTCCAATTCACCCAAACTCATGCTCTGATACCAACTTGTAACACCCCTCGTTTCAATACATTATTTAACCATGTATAATATAGGAAGCGTAGGTCAAATGAGTGTTATCAATTTACTTTACATATTATGTATATATTTAAACTCATAGTTTTTCAATGACATAATATATACAACTGGGTATTATATAAATCAAAACATAACTTTTGGTTATCAATCTAATATCAGAGTCTACGCCTGGTCAAACATTCCATCCAATAAACAAGCTTCTTGCCCGCCCATTGTATCAACACAATAACCTGCAAGAAGTGGGGTGGTGGGGTTAGCATAACGCTAAGTGGGGGAATACATAACCTACAGCCTAACTTAGCATAACAACCTTGTTTACAGCAAATCATCGTAAACAAATAACATCACAATAGATCAATGGTTCTTGGGGAAACCTTCAGCCAAGAATACCAATAGTAAACACATAATATCAATGAGATAATATCTCAATACACAACATATCAATGAGGATCGATGGTTCTGAAGATATCATAATACCCGGGGATTCTCCCAGAACACTTATCGTCAATCTGTATGGCCATTACAGAATAGACCGATAGTTTAGTACTAATCTCATACGACCTAATTTCCTATTAACGATATGTACAAGGAAATTCCTGTCGTCTTACAATAGTAACCAAACCCAACCAACATGTTGACCTCAATACTGATGCCCGAAGGCCAAATATCAAGTGATCACATATTCACATATTCAACCAAGTCAACATGTCAAACTAACCAGTCTATCAACAGTATTATTACTATCAAAACAAATTAATCATGGCAAACCAAAAGCAGTAATAATATGATTACCCGTTGTAACTAAACCTGTTACAACTAAATTACACTGAGGATTAAGATCCACTCACCGAATACCTCAGTTGTCCACTCAGTAGTCTAATGTCACTGAGTCTTCTGTTTATCTGGAATTACAATTAAACAAAATGAGTTAGTAACTCATTCATAATCATCAACTCATGTTAATTATTATATTACATGGTTCATAATCCAAATCTCAATGAGTTATCACTCTAATCATTATATCATATCAGTGTTTCTATTATAAACTCATTATCAATATTCAACACATTTAGTAACTATAAACTTCATAGTTAACCAATCATGATCATTTATCAAGTTATGATTATTATGATCACAACTTCACTTTAATCACTTTACTTATCACAAATTAACATGATCGAACCATTATAGGATCATTAACTTCAAATATTACTAATTCATTCAAAACCCCTAACATAAGGTTTAATGAATACTTAGTCACACAAGTTCTAACTTTACTAGTTGATTATCAATCAAGTATTCTAAATCATAATCCATACCGAATTTCTCATATAACTTATGAATATCATCATAATTACTATAATTCTCAAGAACACTTTAATCAATTTATAACTTTTAACTTGAATAATGGTTATCATCATCATTAATCAACACTTATCAATGCATACATCATTATTCCACGCTTTAAAACCATTATTCATGAATAATTACTCAAATCCCTAACTTTCTTTATGAACAAATATCAAATTCTTCATTTCTATGTTAGGGCTTTACCTATAATCATGGATTAACTATCAACTAACAATAATATCATCATTTCAAGCTTCAATTTTACTTTAATCATGCTAATTAAATCCAATACACAAAATCCATTTTCTAGGGTTTATATTAAATTCAAGAATTAGCAATTACAACATGTTTATAATGATGATAGAATGATTAATACATGTTATTGAAGCTTAACTAACATCAATTTAATCATTTGAAACCCTAATTTCGGATTTAAGGTCAAGAACATCAAAACCCCAAATTCTAGGTTTTAGAAATCAAGAAATTAAGACTTACAACTTGATTAGGATGATTAGAAGATGATAATCCGTGAGTTTGAAGCTTGAATTCGAATTATGAAGCTCCAATTTGATGATTTCTTCATGTTTGTATGTATGTATTGTACAGATGTATGTATATCCGTACGTACGTATGCATATGATAAGTTTAATTATAAACCGACTCCACATATGGAGTATATTATGTAAATGGTTAATTTTCATTCCCCGTACTTATCATTGTCTGGAACTTAAAAACCATTTGCGGGAAAATATTATTTTATTTTACCGTCAACTGAAATAAATTAAAACAGTTAATAATTTATTAACCACAATAAATTATTTGACTCTTTTACCCATTTATTTTCAATTACCAATTTACAATATTTCCTAACATTTCAATTAACCATTTCAAGTCAAGAAATAATAGTAAAATACTGGACCCATAAAGTGGGTGTTACAGTAAGAAACCTTATTAATACTTTTAAAATACTTGTAAAGCTTCGATTTACATGCTAGGACGTTTACTCAACAAAATTATGTCAAAAAAACCAACTTAAAATGCGTTTTAAAGCTCAAATTACACGAACAACATCGTCTACGAACTGAACTGCATCTCGGTCCGCAGATCGCGCTGCGAACCGAGATTCACGAACTGAAACTCATGACTTGCGAACTGAACTTGCCAAGTGGACCTGTTGACTGCGAACCAAATATTGACTTGCGAAGTCAAACTTGCGAACCGAGCTTGCCTTGCGAACCCAACTCAGTTCGCAGCCCACTTTTCCTTGCGAACCCAATCTCAGTTCACACCGCAATCTCAGTCCGCGGCCAATCTTGGTCAATTTTTCTGAATTTATATTTTCGATGCATTTTTATTAAAGCAAAGTAAACAAAAATAAAAATTTTTCAAGATGACCTGGCAGCTCGACCCCAGTCAGGGGCTCTACCCCTTGAACTCCATTAGGGGTTGCCACCCCTTGAACCCCGTTACCACGGGCACTGCCCCCAGACCCCTGCATTCAAAAGTTTGGAAACACTTTTTCACAAAGTGTCGAATACTTACTACAACCAAACCTCGTATAGTGATACTCGTAAATGATATACATATACTTTAATAAGTATACAATATACAATATAATGAGACATATAATAATAATATTTTCAAATTATTATTACAAACCGTCACCAATGGGCCGTACATATTTTCAAAAACACAAAACAATCAAAGTATTTGGACATAACTAGTTGAGGGAACAACTAGTATGGGTAATCTTTTGAGATACCTACTCATTATCATAACCTTGCGAGTTTAGGACACCTGACAGATTACAGTCGTTGGAACGACATCATTTTCTTTGTGCACCATTATTAATTGCTTGCTAGCGACACATCAGACTCAGGTTAGTCTCATAGCCCTTCATTTTACTGTTTTTAAC
The DNA here is from genome assembly GCA_963422505.1 of Pseudognaphalium luteoalbum. Lineage (NCBI taxonomy): Eukaryota > Viridiplantae > Streptophyta > Magnoliopsida > Asterales > Asteraceae > Pseudognaphalium > Pseudognaphalium luteoalbum. The sequence continues at coordinate 5,932,424 of OY730193.1, read as the reverse complement.
CCAGGGGTGGGAATACATGTTTGTTTTGTTTTACATGTGAATGCAAGTATCAAAATATCGCTATATACTGCATGAGTTATTTTCTCTAATTATTTTAAGTCCCCTAGCATAGTTTGGTAGTTAATACCCCCTTTTGTAGCGTGAATGTTAGTGTATGGTACCATATGGGATTGACAATCCCCGTCCGGGTTGGAAGCCCCAACTGGTCAAACGGACGCATTATCATTTGTTCATACAAGTGTAAATTAGGCACTCGTAGAGAGGCACCCTCGATCAGGCACTTAATTGTGATCCTGACACCTCAGTCAAGCTCGGACTATGTGCTCATGGCAGTGATATACACTTATTTATTTGCTTGATTGTAAATCATTATACTAAATCTTGTGGTTCATACATATTGATTTATCATACAAACCTGTGAGATCACTGGCTTTTAACTGACCTTTTAGCGTGTATTCTCAGGTTCTCAGCAGCTGTAGGACTGCCACTCAGGATTTAGCTTAGTTCGAATCATCATGCAAACATCACAGATTTTATTACACTATTATATTTTGTATAAGTAATTATGTTTTGAAATCTCCCATACTCATAACACGAGCTAATGTAATTATTATAACCGATGTAAACTTTTATCATATTAATGTATTTTGCTAAAACGACATATATAGAGTCGTTCATTATATCTTTGTGCTATGATTAACTGATTAGTCGCGCCCCGACCCAAATCGCTTCCGCATGGTAAATTTGGGGATGCAACACCACCATAATAAGTGTTCTTACTTAAACATTGCCCTATATTTTTATAATAATAAATCTTAATTGAGATTTTTGTAACATTGCTTCTTAGTAGCCAACAAGTATTAACCCTTAACATCGTGAATGCTTATCTAACTAACAATTGCATATTAATAGCGACAAATGAGGTCTATATTTGAATTATTAGTTCTTCTTAATTACAAAGTATGTGTGTATATGCAGGTTTAAAATCAAAACCATACAATTAAACACTTGTTAATGCTTATTTACATGAGTGCGATATATTAACAGCGATATGATCTCATATATACTCTGTGTGTACACAGGTTTAACATTCAAATATATGAAAAATAGTTTAATGATACATTAATTCATGTATATATACGAGTTTAACATTCAAATTAGTGAAACATAGTTTGATTCAAATCTGTGCACGTGTATACATGGTTTTTATAGTATTATGAATGACATGTCAATACACTGATAGTTAATATTACAAATTTACTAAAGTATAATTATGTGTTATAATTGAGTTAGTACACAACTACACATGCTTCATTTAGATAATTAAATAAAAAAGAATTGGGAGGAATACTATGCATCGTTTACTAAATGATCGTTTTTTCCTTTCTTAAATAGTCATTGGATAATGAATGTATATGAGCGGGTTAAAATCTACATTATATAACATGAATTAAAATCTTTAGCAATGAAATACGTTAAAAATTAAACTTAATAACCAATCAAAAATTTTAATTTCATTGTATTTTTAATTAACCAATTATATACAATGCTTTACCTATAACATCTATGAAGTATTTAAAAAATGAAACCTAATGATTTTTATTTAATAATAGCTCCTAAAAATCTAATTGAAAGAATGCAAAAAACTTAAAAAATAATAATAACAATAAAAAATCTTAGATGTACGCATTCCTCAAATTGTGATGATCATTAATTATTTTGTTAATTAACTAACCAAGAATTTACATAGTATACTATTATTAACAATTCTTTTAGTTCTGTATAGTCTCTAACTTTTTAAAAATATAAAATTCTCAAATGTTATCTATTATTGAATAACTAATTTTTCTTACACGCTTCATTTGTATATACGAGTTTGATTTCAAATAGCAAATCATACAATTTAATCTTCTATGTCAATTTGACTAACAATTACATTTTAGCATCAATAAATGTTATTTTTTTTCTTACACACTCGTGTAAATACATAGGTTCAAAAGTAAATAGTTTACAATTAGACAATTTAACCCATCATGCTTTTTTAATTAACGATTACATTGTTAACAAAGATATATATATATATATATATATATATATATATATATATATATATTTTCTATATCCCGTATGTATACATGGGTCTATAATTTAGTTCTCTATTAAAAATTAAAATCTTAATAATTAAAAATATATCCTCTTACGTAATTGAAATTGAATAATAATTAAAAAAATAAAAATAAAAAATCATTCCTAGTTTCTATACCTCAGGAAAGCTCAAGGATATATACATGTGCAAACAAAGTCAAATTCATTATTCATTTGTATTCTTTACTAATTAATTATTAATAGTATATTTGATATTTATTAATCAATTTACATCTAAATTATAATAATTAGATAAAATATAAATATTATTACGATGTTTTTTAGTTATCCTTTTTCCAATGTTCAAGAATGTTAAGGTATTACTATTATCCTTTAATCTAAAGGGTTATAATGTGTTATACATGCGAAAAGAAGAAAAAATAATAATTATAAGTTTGGGCAGTTATAGTCAACATTAATATATCGTATTTTACCATCCTTCTATCTATATTTTGTTGAATCTTTATAAGTGCCCACTCGATATAAATGATCTAATGATAGAAGAAGTCACCTCTAATTTAAACATAAGGGTTAAAGCTGCATATCGGTGATGAACTTTAACTTTATACCGAGTTAGGTAACGTACCAATTTTATTGCTAATATAGGTAGTGAATTTTCAATTTTTTTTGTCGAGTTAGGTAATATGTATTACGTGTATATTGTGAAAATATTTTAATGAATACTTGAGGTCACACAAGTTTTGTTTATATATAATCAAATTACTGGTTCTGTTACTAAAATCTTTATTATTAGGGCCATTTCTAAACTTCTTTTTGTTAACAATGTCGTGTATAATATCATTATTATTTAATTATAATATAATTTATATTGATACCTTACATAGGCTATGTATATAGGCGAGTTTAAATATACTTATATTTATGTTTGACTAGGTGTAAACCTAATGCACAACAATTTAAATTGTAATTAATGACGTAAACAATTTAGTGATTTTTTTAAGTAATATACATCACGTAGCATGAAACACTAAATTTGAAATTAGTAAGCTACATAGCCTAAAATATAGCGCAATACATCAATACAAAATTGTAAAAAGTATAACAAAAATTCACTTGCCGCTTAGCTAAAACACAAGAAGCACTTTTAAATCACTCAAAGTAAACAAATATATTCATTCACAACAAGATAAATGGCTTTTAGTGACTGAAATGAGTGTCACTAGAACCCCAAAACAGTCACTATATGCCATTTGGTCTTCTCCTTCTTCTGATATAATAAGTGTCACTAATGCCGCCATCACTAAAGGTCTACTGTTACACACATTTTCAGTCACAGTAAGTCCAAAACATGTAATGACAGAAATTTCAGTCACGAAAAGGGTGTGAAATCAAGGTTATATAAGTTCTCTTGTGACAAAAATTTAAGTCATTAAAAGTCTTTGATTAAACAATTATTTAATTTTTATTTTTATTCATTTAATTTATTCTAACTGTATCCAAGCACTTAGAGATCCCAAATCTAACAAAAGGCTAATTTTATTTCTCAAACCAAATCCAAACAAGGGCTACAAATACATGGTATACAATTCTTGTAAATTTCCAATAATCTAATAATAAAAGGTTACAAAAATGTATGCCTAAAAAACTATGCACTATAACAGCTCCCATTAGAGTGGTTAATACCACCTACAAAATAGAAAACAAAAAATGTATATGTACAATAAGAGATTAATAAGCAAAAAACTAAACATAGCCTTTCCCTGTATATACTAAATGAGCAGATCAGTTGAACTTATTTAACCCCATTAGATATATTTTTTCTCAAACGGGTCAATTGGGTACAAATCAACGAATGGTAAAGAGCCAAAGTAATTGACCTGGTCGAACCGTCAATGTTCAATAAGATACTTTCAGAGCATAACCTTTCCAAATTGGTTTATTAAGAAATTATAAACCTAAAAGCATAGAACAAACAAAAAAAATAGATTTTGAACAACAAAAAATTTAAGGACCCGACCCATACAAGACTATTTGCTCTTTAGGCATATGATGTGACACAGATAAGACCAACCTCATACATATATTCAGAAATATATATATACTCACCACCATCTCGTTTTGATTTATAACAATTGCTTCTAATATTTTCTCCCATGGATTCCATAGCACTGTACAGAGCATTGTGTAAGCATAAAAAACTATCATTTCTTATCAGCTTAATATTTCAATAAGTGTACATTTTTTTAGACTTTCACTTATATTTCGAAATACACAGATTCAAAATTTTGACCAACATACCTTATTTAAAGACAACATAGTTTCAACAGCTTCTTTAGTAAATGTCCACCCTACTCTTGAAGATCCAATCAACACAATTAACCTGATTACCTAAAAGACACGATGTAAAAAGTAGTCAAATATCGAGACCCCACTATCACATGTATCGCCAATACAAGGGGAAAAATATAAACCTTGATGCCATCTAGGATTCTCTAAATGGTTGTTGTTCGAATTAAAACAACCATCAACTCAATACAAAACGAGTAAAACTTTGTCAAATTTGCATAACTTACAACTGCCAAGGAGTAGAAACTTGTAGTCATATAGTGATAGACCAACTAATATTAGTGCAGACATAATCCTTGTACGTACACCGTGTTCTCCCTTAAAACAAAATCACACTAAATAAAGAGATGTACAAAGTGACAAACTCTAAGATTAACACTCTGTTATGTACCTCATAGTCATCATTGAAAACAAGTGGCAATGTACGCTACAAGATCAAAGAAAGGTTTGTTGAGTTCTCAAACTGCATAATCAAAAAAAAATTTTATCACAATTCTGAATAATCCTATATAAATCAACATGTAAGCAACCAAAAGTTATTAGCACCTTTTTGTCATAGATTCTGCTAAACTCTTCCATAAGTACACCATATCCCTGGCTTATAAAAGCATACAATTACCTAAATAATCTATAGCCATGACATGATACATGTATTAAAAAGATTTAAAAATTGGATAACATGAAAGCTAACCAGCCCAATTGCTCTATTTTATCTTAGTTAATCCAAGAGAGTCTCATTAACTGCCAACACCTATAGTTATGGTAAAGCACTATGTAAGTACATCCAAGCTTTTTGTGATATATCAACTTTAAATTCATCAATAAATAATTAATTACTATGATGGTCTTTTGAATATCTGCCGATATTCAGCTGGAACTGAAGTACGTCTTCACTAACTAGCTTTTGCTATAACAAACATAAGCGGATCAATCACACACAAAGTACTATAGATAACTAAATATCAACAATAATCGTTGACATATTTTTAAGCATCAGATGTTCAGAATAGATTAATGATCAACAAACACTCATAGAATATTACAAAGATGACAATCATTCTTAGCAGCCATTTCACATAAACGGATTGCCTAAAGCTTATGCAAATTCAAAATAGCAACTTTAGTCATGTAAACATGTTATATACAAAATTGCAGATTGCAAAAATAAAGATAGGCAATACCTCTGTTCTAAACGTAATTGCATTACACCAAACACGATGCTGATACATTTCAGAATCAACACAAAAACTAGAATGTTATATCATCTATCATTTAATAAAAAGAATGACATCATCTGAGCAAAACCAAAACTATTAAATTAGATTTGTGTAACGCCTTCCATAAGATATATGAATAAACAGATAACATATGGAATTCAGGTTATAAATCAAAATGTAACTATTTGAATTAGATTTTAAAATCAATGCATAATGACTTGGTTACCTATTGATTCGGAGATCGAATTTAAGTAATCAGGTATAAATTTAGAAATCGAGTTCAATTCATTGCTTATTAATTTGAGTCGCTATGTACTGATTCGAATATAACACGTTACCTCTCAATTTATTAATCACTATCAAGTCCTAATTTATAAATTCAAGAATCGAAATCAAGTGAATTCGATTTACGATACAATACCTAACGAAATAAATTCGATTTCCGAATCAATAGGTTATGAACCAAATTCGATTTCTGAAATATTGAATCGATACGTACCTGTGTTGTAATCGAAGAAAGAAGATCTCGTGACGGCGCTAATGCTAACGACGACGTAAATAGCCGGCCACGGTACGTGTTGATGATCGGCAACGGTGTTACTTGCCGGCGGAGTATAATCGCCCAAACGGAGAGAAAGAGCACCTAGGGTTTTAACGCTCGTTATGTTGTAGGCTTATGAGAAAAAGAACTATCACTATGCACGTGTGCCCTTTGAAAATTTGTAACCTTTTAAATTCTTAAACGTACCATTTCTTCCGTGATGATAGGCTTAACCAACCCTCTAATGACTATTCTTGCTTTAGTGAGAAAAAGTGGCAGTCACTAAATGCCAAATAGTTTGTAGTGATTAGATTATACACCATCCGTCTCAAATTGAGTGTTCTGAATCATACTTGAAAGTCTTTCTTTTTCAACTTTGACCTTAAATATTTTTGTTTGTGTTATATATTACTTTATAAAAATTATACCAATGAAAATACATTTTAAACTCAACTCATTCATATATTTTGCATTAAGTATTATATGACACAAACAAACATATTTAAAGTCAAAGTTGAAAAAGAAAGACTAAAAAGGTTAAAACTGGACACCTAATTTGAAACGGAAGGAGTATTAGATTCTTCATAACATTTGAATTTATACCATCTATGAAGAAAAAACCCTATAATATATACGCCGTAATAAAGAAGAAGAGAAACCTGTAATTAATGAAGTTTTTCACTACAAGAAAAAATTGCTTTAGTGACACATCGAATTTCATCACTAAAGATTGAAAAGTCATCACTAAGGTACTTTAGTGACAGAAATCATGTCGTCACTTTTTGCCACTATAACTCCGTCACAAATTCAAATTTTTTAGAGACAGAATGTCAAAGTCATCACTAATTAGTCATGGAACAAGTAACGTCACAATATTTGTGACAACTATATTTGTCACTAAATTTCGTCACTAACTAAAAAATTCATCACTAATTGATCAGATTTGTGACAAAAGTTATTGAGGACCAAATACGTCACTAATGATCAGATTAGTGGCGGAAACTACATAGCACCAAACACGTGACTAATTGGTGTTTAGTTCATAACATAATGCAATTATATTAGCTCGTAATGATTTATGACAAAAACATACGAAAAATATTGATTTCATTATCACAAATACACAATGCAAATTGGATCAATCTCTAACCAACACCAAAAGTCGATATTATCAACAATCTAGCAGCAGTTAACACAATTATTTGATGTTTCCACTTAACAAAAATGAAAACATGATTACATGAGCATCTGACACTACATGTACATGTCTTAATACTATAACCGATTACGATAAAAAAAATTCACCAGCATTCAAGATGAATCTACATTAAGCCTGGCAATGGATGGATATGGATGGATCTTGATCCGCTCCATCAATGATCCAACTTAAATGGATCATGATCCAATCCATGATCCACAAGCATGGATCATGATCCGATCCATATCCAATTAAATTAAATGGATTGGATCATGATCCGGATCGATCCATTTAATTTTTTTTTTTATTTTTTTTCAAACTTTTTGAATTATTCATTAATGTAGAGCCCCATCATTCATAACATTCATAACATAAAATTACCATCTATATTATATAATAAAAGAAAAACCTTACACTAGCAATGGCCCTTGGATTAACTATAAAGTTGCTAATCTTCTATATCATATAATAAAAGAAAAACCTTACACTAGCAATGGCCCTTGGATTAACTCGAAAATTGCTAATCTCACCATCAAAAAACTTAATGACATCATAAGTATTTATGTGTAGGTCCTTAATTAAGGAAATGATGATAGCTAATTAATTCTTATTGAAAGACAATAAACTCTTAAATTAATTTAAACTGAGGTTTTAATACATAAAAATAAATAATCAAACAATAACAAAAAGAATTGCTATCTGTTATATCAATGATAATAAATAAATGAGTGAATTACATCATTGTTATATTATTATATATGTTATATACGTGAAGTTACTGCACACAATCCGAAAATATTGGACCATTTTTACTTGTAAATGGGCTCAAGAAATAATATTAACCCAACATTTAACATTAACCCATATGGAGTACTGACTAATTATTTTTTTTATTAATTACGTTATATTGCTTGAATCTTTATGTGATTGTATCAATGATTTATTGTGGGTAATAACAGAAGTAATTATTCAGTTGGAAAATTCTGTTATTTTTATAGGGATATGTGCAACAGTTGGAAAATAGAAGCGCTAAACTTTCACAACTAGAGCAGACTGTCAACGACGCAGCTCTAAAACATGTACAAATTTCTAACCCGTATATGAACAATTAAACGTCATGTTAATCAATGTTTGTTATTGATTCTTATAGCTTTAACGGTTCAATAATAAATTTCATTAGGGTGTTTCAATATCACTCTCATATGATACCTCTCAGCCAAATACAGGTAATGCTATTTTTGCATGTATATGGTGTTATACTTATCTCTATTTTTTTCTATGTTATGCATATAAGTTTTCATTGATGTATATTATGTGCATTAAAACACAAATTGACATCAAACCTTAAGTTGCAATTTTTTTCATATGCTCTTTATGTGATATACTTAAGATGCATTAAGTCTTCTGAAATAAATTTATTGTATCCATACGATTGAAAACTTTGATACCTTGATTTTCTTTACTGTATTTGTAATCTAATAAATTTACTAATTATACCTTACTCAAAACTCTTTTGCATAACAATTTTTAGGTTATATGGGGTTTATAGCAGAATATTCACGCTGGTTAGCTGAGCAGGGCAAACATATTACCACAATAAAAAATGCACTTCAATCAAATGCTACAGACGCTGATCTGCGTAATATTGTGCAAAATGCTGCATTACATTTCAATGATATTCGTAGGATAAAGAGTGTTGGATCTGACATTGCAATTTTTCACATCATCTATGGAATGTGGAACTCACCCGTGGAACGATGCTTGCAGTGGGTCAGTGGTCATCGGTCATCTGAACTAATCAAGGTAATTTCAAGTAACAAATTAAGCTTGACACAATGTAACTACCCAAATTGTGTTGGTGCTTATATTGTGAACTCTTATCTAAATCAACTACAACTTTTAAATAAATTAACCTATGATTACATATAACGTAATTTTTTTACATCAATTTAGGTTATTGTATGTCAGTTGGACACGTTGACAGCTGAGCAGTTGAAACTTCTAAACAATTTAAATCAAACAACACTTAAGACTGAAGAATCGATATCTCAACAGCTATATGCAATGCAATAAACTTTATTTGAAACTTTGAAGAGTGAAGCAACAACCGCATTAGAAAAAAGCTCATCTGATATTGGCAATTACATGGGTCAAATGTCTATGGCTATAGGAAATTTGAGTTCCCTTTAACTTTTTTTACGTCAGGTAAACCATATCACAACTACTACTGTACGCTGGTCTAATTAAACATAAAAATTCCATCAACATTTGTTACCACTTAACATTGATCACCTCAAATTATTTTTAAATGGTTATAGATTTGGTTAATAAACACTCCTGTGGTGATAAAATTCAATAGTTTATAACTTGGCATAATATTTTCTTAGCCATTTATTTTGTCATAATAGTTACATACAATTGTACTTACTTACGTTGACATATGTCAGGCTGATGACTTGCGGGGAAAAGCAATGCAACAAATCCAAGCAATACTTACGACTACCCAATCTGCACATGTTATTATTGCAATACATAACTACTTCTCTCGGCTACGTGCACTTAGCACACTCTGAGTTGCTCGTCACCAGAATTAGTTTGTCACATATATATATTTTATAGTACCTACTAAAGTTTTAATAGTAGTTCTCAATCCGGAAATATAATTTTGCATTACTTTTGAAACTTTGTTGAAACTTAAAAGAGCATATCGGTGTGTTTATTCCGATTATCATGTCATTTGGATCATATTTACATTGCTATTTTGTATCAAGTGTTTTGTTTGATAAATCAAAATGTTGAGCTTGGTTTCTCTGTATGTAATTACTATCATTGCTTGTAGTTTTGTCATAACTTTGTCAACGCCTTCATAGTCAACCGAAGGTAATCATCGTACATTTTAAAATTTTTATAGCCCGCAAATTTTGCGGGTCTTTATCCAGTTTAATTAAAAATCAATATTATCATATATTATAATAATAATACAAAAATCATCATTTTACCAATAATCATAAAAAAGTCAAATCGTTAGCGTTAGTCTTGCATTTCATAATCATCCAGTACGCATGTAGGCATGTATCAATTTATTTGTTGTTATTTTATTTTTAAATTTTAAATACAAAGAAATTAATACACCCTTTATTTGTTGTCAAGAAATTTTAAATACAAAGAATTCAAACATTTTCTCTATTATCTTGATTCAGTTTCAAATAAACTACATGTACAAACTATAATTGTCCATATTTTAAACTCCCTTACATATATTACAAACTACCAACATTATATATATATATATATATATATATATATAATATCGTTACATAATATTTACAATGACACTAGAAAAATGTATCGCGCGCTTAGTTGCAAAACAAGTTTTTTTCATGTATATATTATGTATAAAAGTGTAAGATTATTGTAAATATATATAATATAATTTAACTGGTTAAATTTTACGAATTTTCCTTTCTAACTAAATAAAATTTCCACCGAGTAATTCTCATATTATAAACTAAATGGAATCTGATTCAACGTATTTATACAAAACTTAATAAGCTATTGTTTTAAAATTTATTTATTTGCTAATAAAGGATATATACATCCTTTGTTTAAGTTCTTTTAATCCTTTTTAGTTGGTAATTTTAATTTTTAGATACTTTGTTGTATATATCATTTATGATTTATGATGCTCGATCAACATTTATATATATTTACTTGACAATGTATACACATTAGTCCAATATTATATTAGCCTACTATTGAAGTTTATCTTTTATCGATCAAGGATATAATGTTTCCAATTTTTTATTTTGATCCAATGTGTTGAATTTGTCAAATAAGATATACACGTCAAATTTAATATATAAAGTCTTTTTAAAATGTTTGCATCAAATATTTATACACGGGTTTACAATCTAGTTAAATAATATTTAAAACATATGACGTTATAAATAATTATTATTAATTTAAAAAGAATAATTTAATATAAAGGTAATTTTGTTACATAATTCAGTTTCTCTTTATTTACAAATAGGAGTATCAGTTTAGTTCTTTTATTTAATATTAATAGAAAATATTAAAACCCTTTTTTAATTAAACAATTATTACTCCTGTGTATTCACAAATTTAATTTCCTGATAAAATATACGTTGTAATGTTTACACGTGTATACTATCTTATACATAAAATTAAACCAAAAATTCATGAAGGAATCTGAACCATTCGATGAGTTTTTTTAAATCCATAAGACGATCTAAATTTAATCTTGATAGTTACACTTAATCTCTTAAATCTTATACATATACATACTAATAAATTATAAACCTTTGCCTGTTAATGGTGATGTAATTTATGTGTCGAAGAAATAGGAGTAGACAAATTCAAAATTTCTTATGGTCCACAAATAAACACTAGAAAGTTTTGTCAACGTGGGAAATTATTATGGTCCATAGAAATAAACATAGGAGTTTTGTCAACATGGACTAACATAAGGTGCACCAAGGTCCTTTTGATTTTTAAAATAAATTTGTTTTAATCAATGATGTTTCAACATGTGTTGTTATGCACTATGCGTTTCGTTTCTTAATTATTGATGAGTTTTGATAAATTAAATTAGTAAGTAGAAGTTATAAGATAGAGTCGAGTTCAAATGCATACATCAATTTTTGGTGAGAATGAGAGAACTAATGATATCGTGCCATGTGTACAAAGAGAATGCTCTACATGTACAAAATTCATTTACTCCCAACATTAATTATCTCACAAACGAAAAATCAAAAAATTATGAAAATTGCACCATTAAATTCAGCGTTTTCTCCTCTTCAATTTGCTGTCCCACAAGTCATACTTTTGACAACTTTTTTTTTTCCATTTTTTGGTGGGTTTTACAAATTAGTAACACACGTGTTATTGATTGGTTGTACATTTAATTTGTGGTTAGGGTTAGGATTTAGGGCTAGGGTTAACGGTTTAGGATTTAGGATTAGGGTTTAGGGTTAGGGTTTAGTATGATTTGGGGTTTAGAATTTTGTAATGCGTCTAGGGTTTAGGGTTAGGGTTGGGAGTTTGGGGTTTCGCCCTGAAACCCCAAACCCCCAACCCTAAACCCTAAACTCCAAACCCTAAACCCTAAACGCAACACTCTAATACATGTGTTAGTAAATGTGAAACCCACCAAAAAAGTTGAAAAAAAAAACTCGTCGAAAGTATGCCTTGAGGGACAACAAATCTAAGAGGAGAAAACGCTGAATTTAATGATGCAATTTTTTATAATTTTCTGATTTGTCGTTTGTGAAAAAATTAATATTAAATATAAATGGCTTTTGTACATATGAAGCGTTCTTTTTGTACACGTAGCACAACCTTATTTTCACACATATAAATAAACATAGGAGTTTTGTCAACATGGACTAATATAAGGTGCACCAATGTCCTTTTGATTTTCAAACTAATTTGTTTTAACCAATGATGTTTCAACATGTGTTGTTATGCACTATGCGTTTCCAAGTTTCTTGATTATTGATGAGTTTTGATAATTTAAAATTAGTAAGTAGAAGTTATAAGATAATGCCACGTTTTAAAATTCGACCAATCAATTAGGGTATGCCGTATAACCATGGCATGTGCAAATTTAATTTAACAAGTCAGGACATGCCCCTCGTATACGCGAGGGGATTTTATTAAATTCATTATCCTTGAATTAGACTACCCTGAAAAATGTATGTTAAGATAAATATAAATTTTATGACAATTTGTTATACAATTAAGCTTTATTTATATATATATATATATATATATAGTTAAAGGATCTAAAAAGAAGATAAATTTGATGAAGAAGGAGGATAATGAATCCTGACCAATCATTTCAATCTTAAGTTAAAGGGTATATTAGTCTTTTGTAATTTTAAATTTAATATCTTGAAATTTAAATGCATTAAAATGGCCGGAGTTTTTTTATTTCCTGTAACAAGAATGAATGTCCATTATTTTACGGAATTATCAACAATATCTTCACATTTCATTATCACATCTAGATTGATCCATGTATGTTGTGGGACATTTTTTAGGGGTATATTAACGCATGGTTATATATTTCATAGGAAAGTATCGTTAATCGGTGCATACTCAATTCCGGTGCATATTTTAATACGATCATCAAGTTCTACAACGATTCCTGGGTTCGATATATAGCTGTATATTGATCAAATACATGTGACGCTTTTTGGGAAGTATTCATAAGTTCTTTTTATTACTCTTTGATTTACGGTGAATCGAGATGGTGAACGATGAACAAGTGAATGAGCTTTTAGATACATATTCAACAAATGATTCCGATGATATGGCTAGTACATTTGAAGCGAGTTAGTTATTTTTATTATGTTTTGAAACTAGCGTACTAATGGCATGGTTAAGTTTTGTTAGTGTTGAAATTTTGAGTTATTTAAATTATGTTTTTTTAAAAGGTGAATACTTGTTCCGCATTTTTGTTATCGATATTCATGTTTTTGGAGTTGCCCATGTTCTTCGATATAAAATGATGTATATCGATCTAAAATGTTATTGATATACTTGTTGCGTCTTAATATTTCATAGTTTTGGTTACCTAACCCTTCGATTTACATTTTCAAAAAATCGAGGCAGACATTATTCTCATTTATTTTGTTACTTCATTCTTTTCTTCATCTAGTATATACCCATTGATTAATCCATTTAATTAATTCATAGTGTTATCACATTGATCAAGTAATTTAACTCGTTGATTCGGCCAGTTAATTGAATGATCCAGTTATTGAGTAGATTCATGAATTAATAACAACACCAAACTCTATAGCTTCGGGTACTGTGCTTCCGATGCATCATACATCGATTCATATAATATGGTTCAGCCATAATTATATATGCTTCGGCATTTATTATATGATGATGCAACATTAAGTTAACTAAGATTCTACATCACCATACGATGAACACATATCCACAAAAACGTTGTCAAATAGCTTTTCACAACATCTCAACTACAAAATGATTCAGTGCTTCAACACATTGAATAAGTGATTTTCACAATTTTCTTACGTACAAAATCACATTGATTCAGTCATTTGCATCATTGATCCAGTTACGACATGCACCTACATAGTAAACACCAATGCGGTACAATTAAAAAAACAAAATAACCGCCTTTTGTTCTTCTGTAAACTTACTTAGCACATCAACTATGACATTTGGCGACTTCCTAATGCTAACTGATGTCGTGGTTCCTTTTAAGACTTTTTCCTCACACTCGGCCCTCACTTTTTCCTTAGCGTCTTCCCTCTTACGCTTTTGCCTTTTTAATAGCTTTAGAGTTGGTGTCATAAAATCGTCATAAGACTCAGCATCACATAGTATGGTCTTGTCTGAAAGAGTTATAATAAACCGTGAATCATAATAAGCCATACGTATGGAACATCCGAGTAACACAAAAATCTTTTGATTCCGCAATTTTTATAGTAAGACAATAATAGTAAGTTGAAATTTCAGGCATGTACGAATGATCATTAAATATATCGTTGGTTCAGCTACGACTATATGTGATTCATCATATAATGTTCATTGATTCACAAAAAATTGTAAGTACTTCACTCCCTTTACAAGTTCCAATCAAACTAACACTTTCATAATACTATTCATTTATAATGAATACACCAAACACACAAACATAGTTGTTTATGAATGCTTCCCAACCCCTTATATGCACCCAATTTTAAGCAATAAAAAACACTTACATGTCAACCACCCATTCAAGAAAAACATCAATAAAGAACTGACATAGCTAACCTTTCTTGTTTGGTTGTTTAAATGTGTGTTGTCACCATTTTTCCTAATGACACTAACAACAACATAACCCTCCTACTACAACGAAACCTTGATTCAGACGTTTTAAGTGCCTCTACCAAACAACGGTTATCATTTCTTGTTTGTCTTCTTCGTCTCAATTGCGAAATTACAATTAGGTTTTATGCCTTTTTTTAATTTAATGTTCTACAACACAATCCAAACACCCACTAAAAATCACATAGCATTATTCTGCAAAATACTACCGAATCAACCCAAAATTTAAACATTATGTCCATTGATTAACAAGATATATTAACTACATGATTCGAAAAACGCACATACAAATAATAAAATACGTTACCTTTCACGCTCGATTGATTCCGATTTCTTGATTTCACCATGATTCTGATCGGACCTCCAACAAGTAAAATGTTTTTGTGTGGATGATTCAACACTAAAATAACCGCTTGCAGTTGTTAACAATCTTGTCTTTGTACTCTGGTTTCTATGTTCAAAAGAAATTGCATTTAGGGTTTACGATTGTTTGGGTTCAGTGCCGATGAAGAAGTAAACGAAGGGTTTTTTGATCGGTTATTTTTTGCATGAGTTTTTAATTTCAAATTAATTGGGTTTTGTTTCCTTTTTTTGTGCAT
The DNA here is from genome assembly GCA_963422505.1 of Pseudognaphalium luteoalbum. Taxonomy (NCBI): domain Eukaryota; kingdom Viridiplantae; phylum Streptophyta; class Magnoliopsida; order Asterales; family Asteraceae; genus Pseudognaphalium; species Pseudognaphalium luteoalbum. The sequence continues at coordinate 5,916,551 of OY730193.1, read as the reverse complement.
ACAGCAAAAAGACACTAATACCCCCTACAACCTTTTTTAACACCTAATTTTTCAATTTTCCCTTTTGACTAATCTCATTCATTGATTCACTCATCTAACGATCAGGATTGCTTCTCCATATTAAAAAACCTTCTCCATTGATCTCAATTCTCTCTCTCTCTCTCTCTATATATATATATATATGTATGCATATAGTGGGAGGTTCAAATGAGAACCACTCTAAAGTTGAGGAATTGAGAACCACATCAAATACGTGTTTGTTCATATGTGATTAACTTCAATCATATGTGAACATTGATGTACGTTTAATTGAAAAAGAAAAAAGTCAAAAAAAATTCTAAATTTATATCGAAAAACTCATTTTAACCGATTTGTTCACATTATCGTTCACATGTGAACATATATTTTTTTTGCGTTTTTCGATATAATTTTAGGATTTTTTTGACTTTTTTCTTTCTCAATTAAACGTACATCAATGTTCACATATGATTGAAGTTTATCACATGTGAACAAACATGTATTCTTTGTGGTTCTCAAAGTTCTCAACTTTAAAGTGGTTATCATTTGAACTTTCTCATATATATATATATATATATATATATATATATATATATATGAATTGATCTGAACTTTTTCCCATTTTGTATGATAAATTTTTTGTAGCTAAATTGCTTATAGTAGTTTAAAGGTAATTTTTACTAATTAAACAATATTCAAAAACAGGGTAGATTAAATCAAAATGGTTGATAAATATGTAATTTATGAAGTACATGGGTTAATCTTGTACATTGGGGATAATTAAGAAAAACAGAAAATGATGGAAAATAATCGGGTACATAAAACCCCGTTTATGACCCGTTTCTTATTATACACACATAACCGAGATTGCCAACCTTTAACCCAAAATGATTACGCATAAAATAGAAACACGGTTTTAAAATTACTCCCTTTGTCCCACCCAAAAGATTTTGCACGTAGTTTTAGGATTCTTCACTAACTACACTTTTCACCAATCAAATAACATATCTACTTACTAAAGTCCCTTTCGATTGGTTACAACATGAAAGCGAACACTTATTTGGGATAATCCAAAATAGTAAGGTGAACACTTAGGGTGAGACGGAGGGAGTACAAAATAAAAGCTTTTGAACGTAGACAAACAATGAAACTCACGGGTATTAAAAGTAAACAAGCCGCTAAAAATCTATGTAAACGCAATGAGATGGAAGTCGATGATATATAGAAAAGTGAATGTTAGAGAGAAAACATAAGCAAGAAGAGAAATGATATATAGAAAAATAAATTGCATAATATCTTATACTATAATTTTGTTGAGTAAGGTTCCAATAAGAACACTTCAAAAATAAGAACGGTAAGAACACTTTATAAATGCACAATTAGCCAACAAAATCATTAGATTCACACTCATACATCTCAAATATGCGTAGAAAAATTGATTAGAATAGATGCGGACTTTCAGAAATATACAAAAATCGAAAAAACGATTGATGCACAATTATAGAAATAATCGTGCATAAATCATTTTTTATTTTTTATTTTTGTGCATTTTCAGAAATGTGCATTTATTTTTCTTTGCATATTTGAGATGTATAACTGTGAATCTAATGATTTTTGTTGGTTAGTTGTGTATTTATAATGTGTTCTCACCGTTCTTATTTTTAAAGTGTTATCATTTGATTCAAGTGTATAGATAAAATTAAATGACATAAAATGTCCTAGTATTTAATGTTTGTTACCCACTTACAGTTTAAAATTACAAAAATCACGTGAGAAATCACGAAGAACTCATCTCATGTTAAAACCACAATATACCCTCGAAAAAATCACGATTTGTTGGAGATATAGTTTGTGATTTGTATCTAAGGGTTAGTATCTATTACAATTTCATTTTAGTTACCTAATGTGTCATATTAACAATACAAATTAGCAAAGTGTTATTGGTTTAACAGTATTGTGGGACCCTCCAATTTTGATGTTGTGAATTCAAATCTGGTGATGGACAATGTATATATATTCGTAGAAAATTGTACATATATTTGTGGTTGTAGGTGTGTGTAAGTTTTTTTTTACTAAAAAAAATAAAAATAAAAAATCAAATCTGGTATCCATTACTATTTCATTTTAGCTGTCCGTGTTATCGCGGGTATCTATCTAATTTTACAAGTAATAAAACCAATAAAATTAGCATGTCCTCGCTATAAATAGCAATAGCAATCACATTGAAGACTAATCAATAAAAGCTTGTTAGCAAAATAGATTAATCAGTTTTGCTCTGTAAAGACTATGATTTCCTTCTTCTTACCGTTATCATTGATCATCATTTTCGTCTACTGGATCTCATCATATTCCAAAAATAGCAAGAAAAAGCTACCCCCATCTCCATTGAGGCTTCCTATAATTGGAAATCTTCATCAGGTTGGGTCAACCCCACATCTGTCTCTTAAGGCATTAGCCCGTAAACATGGTTCACTCATTTTGCTTCATCTAGGAAGTGTGCCTGTGGTTTTAGCTTCCTCTGCTGAAGCAGCACAAGAAGTCATGAAAACTCACGATTTAATATTCTCAAACAGGCCTAAAAATAGTTTTTCAAACATACTGACATACAATGCTAAACTCGTAGCTTTCGCTCCATATGGAGAATATTGGAGGCAGTCGAAGAGCATATTCGTGCTCCACCTTCTAAGTGTAAAAAAAGTTCAAACGTTTCGAAAAGTAAGAGAAGAGGAGACGGATCTTATGATTGATGCGATTGGAAAAACTTGTGAGTCTGTATTTGACTTGAGCAAGATTCTTATGTCACTAACAAATGATGTCATATGTCGGATAGCTTTGGGGAGGAAATACAGTGATCGTAAATTTTTGGATTTGATGGTGGAGTCGATGATGTTGTTGGGTGTCTTTAGTGTTGGAAGCTTTATTCCATCATTTTCATGGGTAGATCGATTATGGGGTTTGGAAGAAAAAGCGAAAAGAGTTGCTAAAGGACTTGACGATTTTCTTGAGGGTGTAATTGAAGATCACGAGTATAGGAATAAAGGAATGGTTGGTGGTGTTGAAAGCAATGAAGCTGTTGGTGTCCAAGATGTAGTTGACATACTACTAGAGATACAAAGAGAACAAGCATCTACAGACTCCCCTCTTCCTAGGGATGCAATCAAAGCCTTGACGTTGGTAAGAAAATAATCATGTAAAAACTTTAGCTCTAGATGTGCATATTCATATTTTTTCCAAAATTTCTACTAGTAGTAATAGTTAAAGTACATGCATTTATTTAGTTAGTATTACGTTAATTAAGTTGTTTTTAGAGAAAAATACATACTCTATTATCGCCCAAAGGAAGCACACTAGTATATGTCTACATATCTAAGATTCTTGATTACCTTACAAATCATATATTATATGTACATAACAAAGTTTGAATTTTATATTTCCTTAAGGAAATGTTTGCGGCCGGGACGGATACTACATTTACAAGTTTAGAGTGGACAATCTCAGAGCTAATAAGGCATCCAAGAGTAATGAAAAAACTCCAAGAAGAGGTAACAACAATAGCCCAAGGAAAATCTAAAATCACTGAGGAAGATCTTGAGAGCATGGAACATCCTTACTTAGAAGCGGTAATCAAAGAGACATTTCGCTTGCACATTCCCATTCCATTACTTTTTCCTCGAGAAGCGACACAAGATGTCACACTAATGGGCTATGACATCAAAGCTGGCACACAAGTGCTTATCAATGCGTGGATGATTGCAAGAGATCCGGCGATATGGAAAGAACCGGAAGAGTTTATGCCAGAGAGGTTCTTGCATAATAAAATCGACTACAAAGGCTTTGACTTTGAACTGCTTCCATTTGGTGCAGGAAGGAGAAAGTGTCCCGGCATCCAATTTTCTAGCGCTGTTTACAAGCTTGCTTTAGCAAATTTGGTTTACAAATTTGACTTCAAATTACCAAATGATGGGAAAGTTGAAGAATTGGATATGACTGAGGCTGTAGGGCTTACAGTCCACAGGAAGAACCCTTTGTTGATCGTAGCAATTGCTCGTTTTTAAAATTATTTGTAATTTAATAATCCTAGATATCTAATGTAATTTGAATGTTGTGTGTTATATTACTTGGGGTGTTCGAGTATGATATAATAAAGGTTTACGAAATTTCTTTTGGATATTCGCTAGTACATATACAAGTTTACAATAGTTAATAGAACCTTTTTAATTAGCACGATCATTATTCTATAGTATGTATTAAGGATTCATTCCTTCATAACGTGGCTCTGAAAGTGCCAGAAAATGGCCATGAGGTCGCTACCAGATCGGGAACTATGTTGACCGTGTTCAACGTAAGGTGTTCGAACTGATATGACTCCGGCCTAATTTCTGGAAGGGCTAAGTCCCTCGAAATGCAACGAATTTTGCCCAAAAGTCTATTGTATGCGACCAACTTTCGAGGAGGCATAAGAATGCAACCAACTTTCAAAAATGATGTTTTAATGTAATTTGCTGACGTGTCGATGAGTTGTCAAACTCTCCGAAAGCCATGTGGCACATCCGTACGCCAAGTGTCACCTTCAACGAGCGACACATCAGCAAATTACATTAAAACACCATTATTTAAAGTTAGTTGCATTCTTATGCCTCCTCGAAAGTTGGTCACATACAATAAACTTTTGAACAAAGTTCGTTGCATTTCGAGGGACTTAGCCCTTTCTGGAAGTATGCCATGAGTCATCATATTGTAACACACTTTTTGTTTTTGTTTGTTAGTTTTTTTTTTTGAATTTTTTACAAAACTACAACTTTTTCCAAACTAATTATCAAAACTATAACTTTTTTCTACCTATTTTCAAAAGTAGTTAAACTGGGTTTGTCAAACCCAGTTTCACTAGTTTTGAAAGTAGGTAGAAAAAAGCTATTGTTTTGATAATTAGTTTGGAAAAAGCTATAGTTTTGAAAAAAATTCTAGTTTTTTTACCTGGGTTCAGTTCATGTCTTAGGTTTTAAAAAAAGATATTTTTTGGCAATTTCTCGTTGTTTTTGTGTGCCTACCAGAAGTTTGATGAAATGACTGCAGAAAGTATGTTAAGTGATGTTGAGCTGTGATTGTCGGGAAGAAATTAATACTCCGTATTATTTAATTTCAAAGCATTGTAATTCCGTGTTTATCATATATATCTGATCGTGCTCTAGTTCAGAGATAATTAAATTGGTGACTTATGCTGGTTAGATCATAGCCCGAAATGGATTTGTCGACCCACAAATACTTTTTTTTCCAAGTTTCAAATAATTATCCAATTAGCTGACTAATTAATATTTGGCTTTTGTATTAAAGGGCGGTTTATTACTAATTATGCCTTTACCATGGGGAGTCTATTTTTGTTATGGAGGCTATGGAGTGTGCGCTAAGATTATAGCTTTGTAAGCATCCAAACCTACAAAAACCGTTATGCATGCCTTCCGTAATTTTAATATGTACTTAATGTAAAACGGGTCAAAGGTAATATTGTGTATTATTAGTTTGTTAATATGTAATTAGCCTAGTAGGTCAAGATAGTATTATTGTCATTAAATGAAGCCCGTTAACAGCTTCTGTTTGGGTCGTGGCACCCATTCAGAATAGCAACCGTTTAGGGCTGTTAGTGAATAGATGCATCGGTTTATTATAAACTGATTAGGGTGAAACGTTGCACCGCTTCAAAGTGTCTGTTAGACCCCTCTCAACCGTGAACATCAACTGACGCATCAATTGGTGCCACGTCAGCGCCACATCAGCTTTTTCCAAAACTGACACAAACTGACACTACCTTGCCAACAGTAAAACATCAGTTAACATCACTTCTCTTTTTTGGGACCCACACACTAATTTCTTTATTTATTTAAAACACAAACTTAAATAAAACATTTTTATTAAAACTAAAAACATTACCTTAAAATAAAAATAAAACGTTACAATTCCTAAAAATTAAAAAAAAAATGTTACAATTCCTAAAAAAAAAAATACATTTCTTAAAAATTAAAAAGATAACTAGTCGTCTACTCCAAATCGTCCGAACCCGCTCGGTATTCGTCCGAATCGTTGACTTGAACCGAACCCGAAACCGAATTGCGACCAAAAACTATTTTATAATCATTTTCATAATTATCGACAACGGTTTGTCGCACCTCCTCGAGCATCTTTTTTTCCTTGTCTTTAAGGCCGCTCGGTATTTTTTTATACAACATCTTCCACGATTTTAATATAGTTTTTTTGACCGAATTTCCCTTGATCGTGGCCAATGTTTCTTGTTGTGCTTGCGCGGCTTGTATGTTGGCTAGCCGTTCCTTTTCTTTCAAACTACGCGAAGAAGTAGCGACATCACTCGAACCCGAACTTTTTTGACTTTTGTTGGCTTTAGCTCGGCCGGGCGGACGACGAATAATGTCGTCTTGGAACAACCGTTCCATGTTAGTCGTGAGAGGCTCGGAAATAGGCTCGGAAGTAGGCATATCGTCACCAAGATTAATCGGTTCAAGTTCGGCTTGGCTTGGTTGTCGGCTCATGACTCCATCATTTTCCATAAACTTCGGACAAAGTCGTAGTACATTCCAACATTTTTCGTATATGAAGGCGCGGTTTTGTTGAGACTTAAATGCTTCGTGACACCCCTTCAAAATGTCGGTATCACTTGCCCCGCTTTGACGAGGATTGGTAAGATGTTTGTAGATGGCAATGAAAATTTTGGTGTCGCTACGAATTTTGTTCCACTTTCCTTGAAGTTGGCTCAAACTACGTTTTTGAGGTGCAACCGTATTATAACCCTTTAAAACTTTGTCCCAAAAAGCTTCGAAGCTTTGTGAAACCCCTTTCTTTGAAACCTCGGAACGGTGAATCCAACGTTCGGATAATATTAGCGCCTCGTCGTCGGACCATCTAACTTGAACCCTTTTTGGTTCTCCTTTTGCTTTTGCTTTTCCTTTTCCTTTTTTCGGCTTCGGGTTCGGCACGGGTTCGGGCTCGGCTTCGGCTTGACTTGGTGACTCGGGCTCGGGTGGAGTGTGGATGTTTCCGAATTGTGGATAGTTTATTGGAGTAGGTGGAAATGGAGAGAAAGCGGAGGATGGTTGGGTTAAAAATCGTGGGTCTCCAAATGGTGGTGGAGTTTGATGGAATGGTGGTGGAGTTTGTTGGAATGGTGGTGGAGTTTGTTGGAATGGAGCATATGGTGAGAAGTGTTGGTAGTTTTGGTAATTTTGGTAACCTTGAAATTGTGTAGCGTATTGTGAAAAACCGGGGGGTTGACTTGGTGACGAGTTGCTAGATTGAGCGGAAGATGTGGCCGTCGGTGAAGTTGGATTATGGGTTGTGTTCGGTATCGGATTGTTTATTAAATTGTTCCACATATCTTCGCCGGTTGATTGGTTGGGTATCATTTTTTGGTGGTAGAATTTGGTTTAATTTGTGTATGAAAATGGTATTTTTTGGTGGTGGAATATGGTTTAGTTTGTGTAAGTAAAATGGTATTTTTTGGTGGTGGAATATGATTTAGTTTGTGTAAGTAAAATGGTATTTTTTTTGTGGTGGAATATGGTGAAAAGTGTGTATGTGAAATGGGTTAAAGATTGTAAATATATTGAGTGAAAATGGTAATGAGATGTGTTAAAAATGTGAGTATATGTTGTGTATATATATAGATAGGGGAATGAAAGAGGTGGTGTTTTTTGTTTTTGTTTTTGTCTACTGCCCCAAGCCTTCCAACGGATACATGGTAATTTTTTTTTTTTTACTTTTGCTAGCCGTTTGGAACACTGACGCGGGCCCCACGAATTTTGTTTTTCCTTCGCTTTGCCGACGCAACCCACCGACGGAGGGCAACCGACACCCCGTGCCAACGGCGTCGGTTGCGTCGCTCCTTCCGACGCCACAAACCGAAGAAGCGTTGGCATAGGTCTTAGTATGTTGTTTCATTGTGTATATATATGAAGTCTGTAAAGAAGTTTATTGTATCAGATTCAGTTATTTATATAGTATATATTTACTGTACGTATTCGTTCTACATTCTGCACACTTTTGAATCTGTGAAACATTTGAATCAAGATGGTGAACAACACTTGGTTGATAGAAAAAGATTACTGGAACAAGAATCGGTTTGGTAAGAAACCTGTGAAACAGTGGTATCATAGCGGGAGGAACCAATCCTGGAAGAAACTGATTCAACGACCGATGAAGAATCGTTATGATGACGATTATTGGAATTGAAGAAGAAGGGAATTAATCTTCAAGATGGATCACTTGAATTTATGTGATCATAAAGACCATGGAAAAATCAGGGAATATGTCTTGAAGAACTCAATAAGAATGAAGCGTGCAAGATGTTATTTGTGTTGAATTCGTGGGCATGCATACTGGAATTGCCCAAACAAGAACAAGAGGGCTGTTGTTAAGAAAGGAAAGCAAGTGAAAATGCCACAGGAAGGGAACACCAATGGGTGTTCGGTGTTGAAGGACACAAACAAAAAACAGACTTTTGTGAAGGAAAGGGACGAAAAAGATTGCTGTGAACCATGGACAGAAAACACCACAGGAAAGAAGCATGAAATCGTTACACCATCAATAAATTGGCAAGTGAAAGGGACTGACTATGGATCATGGAATTGTATATGGTATGTTTCTAATGAATATCAGAGACATATGATCCCAAATATGGAAGTTTTTTATAAATTCAAACCAGGAAACGAGGGAACAAGTGCAAACGGTCAAGACAGTTTGAATATTCAAGGGGTTGGCGAAGTGATACTTCAAACGGAAACAAGAAACTTCGTGATACCAGGGGTGTTTTATGTTCCTAATACGGGTTTGAACACATTGAGTTTAAACCAATTGATCCAACAAGGGTTTAGTATACACTTCAAGAATATGGATTGTGAAGTGAAGAAGTTGTTTGATGATACATCTAGCGAGGACAGCAGCAGCCCCAATGATGAAGAAAATCATGTGGGAAAACAACGAAGTCTAGAGGCATTCAAGAATAAAGCGAGTGAACAAGTAAAATGCGTTATTGTGATTCTCTATACGATAAAGAGAACACCATTGAAGAAAGATTGGATGGCAACCAAGGACCAAAAGGTCCATCAAGGTATGATTTTGAGAGTTTGATTGGTTTTATGGAAATGGTTAGTGAGCAAGAAATAAAGGAAGGCTGTAGGAATTTGGTTAAAAACCATTTCGAAAAAATGGTGTATTGGTTCTTAGAAAAGTTTATGGAAGTGGAGGAACAACCATTGACTCCTAAGGTAAATGGGAAAGATGTATGTTTGTATGATCTTTACGTTATGGTGAAAAGCATGGGTGGTCACACCCGGGTGTTCATGGAGAACAAGTGAATTGGAGTGGCTTATGCCATGGGGTTTCCTGAAGATTATGCAAATGGCTTGAAGGAGTGCTTTGAGAAGCATTTAGGTCTCTTGGTAGCATACTATGAAGTTGCTAGAGACATGACCAATAGTGCACCAAAGGCTAGTGACGGCAAGGGTGCAAGTGGAGAGACAAGCCGAGAGCATAAAGAAACCAAGGCAAAACAATCTGAGATTGATGAACATGAAAGAGTGATGGGCAAGATAGTGCTCGAGGATGGAGATAGAATGGTCATAACATTTGAAGACAACAAAGAAGAACCAATGGAACAAGATGCAAATTTCGAAGAAGCTAACCAAGTGTTTGAAGAAGGAAAAGATGGTGATGATTATATTATCATCACTTGAAGGAAGAAACATCAAGTATTGGCATTTTGACATTAGGGGGGAGATTGTTGGACTTAATGTCAAAACGGGCCAAAGGTAATATTGTGTATTATTAGTCTGTTAATATGTAATTAGCCCAGTGGGTCAAGATAGTATTATTGTCATTAAATGAAGCTCGTTAACAGCTTCTGTTTGGGCCGTGGCACCCATTCAGAATAGCAACCGTTTAGGGCTGTTAGTGAATAGATGCATCGATTTATTATAAACTGGTTAGGGTGAAGCGTTGCACCACTTCAAAGTGTTTGTTAGTATGTCGTTTCATTGTGTATATATATGAAGTCTGTAAAGCAGTTTATTGTATCACATTCAGTTATTTATAAAGTATATATTTACTGTACATATTCGTTCTACATTCTGCACACTTTTGAATATGTGAAACATTTGAATCAAGATGGTGAACAACAGTTGGTTGATAGAAGAAGATTACTGGAACAAGAATCGGTTTGGTAAGAAACCTGTGAAACACAAGAACCATTTATAAAGCACAAAGTACTTGCATTTAAGGTAGAAGTGAGGAACAAGCCAAGTCAAAATAACATTGTGGTATCTTTCACCTCACTTATTTTATAAAAAGCTTTATAAAAACACTTTTGCTCCAATATTAAAAAGCTTTTGGAAAGCTTTTATAAATACAAGAATGAGACTGATATATAAATATTATAGCATAATATAACAAAAAAAGCTTTTCATTAAAAGCTTGAGAAATCTCAACCTTTTGGCTAAATAGCCTTTTCTTCCAATGAAGAAAAACTTTTCAAAAGCTTTTTTTCATGAAAAAGCTTTTATAAGCGCGTAGAATACCGAACATTAGCGCTAAAACCCATGTGATCCGTTCACTTTTAAGTTGTATCATTATGCTGACTAGGGGTGTTCATCGGTGCGGTCTACAGTTTACGGTTTGAATTCGGTTCGGTTTCTTCGGTTTGAAAATTTTTGGGAACCAAACCGTAAACCAAATTCATTGTATTTAACCGAACCGAACACCAGATTGGAATACGGTTTGGTTTCGGTTTGAAACCAGTTTGAAACCGAAAACTGAATTGGAGTTTCTTGTGCATAAAGTCCTAAACTTCACCATACAATACCATAAGTTACATAGTACATAATTCTAACATTAAATTAACGTGGTAAGTTTTCAAACCAAATTACAAGTCATACTACGAAAATGTTACACAAAATTTGAAGTCTAAACAATTGTTTCTTGACAAACACGTGATAACCAGTTTTCAATCACCAAAATAAGTCTTCAACTATCGTTCTTCAAGTCATTAAACTTCAAACTCTACAATCTTCAAGCTATTCAAACCTTGCTTGATTTAAAAGTTTTATTAAAAGCAATATATATTAATAATTGGACTTTTATGCAATTAAGATAACCAATATGAAAGAAAGAGTAAGAAATTACCATTGCTTGACTGCACTGGAAAAAGCCGCTGAGAGGAAGAGGCTGGAGTCGAGAGATCGGTGTATGTCAAATTGTCAATTAGGTTAGAAAGTTTAGGGTATTGTACTAGTTGAGCTAGGCTCTTTAATTAAATGTGGGATTGAATGTATGTAGTGTAATATAAAAATTTTATATAAGAATTATTATTTATTAATATTGATTATACATTATACATATATTAAGAATTAAAAAAATAGTATAGTATTTTTAAATTCGGTGTTCAGTTGAACCGTTTATTTTTATTTTTTTTGAAATCATTAACCGAACCGTAAACCGTTTAATAAATTCGATTTCGGTTAAAACCGAACCATAAACTGAATTTGAAATCAGTTCGGTCTAAAATCAGTTTCATTCAGTTAGGTTTTTCGATTTAAACGGTTTCAAACCGTATATTGCCTACCCCTAATGCTGACTTCTTGAATATTTTCATATTTGATACAAAAAGGATGAGATAGGTGGGAAATGTGGCTAACTTTGTTCTTGGAAAATCAATCAACGAATGATTCGATTGAACAATATGAAGAATTGTTAATCAATATAAATAATCACCTATACAAAAATGAATTTTATCTATAAATCGCTATAAAAGTGAAAATTGGGTCCAAAATTTTTCTTAAGATGGTTTAATGGTGTTACTTGTGGCGGTTTTAGAAAAATCGCTCAAATTGCTTATATTTGTAGCGCTTTGTAGACACCACTCCAAAAAATACCAGGTTTTGAAACAACCCGTTTAATTTAAAAATAGAATAAAAGAGAGCGGTTGTTTCAAATAGAATTAGTGAAGAACTTTTGGAACATCCATACCAACCGATCTAAAGAATTGTAAACAAACAATATATATTATTATAAGTTAGGATAGAAAATATATGGAGAAATAGTGCGGTTCCAAAACTTTAATCTATAATATATTGTTTAGAGCGGTTAATATTAACATTTAGATCAGTTTTAGAACGTGTTATATAAACAATGTTTCAAAAAATCGTAACACCCTAAAATTTAAAAGTATTATTTTGGTAGAGGTAAAGATAATTGTTTTAAATTATTATTATTATAAGAAGTATAATAATAATAATAAATGTAGTCGATTTTAATGTCCAGACAATTGTAATTACGGGGAAGAAAATTTAATAAACACATATATATCCATATACATGTGTATGTACGAGATATATTAAAAACGAACTTCCCGGAAGTTCATGAAATTAAGGAGAAAAAATCACAGGAATTACACCAAGAATCAAAATCAACCCACAAACCTTAAATTGAAGCTAGAAATCATCCAATTCATTCTCTTGATTCTTCTTTATCAAAGGTGATCAAAAGATGTGGCATCCCTAAGCAAGTGTTAGATCGTGTACTCATTTAAAAGGCGAATGTGAGTGATATGGGGGTTAAATGGGTAATGGTTGTATGTTCTGAATTGCTTTTGAGCTAGAGGTTTATACAACCGGGTGAAGTATGATTTATGTTTTTTATTGTGGTTTATTGTTGAATTTTCATATAACGTTGATTATTTATGTTTTTGCTATAGCATGTGATATGAATACATAGCTATGTAATAAGTGTTGATAGAACTTGTGATATGTGAAAATTATATGAAATTATGTGGAATGAGAAAAGGTAAATATTACGTGTTAAATGTTGATTTTGTGAGACTATATGGAATGAGAAAAGGTAAAGTATTGTCGTTAATTAGAATTGCTAACTAAGTTAATATATTGTAATGTTAATGTTAAGCCAAGTAATGATCATGATATTAGCCTGATGAATGATGTTGATACTTATGAATGTGAAAGTTGTTAAAGATCCTTAATATCGTAGATGATGTTTTAGTATGCATACCGCTGAGAGATATGGTACTAATTGGCAAGGTTAAGAATAATCTCTACAAATACTCAATAGTTGCCAAGTAGTGCTATGCACTAGCTTGATGAAAGAAAAGATTGATATATGAAATGTTGTTAGTAAATGTTATGGTTGTTGAATTATTGCTAATGTATTATTCATTTAATTGTTCGTATGCTCACTAAGCTTTATGCTTACTCCTTCAAGTGTTTCATATTGTAGGTGCTTGGTTCGATTGAACCAATAGCTATATTGAGTAGAGGTGGTTGCAAGAAGGTAGCGTGAAATGGAGCTTGCTCTATGGTTAGATAAGCTCCTCATTCTTTTGAATTATCATTCCGAATGGCCATTGTGTAAATCACCTAAAACAAATTTTGATGACATGAAATGATGTATGCCTTTGACTTGGTAAAGTCAAGGTGGATAGTGAAAGTAAATAGTTATTGAAAAGATGGTAAGTCAAGTTATGGTAAATGATGAAATATGGTTAAGTGTTGAGATTAAGGTTTTGATTGAGTTTCGTGTTAACATATAGTCAACTACCTTGAATTGGTCAATTATATGTGGAAGTTGTAATTGATTAAGTCAAAGTGTAGTTGTTATGAAAAATGGGTCATAAAGTGCCCAAACGGGTCATTTAAGAGTGTTTATGTCATAATGAGTTATAATGTAAGTATGTTGCATTTTGTTATTGACTTAGGAGTCAAATGTATGGTAGAATGTGTTGGTAAAATATGAAAGTCAGAAAGTGTATGGTTTGTGTTTTGACTTGTCTCAAAATAATGGTCGAAATAACCCTAAACTAGTGACATGTCCAAATTATTCGTTAACGCGTATTTTAAAAAGTGTAAAAAGGGAAAGTTTTATTTTGGTATAGTGAAGGTGTCTGAAAATTTTGGTGGTCTAAGTGTTTACAAGTCAAAAGTTATGCACGTCCAAAATTCATGTTTTAAAATTGAGTTTGTAGGTCGGATATAGGTCAGAATCGTGGCGCGATACATGTAAATTGGGGCGCGATTGTAACGGTTCGCGATGCGATCCTGTAGTATTGCAACGCGATTGTAATCTTATCCGGATGAGTACCCGGCGGGTACTCGACCCCTAAACAGGTAGCCCTTCACAAAATGAGATAATGAACGACCTTAGATGGAGCATATTTATACCATGTGTATAATCCATCTACCCGGCGGAAATAGAGCCGCGACGCGATTTGTCAAATCACGACGCGAAAAGTCAGAGATTGCGACGCGATTCTGGACGACTGCGACGCGATTCTGGACGATCGTGACGCGATTCTGGACGATCGCGATGCGATTCTTGATGATCGCGACGCGATTGAGTCAGTTCCAGATTTTTGTCTTTCGTTCGATCTTATTAAGTATTCGTCATATATATGAGTGTAAGAACTTCACGTTTCGATATTATGAGTTTAAGAAAAAGGTTTTTGTAATAACAAAAATTCTGGGCGCTTCAAAAATGCCATTTTTTGTATCACTCATCTATCCGATCTAGCTAAGAAAATACTTTTTTGTATCACTCATCGTTCGATCTCATTTTTTCTCATTTTACTTATATATAAACATACACACATATCTTCTCCACCCCACATATTATCTCCAACACGCACCCACTAACTCTTACAAGCAATATTTATTTTAGTTATTCCCCCACTATAGAAAAATAACCGAATTGTTGGTCCGGTGGCAAAAATGGTGAGTCACGGTGGCAGCAAATCGGTAAATTAATGAAAGATTAAAAGAAACTGTTAATTAATGTTTTTTTAGATGTGTATTTTGGTTCATCAGATCTGTGTTCTCGCATATCTGTATTTGTGTTCAGATCTTGTTCGTGATGACGGTTTAACATCTAGTTATACTTCATCGGTTGTTGTGGTGAGCATATGTATCTTTTATGTATATGTAGATATAATAAATATAAAAATAATATATAATTTATAGTGTGTTTATATCTATTGCAGTATCCTTAAAAAAACAAAGAACAAATTGTTAGTGGACTAGTGGTTTTGAAAGGACGATGAGTTACAACGTATCGTTGGTGCAATTGAAGAAGTTTAATTTTACTTTATAAATATATGGTTGTGGACTTGTAGTGTAGTATTGTTATGTTCAAATCCTTGTATTCTTGATTTATTGTAAATTGGTATGTTTGTATGAGATATGTAATTTTTTGTTCGATGAAAACAAGTCGATATTTTTCCTTTCAGTTATTGTGTATGTATATTTATATAGTTGCGAAGGAATCTAATTTTTTATATAAAAAAATAATTTGATTTTGAAATGTAAGTTGAAGCAAGAATAATGAATATGTTTGGGTGATTAGAGGGAAACTGGAAATGAACATATGCTTTTGTTTGTAAAAGTGAAAAAAAAAATTGAATTTTTGTTTGACTTTTGAAGCGGTTCATTATCCCAATAGATACCTCATGTATTGTCTAACAACCATTCTATTAAAGCAAAGTAATTGTTTCAAATTCAATCTTTTGAAACGGTCGTTTGACCGCTCTAAATGTCATTCATAATATTCTTGTCGCTGGCATATGAGGCGGTCGTTCGACCGCTTCTATTTGACTTTAACACCGCTTAGTGATCTCAATTGGCCTTTTACATTAACATTAACATGTAGTAACCATCAAACAAACTATAACAATTTAAACATGCAATTAGATTAATTATGAAACTCTTAATCGACATTTTATCAGACTATCATAGACCCAATATATTTTCGTGGGGGACATTGGGATGTAGAGAGTATATACTTTAAAATTTGAATTTGTTCATCGATTTTTGTGTGCCGATTGGGCCGTACAACTTACTAGTCATTGCTATTGTCTTGAGCAAATCTTTCAGTCAACCATTCGTATGATGAGGTAACTAGAGTGTAAATAATAGCCATTCTAAGATTTTCAAACGCATGCACAAATCACTACTTAATGAGCACTTTGCATAATGAGGTGCATAATGATATTTATAATATTAGTATATAATGAATGTGTATAGGCTAACTGTTGCTTACAATATCTTTTTCAAGTTAATATTCAGTATGAGTATACTGCAATCCATTCACAGACCATTCGGCACAAGGTAGGAAAGTTCAGGAAAAAGTTCTTGAAGCGTTCAAATGAATAAACAAAAAGTGGCAATTTTAACCTATAGAAACTTGTGAATATCCTTTTCACTTCCTCTCTAGTTTAATAGAATAGTTTTATACAATATATGGGAAACATGTTTTTTTTATTCTATATATATCTCTTGCCTTTTAAAAGAACACTTGAATTGAATATGATATGATAATGGGTCTGTGTTAGTGGATCGAGGAAACATAGACCAAGCATTTGCATAGTGAGTTAATTGCATCTACTTAAAACCTGTGATCATCATACTGAGTAATCATACTGAGTAGTCAGTATAAAGTTATACAGTATGCATCTCCAATTGCATTTACTCAGTATAAATGATGACTGAGTCTATACTGATTCAATTGATTATGAATGTTCTTCAATTGGCTCAATCGACATTCCTTCTTAAATTACATTCATGATCGGGTAGCAATTGAACGTAATTGATTACGAATTGAAATTGAATGTTCGCGTGAATGACTGGGAATTAAAAAGTAATATTCTCTTACGCGATTGTTTGAATTAATTTTGTAATTAAGATGCATATTAGAGTTTCGCTAAATTAAATCAATTAATTGTATGATTTTGACCGTAATAGAGTGCCCGGCGTAAAAAAAAAGTAGTTCGTACAGTTCGTATCGTTATTATAGTTCGCAGCGGATTCTTTCAATATATATATATATATATGAAAATCATAATCACTTCTACAATTGACACATTTTCACTCATTTAATACAACTAACCATGGATATTCAATATTACTCCCTTCGTTTCGAAAAATGTACTCCAACAAAAAGAAATTGATTCAGAAAGTCATTGAACTCCTTAATTACTAGCTACGAAACTGAATCTTGTTTCTTTAAAAGAATTTATATATATAAAATACCAACATGCTTTATATATTAGTATAGATAGATAACCAACTGCTTCTCACTTTCTGTACTAACATATAAAAGATTACCATAAGTTTTAAATAAAAATGAGATTCCGCATTCTTGCTGCTTCAAGTTTTTGCCTTCATTACCCAAACATCGTCACTTCCCTTGTTACCTTCAATTCGGAAAGGTCATTTGATCAAATGAGATCCTGTATTTCATTAACTAAAGATCAACGATCGAAATACCTTTATCGGGTGTTGTGGATTGACATTGTGGTTGACGAAGTTGTGGGCTTCAAACGAGATCAGGGTGGGATGAATGAGCCGCCAAAAACAAATTAGGGAAGGAGGAAAATAGTTTTTGGTAAATTTGGATAAGAGGTCAAACATAATTAGAATTGGTAAAGATGGTAAAAGGCATTGATGTTAAAATATTCCATTAGCAAAATATTAATGTGTGCATGGTGATTCCTTTCGTGACTCGTGAGCAAATCAACAATAATTATATAGTATTTGATTATAATACTTTGATCAAAGTTTTATTTATAAAAAGTATTACCAATGTATTTAACTACCTACATTGACTCTAGACCAACAATAATTATATATTTAATTATAATACGTTGATCATAAACTTAATTATTAAATTGAAAAAGAAAAGTCATCCATCAAGTGTAATCTCTATGAAAATGTTCTTATCTAATAAAAAACTCATGTTGAAACTTGAAATGATAGTCAAATATGTTTTATTTGCTATTTAAATTCATAAAGATTTTTAATATGTAGAAATTCATCAAGATTTTCATAAAAATATACTTTTTCAATAATGTTAAAAAATATTAAAAGGAAATTATGTTTAATAAAGTTTTACCACTTCATTTCGTTTATAAACTAAATATATGTAAGACATATTTATGCATGGGAAGCTAAAATTATATATAATGTTTTGAAAATCAAAAACCGAATCGGACCGGAGAGGGTTCCGGTCGAATCGGTCGGACTGATCCGGTTGAACCGTCCCAATACCGGCTAAAACCCGCGGGATTTATACAAAAAAAACAATTTCAAAAAATCAGTTTAACTGGTCCGGTTCCCAGTTGAACCGTCCGATTTTAACCGAACCGCTCAATTCGTTGACCGGTTAAACCTTGGTCAAAATCCGTTTACACCGGATCGGAAACATTAAAATTTCCGGTTGAACCGGTTCAACCTGGTTTTCAAAATATTGTATATATATATTATATATAAAAGCAAATATGTACTTTGTATTAGACACTTTCTCATGTTAAAAATTTCACTTAAGTAAACGATTAAAATATCAACTTACAAAAATAAAAATAATTGACATTTCCTTGTAGTTAATTGTGTTGTCAATCTATATAAATTAATATATAGGCGCCATATTACATATGTTTCATGTAATAAAAAATCACTTATTATAGACAGTTCAAAAATCAACTTACAATCTAATCAGGTGCGGAGCTAGGATTTATATATTGGGGGTAAAAAAAATTAAATTCTTTCTTCATTTTTGAGGGCAAAATCTATAAAATATTATAAATACCTTTAATAAAATTATTTTATAACATTATTTGAAAATTCATAGAGGGAGGCGGGGCGACTTCTCCATGTTCCCTCTACATCAGACCCTAAATCTAACATCTACTTTATGAGTTTGGAGGCTTAAACGTAAGAGCTGACTAGTATAAGAAGAAAATTAAAGAGATAATTTAAGAGTTAACAATATTGTGATAATTTTAAATGACTATGGAGCATCCTTAATACTTTTATTATAAATAAAACATGATGACTTGACTCTACGCAAAGTTTAACATACCACAAGACCGTTTTTTAAAATTTACTATTACTTAATCTTGTATTCTTATAGTACTTAGTCATTAGTCTTAATATTTACAAATTTGGAGATCATAAATTACGTTTATATATACCACTGTCACTAATTACATAAACATATATCGTCACTTATTAAATCAAATCAATTTTTATCAATTTGCTTCTTTTAACTAATACACTACTCCCTGGTATTCATATCAAATCTAAATTCATTGTTAAAATAAATAATAAATAGAAATAATATTGTTCAACTAAAATTTATCATTACAATTACGCTTGTAAAACGAAACGAACGAACACGAGCGAAACATATTTGTGTTCGTTTATTAAGGTTTTATTGAACAAACAAGCGAATACGAACGGATTTTGTTGTTCATGTTCGTTCACTAATAAAATTTATTTGTTCAATGTTCACGAACGCAAATGAACACATATATAATTCTTATACATATGTTCATTAATACGTTGGACAAACCCCAAGGAGCACATGAAACGCCCCAATATTTTTTATACGTAAACCTTCTTTTAACAACTCGTACATAACGAAACATAAAGTCCTTTTACGTAAAGACACAAGGAATCCTTGAAGTAATCAAACGAAAACAAAATTTTGACACGGAACACAATCGCGTCGTAATTGCTCTTGATTACGTCGCCATCTTGATCAATCACGTCGCAGTACATATAGATTGCGTCGCGATCCGGATACCCGATCCTGGTGCCTTCACGGGATCGCGTATTAATGTCTAAGTGCCTTTAGTTGCGTTTTGTGACAATTTTAAGGGTTATTACGCGATAGCGTACCCCTTATGCGATCCTATACCGAATGCAAAAATGACAATCGCGCTGCGACTACCCTTGATCGCGTCACGATCTTAGGTGATCGCGTGGCGAGCAATACATATCGCGCAACGATCTTCCCCTGCCCAGACCCAGTCCAAAACATGAACTTCGAATGCGGATAACTTTTGACTCTTTAACATTTATACCACCAAAATTTGCAAGCACCTCGGATACAACAACATAAAGGTTTCCCTATTTACACTTTTTCAAAATTCATGTTAACGAAGAATTCCAACGTTAATCCAATTTGAGGTCATTCTAACCATTTTTGTGAACAAGTCAAAACACAATCCACTTGATTTCGAACTTAGACATTTTACCAACACATTGATAATACCATTTTGACTCTAACGACAATAACCAATAATGTCCATCTATACTTCAACTCGTCTTAGCCAATAACCAATTATTCGGCACATTTTGGACACTAACTCGACCCATTAACAAAATGACTCATTCCAATTAATAAAAAAACTTCCAAGTACCTCAATCTCCATACTTATTGACTTTTGACAATATACTTACATTTTTACCAAAGTTCACTTCTTATCCATATAAATCCAATGTTAAGCCAAATTACCACGATTTAACTTAATTATCATTTCCATTAACTTTCAAGATACATGAATAACAATACCACTTTACCCTCTTCCTCTTTGACTTTCCACAATCAAATGTACTATATCATCAAAATCAAAAGACTCATAATCAACCAACAACTTGACTTCAAAATGTGTTATTTGGGCAGTTTATACAAACGACAATCACAAAGACAATTTAAAAGAAAGAGAAGCTTGTCTAACCATAAAAGCAAGCTGCAATCCACGTTACCTTCTTGCAACAATAATTTACTCATTATGCACATTTGGTTCAACCAAACCATTACACCTACAACATAAAACAACTGAAGAGGTAAACAAAACGCTTAGTGAGAACATATAGCAAATATTAACAACTCATATTTGCTTAGGCAAATAACTACTGAGCAATTGTAGTGACTACTCTTTTCTCTATGCGGATCTACGGCCAATAGAAACAAGCACCTCAGTACCATATCACGTCGATATGCATAACTAGTCAGAAACAAGCACCTTAGTACTATATCACATGGATATGCATACCAAGTCAGAAACATGCACCTTAGTACCATATCACGTCGATATGCATACTAATAACCGTAGTTAGCTAAACTCAGATCAACAACAAATCTCTACAATGCTCATTCGACATAATTTCACTTAATCTTCCATATATCAACAAATTCTTTCAACACTAATCATCTTAACATGTATTCAACATAACGTGTCATATCAACAACATAGATAATCAATAATTTGAAACAAGATAAGAAACAAGCCATAATCCACTTGATTGTATGAACTTCTTGCTCGGAAGCAATCCGGAATCACACAATGAGTACCCATTTAACCCCTATATCACTCATCTTTGCATTTTAGGCAATTATGCAACTTAACACAAACTTGTGAATGCCACGTCTTATAATCGCCTAACATATGACATATCAATGTAACAACACATTTAGCATTTAGATATGATTAAAATCAATTAATTAACATCATTAACTCATCACCCTGTTAGCTTAACCAAGTTTAACTTTTTGTTAAACTAATAACCATCTTACCAACACATGGTTCTGATATGCTCCCAGTCGTCAGCGTCGTTGGTGTTGTTGTAACGAATGAGGGGCAATCGGGGTGTTTTAAAATATATTTTGCTCGGGGTCTAAACCTCCGAACTATCTATTGGCACTAGGTCCAAGTACCTGATACTAGTACGTGGTAAGGATGATCAGGGTCGTCTCTAGACAGTCGAATTGAAGTAGAGCTCGTTTGGATAATTTAGTCTTCAAGATAGATTTCGGATAATTGGTTTTGTTTGCTTTTTATCTAATTTAAACTATTAAAGTAATAATATTAAAATAAACTAGCCAGCATGTATGAAGACGTGGTTTTCCATGACTTGGGATAGTATGATATCGGGATGGTGTTTATGATGAGGACACCTTTAGATAAATAGATTGACAAACTTTGGTGTAAACACTAGAACCCTACCAATTAAATTCTCATTGGCATGTCACTAGGAACTAGGTTATCGTGATTCTGATCAGAGTAATACGCTAAACTTTCAATACTTACCTAGTTGAAAGGTAAACAACCTATCTTGGTGAAACACCAATGTACATGAATAAAGCAGCGTATCGTCTCATAGGTTCGACCGTTCTTAACACCTAAGCTTATCTCTCGTTCTTCTAATTGTGTAACTAAGTATTAACTTGTTATGTTTAAAAAGTCAAATATGTAAGATCTAGGGGGTTTATGTAACACCCTCAAATTTTGGGTTGCGGAAGCGATCGGGTCGGGTGTTACCAAATCAAATATCACAAGCACAAAGGTAAATAACGAACGACTCTAAATGAGACGTTTGAAAATAGTTATACATTCCCAAAATAAAAGTGTATACAAGTTGCGAGTTCGTAAAATATTTTTAATACATAATTTGTAATACAAAAGTTATGCAGAGAAATCCAGTTGTTTGAAAACATGCGACTCGAGCTAGCAAAGCTTGTAAAAATCCTAATCCTGCTGGGCACCTGAGAACACATGCTAAAATGAGTCAGCAATAAAGCTGGCGAGTTCATAGGATTGTTAGTTGAAACATAAAGTATAAAACCTTTTATGTTTTGAAAAGTAGTTCAAAATCTACGATTTTGATATGAATTGTTATAAAGTTGTAACACCAATGTGTATACATCTAACGAGGTATCTAATACCTAAGTGATAGCGGTGTGTACCTAAGTACATAAAGAGTGAGGCATTCCATGCCTTGATACCTATCAGGTATGGTGTAATTCTATTGAAGCGAAGCAATACATGCCTAAGTATGAGTCGAGTAATGTATGACCACGTCATATGATAATAAGTGATAAGTTGGTATGCCCCCTTGGCATATTGTGTTACCTCCAGCAATATGAAATTTGTAGTCCCGCAGAACTATGATTGAGTATTTAATCAGTATTTAATCAAATACTGAGTTAACGACCTCGCGCAAAAGTTCGTTGATCCGTTAATTGTACGGATCACGAGCATAAACTCGCCCATCCGTATATGTGTGTGGATCACAGGCATAAGCTTGCCCATCCATCGAGTGTATCGCTTTACCGCGATGTCGTACTTGTGCCCACTGCAATACCGTGATATCGTTTTGTGCCCACTCTACCGTGGCATCGTTTTGTGCCTATCTGGCATTGACCGAATTGCTCGCAAGCAAAGTATGTAATTGAGCCGGCAGTACTATGACATGCCCGAATTGAGTAATTGAGCCGACAGTACAATGACATGTCCAACTTAAGTAATTGAGCCGACGGTACAACGACATGTCCGACTTGAGTAATTTAGAGCCGGCAGTACTACGACATGTCCGACTTGAGTAATTTAGAGCCGACAGTACTACGACATGTCCGACTTGAGTAATTTAGAGCCGACAGTACCACAACATGTTCGACTAGTTCGATTGTGTTTGTATGCGTGTATGTATACCTATATACATAACTAAATTGTAGGTGGCACCAAGTGCTCGAGATGAAGTACAAGCATGTATATATATATATATATGTATATAAGTTAAACCAACAAATACCTCAGATGGGGTATCATGTAGCACATGAAATTGATATATTGTAGCTAAGTATGTATATACAGTACTTAACTATCTGTTGTGTCGCAATAAGCCTAGGTATGACAAATCATCACCTAGTTGTTTTGGTATTAGTATAAGAGATCCATACTAACGTATATTTCTATTGTATACTCCTAGCCTCAGCCTAGCAAGTATGTTGAGATCCTTGGTTGTTGTTTACCTGAGTTCAATTCCAATTTAAAAGTCCTGGAATATATATATGAGCAGTTTTAGTTCCTAAGAGGAAGACTAATCCTGTAAAAGTCTAGTTGTTGCCTTGAGTAGGTAGGACTAAACAGTCCTAGTGTGTTTGATAACATTGTCCCGTGACAATATGGTCCGGGTATAATTGATAACTTAGTCAAGTTATGTAGTTATAATTGTTTGTCAATAATTTAACAGTGTACGGTTATAACCTATCTAGGCTAAGTATTGATATTGTTCCAAGACAAAATGATGGGTGTAGTTCCTAAGTATTACACATTTCGTATTACATGGCAGTAATATAGATAAGTGTGAATTATAAAAAGTTATTATTATAATTCGAAAACAGTAGTTGAGCATGCGTCTCACCCCAAAAACAGTAAAACGGTTGAAATAGTGGGGCTATGAAACTCACCTGAGGAGTTAGCGATCCTACGATACGCGCATCGTCCGCTGGGTAACCACCTAGTGTCCTAAACATATGAGGTTATATGAGTACGAGAAAATCAGTTTGTCTAAGCGAGTTGTGTAAGTATTCATTTGTCGTTCAGGTTTGGGAACCGTGTACGGGGGTCCGGGGGCAGCGCCCCTGGTAGCGGGGTCCAAGGGGTGGCAACCCCTGGCGGGATCCAAGGGGCAGAGCCTCTGGTTGGGGTCGAGCTGTCAAGAGTAATTGTTTTAGTGAAAACGCTCCGAAATTGTTTTAGTGAAAACGCTCCAAGGGGCAGAGCCTCTGGCAGCGCCCCTAGTAGAAATTTTTATTTCTACTATATTGTTTTAGTGAAAACGCTCCGAAATTTCATTTCGGAGTAATATTAGGCGGTAAAATTTGAGTTTCGACACCTAGTGAAAAATGTGTATTTTCTGTTTTTAGCGACACTAGGCTAGTATGGCGACACTTAAGATTGGCGTCACTTGGGAAGTGACGCTACGGGCGTCACTAAGGGGCGTCACTTAAGGCGACACTTAGAGGCGTCACTATTTGCGTCACTAAATGCGACACTTACATGCGTCACTTAGGCAAGTGACGCTGCACTGCAGGTCTGTGGGCGACACTTCCGTCGGTTCGACGGATTTTCACCCAAAAACGCAATCTAGCCCATTTTTAGGCCGAATCTTGTTGTTATAATGTTAATACATGATATATTAAATGTTTTTATCAAGAAATAACCAAGAAAAGTGGATGATTCCTTACGATTTGAAGATCGAGGGTTTGAGGATGATGATGAACTTGATGATGATCTTGATGAAGAAGATGAAGATGATGATGATGATGATGATGATGACGATTTGCTGTTGTTTTTGATGTTAATCTTGTTGTTGATTATTATTGTTGTTGTAAAAATTTAGAGAGAGAGATGAGATGGAGAAAAAAAAAGGAAGAAGATGATGAGAATGAGATGAATGAAGTGGGGGTTTGGGTTTTTGTTAAAACTCAGATCCCCAATTTGGGGACTGTGATCTCCAACCACAGTATAAAATGACCGTGTTTTTGTACCTGATTGTAAATTAAAATAATATTTTAAATTCTAAAATTTATTTGTGTTCTATCTAATGTTTTCGAGTGAAAGTATTTCATAAAAATACTATTTTGAAATTAAAATTTAGTAACTTATTTTCATGCGGTTTCATATATCTATAATGCGTTTTTAATTAAAACGACTTACATTTTTTAACACTTTGTTATAATCGCATATAAAAATACAATTAGTTGAAGTTTAAATTTGGCGCAAAAATTGACTTTTTGACCAGGTGTTACAGTTTATGTATCTAAGTCACTTGGACTTTCCTTTATAGACCTTGTTAATACTTTTCTTAAACTCTAATCACTTTGATTTGTGACCTAGACCTCTCCTTTTCAAACAGTTATACATCCCTGGATTATCCACAAATGTTTTAACATCGTTTCATATGCAGACCATGCCTTTCAGTAATAAACAGTATACTTTATAGGATAGTTTCACGGCTTCTTACGTCCAACATGCAGTCAAGAGTAATTGACAGTGAAAATGACACTCTTACTAACTTAAACTAATTAAATTAAAAGTAGATGTAAATGTATAGCAGTGAAGAAATGTAAACCTAATATGTGCAACGAGTGGTCTCACTGTGTCTTACTTATTGTATGCTATGGGCACGAATAACTACTTACCTTAATTAAGGTTCATGACTCTCTAATATCTAGGTTATAGTCACATGGATAACTAGAAAGGGTACTCCATAATTTAGGCCCTGATATCGCGTAAAAAGTCATGTTTTTACTACCGATATCTCTCTCGTTCTAGAAAGATTCTTAACATTTTAAACTCAAAACCAATACAAATCAATCATATTATTTCAAGATGGTCAAAACAAGGTTGCACGATAAAAATCAAGCAAAACGGATGAAAAACGGAGATTCCACACACGTTTGAAGATTCAAAGCGTCAAAACGAGATTTCAAGACAAAAGTGCCCATCATCAACATCCATCTAACCCAAGGTGTTCGTTTTCAAATTACGAATCCAACAGAAGAAGAATCAATAAAAACGGATAAAGAATGAAGATTCTACGTCCGTCGGAAGATCCAAATGATTCGTACGCAATATCTGAAGATAGGATACATATTTTTGGGATATCTTTACATCAAAGTCTTCATTTTTGAATTATGAATCCAACGCAAAAAGAATCAACGCAAACGGACGCATAACGAAGAAGATACTGACGAATTAAGCAACGCAACGAAAGACGACGGACCGGGGCGGGTGGCATCCGGCCGCCGGCGGCCAATAGCCAGCCACTGCCGGCCAGCAGCCAGGCGGCGCCGGCCTCCACCCTCCCGTCTCTTTTGCGCTTTTTCGTCCTTGCTTGTACCCGGTGCACCACCTTTCGCTACTTTTCCGTACCCGGTGCACCACCTATCGCTACTTTTTCTAATGTGAGCCTAGGGATGCTAATGTGAGCCATATTTTCCCTATAAATACAGCCCCTAGGCCTCCATTTGAAGATGTCCCATATGCATTAGGCATAATTCTCTCTTTACTTTATCATTCTATTTTCTTACTTCAAAATTAGTGTTAGGCTAGTTAAGGAGCTTGTTCAAACTAGAACGAAAGCTAGGGAACATGGTGTAATCTTTGGTGCACGCTTGGAGTTAAGCTTATTAATACAAGTCTATTCCTTCTCGCATTATAATCCGGGTTCTTTCTATCATATTCTATCTTAATTAAATATGTATGCTTTAAATGCTAAAATTAGTTTGTGCCATGTTTAGCGAGTAGATTACTATTCTATTTGTTGTGATGTAGTTAGCATATATAATTGTGGGATGACTTTGAATATGTCGTGAAATAATATGACGGCCCCTATTCGACTGTTTACTCGGTATAGTGTTGGAAATGCTTTTAAGCAAAGTACATACGTATGGAAGCCGGTAACGACCGAAGGTAGTTGTATTATGGATCGACATTATAAAACGGAAACTTTATGAACGGACTTACCCTATGATTTTAAACCTAAAACTTATATTCTCCTTTCGATTAACAAACGTGATTGTAACCCTGTAAAGAGGAGTCGCGAAGCTTGATACTTGGTCAATAGTTAACTGTGTAAAAACTATGTTTTTAACTGTAACGTCATGCAAGCATCGTAAAATGCAATGTGATTACGTGGACTTGCCATGAGTATTGTACACTTTCGATCACAATGTACTTATCATGTAAACATGGCGAAGCAATTAAATTCACAATGGAAACATCGGTAAACGATTAAATACACTGTGAATCACCATAGCATTTTCCGACATGGTCTGGGTTTAACTTTATGCAAAAAGTTGTCAGCATTTTAATTAGCGTTTTAATTAGATTAGTTAATTTAGATTAGATTAGAGTAGGTAGGCTACAGGCTAAATAACCATTTACGAAAACCTAGGGATTTGTTAATTGTAATGAGAAAGGCAAGTTTGGAATCTAAGATTACACTGACATCCTTTCCTAAAAATATGAAACTAAAAGTAAGATACGCAAGAACCTTGAACGTTTTCCCTTGTTTATCATCCTTAAGTTTCATTAATAGGAATTGGTCAATAAGTCCGAACATAAATTCTAAGTTAATTGTTTAATGGATTTGAAATCTTTATGGTATTAAGAACGGTCAGATTTGTAATGACCTGCTACTCTATTCCTTCGCCCACGAGCGAATACGTTCAATAATACGGGCCATTGACTCCCTCACAGGAGAGTGTGGAAGGTTGAGCATCGTTTGTCTGTTCAGAATCATGACACCTTAGTTCCTCGTGACATATTAGTTGATAACCGACTAATAGGGAACTTATTGGTTATACCACTGGGTGTTGAATCCACTAAACATTTCCAATTTAGATAATCGTTTTCCCATAAGAGTCATCATCCCACATTATTAGCTAACGAACTCACAACAAATACTACTTTTATTATCTGATTTATTATTACACTTTTATTTGCTTTATTTAGTTTACTTAGTTAACTGAACCAAAACCCCCAACGCACTCTTTTAAAACCTTTACTAGAAAAGAAAGATTGATTGGATCACCTCCGTTTCAATTCAGTTTCTCTTTAAGAACAACTCTAGGTCATACTTACCATCTACTAGCCCTTTGGTTCAGTATTAGTAAGTCATACTTAGACCCTAGCAAATATAAATTTAAAACAAACCGATCGCGATCCGTACGTCATCTTCATACGACTCTTCGGGGGGCATCAGGCCCGGTGTCATATATTTAGACGATAACAAAGTATAATAATTCTCATTCATATAAGTTTCTTTTTATAAATCTAAACCATGTTGGAATGAGTTGTTTTTACGATCCTATCATCTAACTATCGTAGAGTTGTCCGCATCAAGTAGAAGATATGTCATATCGATAGTAAAAATAAACATTTACTATACACCGGAAGTTCTCCCAAATGTATTGAACACATCAGTCAACGACTACCCTCGAATCCTATTCCCCAATCTCGGTCGTCAGAGATGTCCATATCATGGCATGGTCTGTTGAATAAACAGTCGCATGAATAGGTTTTACCCTACCGTAATAAGTTGGGGCAGTTTGGTCATAAGCGGTTGGCCTAACATGCCATCATTTGTACATAATATTATAACTAAAATATAAATGGAAATTCGGTTAACACATTTATAATATTGGTTTGTAATATAACTACCTTAGGTCGTTCCCAGACTTCCGTACGTTTGTACTTCGCATAAAGCATTTCCAACACTATATCCGAGAATAGTCGAATAGGGGCCATCATATTACTTTACGATATTTAATATCATCCTATTATAACTATCTAAATCATGGCAAACATATAAGTAACTACTCGCAGATCATGGAAATAAACATTTCTAGTGTCAATAAATCGTAAACATCAAACAAGAACATTACGAATAATTAATAATAGAAAGGATACATATTGCCCATAATTATTACGAGAAAAATGATACATATATTTCTTCTGAATATTTCAAAGCGTTACATCGCTAATCTAGCTACTACTAACTACTACATAACTAATCCCTTACTTATCTCTAACAAATTAGATTAATTTAGAAAGAGAAAGTAGAGAGACAGAAAAAAGAGAGAAAATATAAGTTAGAAAAACTGATTTTCGAGAGTGTAGAAAGGTGTGTTTTTGAATTGTGAATCCAATGGTATATTTATAGTTGAAGTCCGGCTCACGATAGCGAAGTTAGGCTCATTTTAGCGAAAAAGCGCGTGCGGTACGCGTAGTGGACGAAAATGGTGGTACACGGACCAAAAAGCAACTGGAACCGGTTGGACCTGGTCCGGAACTGGCTCACGGAGCCAGAAAGTAGTCCGGCAGTGGGTGGAGGCCGGCCGACAGCGGCCCAAAGACTGTCGTACAACTTTTTCGTTCGCGTTTACGTGCGTATCTCCTTCGTTATGCGTCCGATTGCGATGATTATTTTTGCGTTGGAATCTTTTTTTGAAAACGAAGAATTTAAAGCAAAGAAATCCCTTAGAATATTTTCCTATCTTGAGATGCCTTATTCTGAATGTTTTGAATCTTTCGCAGCGCGTAGAATCTTCATTCTTTATCCATGTTTGGTGATTCTTTTTTCGTTGGACTAGATTTTTGAAAACAAATACTTTGGCATGGAGAAATCTCTGAGATGATTGTTTTTACTTGATAATCATGTCTTGGTTGTTTTGAATCTCAAAACGTGCGTGAAATCTTTGTTTTTTGACCGTTTTGCCCGATTTTTCTCGTGCTTCCTTATTTAAAACTACTTTACAAAATATCATTAATTAACGTAATATTTGAGTTCATTTGCTAAGAATTGTTCTAAAATGAGAGAGATATCCTTAGTAAAAACATCAGGTTCCAACTACTTATATGGTTTAGTTCATTCATCAACACTTTTATCATTATTAACACATCATCATACAAACTCTTTTGATAATAATTCAATTGACTTATCACTAACTCATAAAACCATCACCACCACTTTTAATCGAATAACTCATCATTTTGCTAATACAAGGTTATGGTTAGTCACATATTTGATTAATGTATCTTTATTTCTATTATACTCAAAACATCATCATAACACTTGATCGAATCACCCTTTCTTGGTTACAATTTGAATGACTAGTCACCAATTCATATAAGTTCAAGATCAAAACCATATTAATAATGAACAAAGTTCAAGTATTACATCTTTAGTTTAATTTGGTGTTCACAATGATTGTTATTTAGCTCAACCAACACCAATAAAACAATTTCAAGCCCTAATTTCGTACTAAGACCACTAATCAACCAAAACCCACCAAAAACCCATTTTCTAGGTTAAAACATTGAAGAACTAGGATTTTCTCAAGTTAAGAATCGTTGTGGTAGCTTGAATTCGAATTAACTAGGTTCAACTTTGATGATTGGGACTGATTTTTGTTTCCCACTTTGTTCCATGCGATTTTCATTGCTAATGTGGCTTTCTGGAATATTTTTGGGATAGAAATGGAAATGTATGCGTACGTACATATGTATACATTAATTAAATTTTGCTCCACGTAATTATTATTGTCTGAAACTTAAAAAACCGATCACGGTTATTATTATTTTGAACTTATAATAATAATAACTTAAAACAATTATTAAAATAATAATTTAGATTTTGGGGTGTTACACAAACGAACATATATCCTTACCAGGCATGAG
The DNA here is from genome assembly GCA_963422505.1 of Pseudognaphalium luteoalbum. Lineage (NCBI taxonomy): Eukaryota > Viridiplantae > Streptophyta > Magnoliopsida > Asterales > Asteraceae > Pseudognaphalium > Pseudognaphalium luteoalbum. Next base: position 5,885,662 of record OY730193.1, on the reverse strand, counting down.
GGCAAGCGCTTGGAACTATTTATCTAGACAACGATGGATTGAAGGTATATATATACATATGCTCATTGATACGTTAAACAAATCCCAAGGAACACAAACACAAACGAACATATATATATATATATATATATATATATATATATATATATATATATAACTTGAAACATAACACTTGAAATATAACGATGCATATTCAGCATTACAAATATGATGCTTAATTCTAACATATTAACAAGTTTTATAAGACATATAAATGTTTATACTATTATATTTAGAATGAAAATATTAAAATATTTAATATTATTGTATTTAGAGTTTGGATGAGATTAAATAAGATATACAAATATCTATTTATTTTTGTTAACAAACGAACGTTCACAAACATGTTAACGAACGTTCACGAACGTAAATGAACGAACGAGACCTACATTCATATTCGTTTATATAATTAAACAAAAGTAAAAATTTATTCATGTTCGTTCATATAACAAAACGAACGAAAATAAACGAACTTTCCGCCAAACAGTTCATGAATTGTTCGTTAAACATTCGGTTCACTTACATACCTAATTACAATGATGTGGCATGTAAGGAGTACGTACCAAACTACCAATCACATGAACTTCTTTTTCTCTCTCATGACCCTATCACTTAATTTGATTGCTACACATTATTGTGTGAGAAAAATTTGTAATTTTTAGTTATTTTAACATTTCTCTATATATAATATATTTATTTAAAGGTGTTTTAACATATAATTTTTTTTTTTTTGTCATTTTATCACCCTTAATTAGTATTCATCGTTAGTAATTATAACATTAAGTATTAAATAAACTTAAGACATGCAAAAATATAAAATAAAAAGAAAATATACAAAAAAACAATAAATTAAGTTAATAAATCCGTTATCGCTACTCGATCATCATTATCGACAACTACGATTTTTATTTATTACCGTTGAATAACGAGAAACACGACTAATAATTAATATATTGTATAAGTCAATATCATCGGATAGCGTACTAGATTAAGTGTGTAAATTAATTAATTAAAACATGATGACTTGCAGAGATATTTTATTATGAGGATGGTGTTTGACTCTACGTATGAAATTTACTACTTAATCTTAAATTCTTATATTATTTAGTCATTAATCTTAATGTTTACAAATTAGAAGATCGGAAATTACATTTATATATACCACTCTCACTAATTACATAAACATATATTGTCACTAATGAAATCAAATTAATTTGTATCAATTTGCTTCTTTTAACTATTACACTACTCCCTTGTTTTCATATCAAATCAATATTTATTATTTTTTTAAATAAATAATAAATAGAAATTCTATTGTTCAACTAAAATTTATCATTACAATCAGGCTTGTAAAAGAAACAAACGAACACGAACGAAACATGTTCGTGTTTGTTCATTAAAGTTTTATCGAACGAACACGAACATATTTTGTTGTCAATGTTTGTTCATTAAGAAAATTTGTTTGTTCACGAATGTTCACGAACGCAACCTAACATATATCCTTACCTGGCATGAGGGCAAGCGCTTGGAACTACCTTGCTAGACAACGATGGATTGAAGGTATATCTATACATATGTTCATAAATACGTTAGACAAATCCCAAGGAACACAAAGACAAACAAACATATATATAAAATATAACTTGAAACATAACACTTAAAACATAACCACTAGTAGAAAATTTAAATAGACCACGGTATATAAAAATTTATAGACCATCGATTTTGAGGGTGGTCTATAAGGGGGAGAAGTTTATTTGAAAAATACAAGGACCTTGGATTTTTTTAGGTGATCTATTTGACTAATTATAAAAAAAGAACAAGATTCCTACACAGAGAACCATGGTCTATTTGACAAATTATATTAAAAGTATATATATATATATATATATATATATATATATTTAATTTTTAATTATTTTCTAGTTCATTCAATTCTATAAAACATATTTCAAAACTGATAGTAAAATTATGATTCTTACAAATACATATATAACAATTTACAAACATATTGTATATCTTTATTATAAGCAAATGATTCTCATTACATCAAATTTGAATAAAATATTACAACTTAACCCTGGAAGTCAATCAATATCTAATACAATGTTTAAACTAACAACAACAAACAAAAATATGAATGAAAATAACATCTTCCTAACGTGAGGTTCTTCGATCGAAGCAATATACTACTCCTTTGGAACATCAAGTACTTAAACGGAAAGAAATATCAATAAATGAAGAAGTTAAACCAAACAAATACTGATGTAAAAAGATATATAATTTGTAAAATTTTGAAGTACACCCAAAGATGTACTGTAATGTTCACTTTTCGTAAGTACTAAAATATTTCATTGATATATATATATATATATATATATATGTGATAATAAAGTGTTTTAAAAATAAGTATAGTTGATATAGATAAGATGTTGTGGTTATGATCTGAGTAGGAATTGAATTAGTTAAATCTGGACAGGAAAACTGTCAAATCGCTTCATCATTACACCTAAATCGCGACGCGATTTGCCATAAATCGCGACGCGATGTGATGATTTCCAGAAAACGGGTTAAAAGCTCTGTAAGCTTCTATTTATGTTTTAACACCTAAAACTATAAAATAGAGACACAACCTTACTGTGATGGTGATTTTGGGGATTTTGGAGTCATTCTTCACATCATCATCCTAGAAAGCAATCCATTAAGTTTCTAATCACTCCCTAAGTGATTATAAGGTATAACTACATCTCCTTTTTGCTTAATTTTAGTGGTAGGGTTTGGTGTATAAACCCTAAATTATGATAATTGATTATTAAGTAAATTATTAGTGTATAAACGAGTTATATATGTGAATTAACCATAATATGAAAGCATTATGATGAGTTCAGATTAGGGCTTGAAGTAATCAAACCCTAAGTTTTGTAGTAATTGATATATGATAGAAGTAATTGATAAACATGTAGACTACACATATAATACTTCTAATATGTTGTTGATAAGATGGTAATGCTGTTGATTAATAAAACTAATGTCTGTGTGTATATGAGGTAGTGATAAATTGATATTTGGTATGGATGAACCTAATACTAATGAGATTAAAGTAAAAGAGATTGGATGAATTGATAGATATAGTAGGATTAATGTACAAATTCATTACTGTACTTTGCGAAAATATTCATGTGGGTTACTGTACTTTTAAAATGTTCAACTGGATTACTGTACTTTTAAAAATGTTCAATTAGGTTACCAAATTTTCGCCATAGTTCAATTAGGTTACTGTACTTGTGAAAATGTACATAACAATGTGCAATTTGGTCACTCGTTACTATAGCAAAAATAGGCGTGAAAACACTTTTTGAAAGTACAATACGAAATTGAACATTTTAAAAGTACAGTAACCCCCATGAATATTTTCGCAATGTATAGTAACAAATGTGTACATTAACCCGATATAGTATTATGTGTAATTTGTGTTATGTGCATATGTGATTAGGTAATAAAGAAGGTTGGAGAAGTACAAGTGAATCGGTTGTGTCTTTGCAAGGTAAGTTTTGGATACATGAACATGGGATCCGGGAATGATTTCGGTCATTATCTGGATGGTTATGGTAAGCAAGCAATGATTGCGGACATTGGCTTGTGGTGATTGCTATAGGTATACAATTAGCATGGTAGTGAAGGATCCTTAGCTAATAATAATGATGATGATGACATGTGATTGGACTCCGTTACTGCATTGTGCTTACGGTTGTATTTTAAATCGTTGTAGGTGAACCAAGCGGGTCAAGGGTAGATTTGGGCTAGAAGGTTATTTGAAGCTAGAGGTGGAAAGTTGCTATTTTGGGTAACTAGCTCATTTTCTTTAAATCATGCTCTTGAAGTCGAAACCCCAATCTTTTGTGAAACTAAGACATATGTTGTTTGATACATAAAACTTAATGTGGGTCTTTTGTTGGTACTATGATTATATGTAAATAATATAAAGTCATGTAATTTATTGGTAGTATAAGTACTATGTGTGAGTTTTGGGTTTGAAAGTAGAAATGGAAGTAAATGATATGGTATTTTGAGTTATGTTAGTAAAGACTTGTTGGTTATAATGCAAGTCTCAAATCAGTTTTATTCAAGCGTTGAAATGATCACATTAGAGGTTTCGGTTTGTTTATCTTGTCAAAGTGTTTTTAATAAACATGATGTTGATACACTTTGATGGTATTGTGGCGAATGTAGTATGCAGCTATCATTGTTTAAATGTTATTAATTGTTGAGTCATACATGTTACAAAGTCGTCTGCATAGCCTATTTGCACAAGTCTGTGTTTCAGTATGGTTGTGTCGCGATTCATATAGAATCACCACGCGATTCAGTCAAAAACGCGAAGCGATTTATGGGTTATTGAGACGCGATTATAGCACAAATGCGGCACGATTTTAACACAGAAACAAAAATCTTTACTTAAACTAATATATATATATATATAAGTGTTGTGGTGTTTCATGTACGGACTATACAACCTTCATATAAAATATCAAAGAAAAATAAAAACTCTAAAACCAAATTGAAGAAACAAGAACACATGTAGAGCCAACAATCAAAGTAATAAATATGAAAAGATTAGAATCAAGTAACAAATCACCTTAAACAATCTCGTTGGGTAGTAACTCGAGAGAACAACTTTAATTACAAAAGTAATTGTATAGAAATTAGAAGGAAGAACAACCCATCGTATATTAAAGAGTAGTAGTGTTTTAATGGAGATAATATTTATAAATGATAATGAAATTGGATTTTGATGTGAAATCAAATATTGAATATTTGAAATAATGAAAATGGAGCAAGTGGAGGAATTTGGGGCAAAAATATAAGAGGGTGGGGTGGTCCGGAAGAATATTTGGGAATAGGAGAAAATATCGGTGTAATTGAAAATTTCAAATTTTTAGACAAAGGACCAAGGTTCCCACATTAGGAACCATGGTCTTTTCAAAAATATAAAAAATTCAATTTTTAATGGACAAAGGACCGAAATTTTCACATTAGGAACCGTGATCCTTTTGAAGGATCAAAATAACCACGCTTCTTAATGTAGGAACATTCTTTTTTTTTAATTAATTAAATAGACCACCCCTATATTAATTAGAATCGTGTTCCTTATTTTTAAGTAAATAGACCATGGTTCACAAGTAAAAACTGTCTTTCGTGTTTTTTAATCGTGATCCACCTTAAAATTTTTTAAAAATGAGCTCTTTATGCAAATAGACCACCGATCTTTTGATTTTTCACTATTTATATGGTCTATTAGGGGTGATCTATAATTATATTTGTAGTAGTGAACGATGCATATTTGACATTATAAAACGATAAAAATATGATGCTTAATTCTAACATATCAACAAGTTTTATAAGACATATAAGTGCTTAATACTATTATATTTAGAATGAAAATATTAAAAAAAATATTATACTATTGTATTTAAAGTTTGGATGAGATTAAATAAGATATACAAATATCTATAATTTTGTTAACAAATGAACATGTTATCGAACATTAACAAACGTCCACGAACATAAATGAACGAACGAGACCTATGTTCATATTCGTTTATATAATTAAACGAACGTAAAATTTGTTCATGTTTGTTCATATAACAAAACGAATGAACATAATCATGAAAATTCTGTCGAATTGTTCGCTAAACGTTCGGTTCGCTTACATGTCTACAATGATGTGGCATGTAAGGAGTACCAATCACATGAACATCTCTTTCTCTCTCATGCCCCTATCATTTAATTTGGTTGGTACACATCATTGAGTGAGAAAAATTTTATAAATTTTTAGTGATATTATTAGCATTTCTTGATGTACAATATATTTATTTAAAGGTGTTTAAACATATAATTAAATTTTTTTGTCACTCTATCATCATTAATTAGTATTCATCGTTAGTAATTATAACATAAAGTATTAAATAAATTTAACACATGCAAAAATACAAAATAAAAAGAAAACACACACAAAAACAATAAATTAAGTTAATAAGATTAGGGATGACAATGTATCGGATATGGATCAGATGATGCCATGCATATCCACATTCATATCCATTTATATATTTCGTCCATATCCGTATTCATATCCGTATCCATATCCATTTGATTTTAATTCATCCATCCATATATATATATCCAATGAATTAAGAGGATTAATGGATGTCCGTTCGATATTCAGAAAAAGTTAAATTGTTCTTTCTAATATGAAATGAAATCAACAAATATTGTAACAAAAAAATAAATATAACATAATATATGTTAATCTATTCACAAAAACATGCAAACATTGTCAATAAACGAAGCATAATTGGTTACAATTACAAGTAAAGATATATTTTGACAAATGTAAATGTGTTCTCCACGTTTATCGGTTAAAAACACATATTTTTGTTGACACCTTAATAGTAAATGCTTTATTTGTATGTGAATATGTAAATTATATATATATATATATATATATATATATATATATATATATATATATTCGGGTGAAATGGATAAATCCATGGACGATAAATTTTCATCCATATCTATTATTCATCCATTTAGACTATCCATATCAATCATTAAGTGGATGGATCAGATGGATATCTAACGGATCAGGTGACTATTGTCATCCCTAAATAAGACTGCTGCCATCGGTTTGTTCAATTGGGAACCGATGAGCGGGCTACCCGATGCAGTTGGCACAGTCTCGTCGGTGGCTTTGTCGGTTGGGGTTTCATCGTCTAGCTGAAGAAATGGTGAGGATAGAGGTTGGGCCCACTTGATTTATTATTATTATTTTCCTTTTAACCGGTAAAAAAAAAAAATTAAATCCAAACGGATATATTCCTTTTTTTTAATATTTTTTAATTATTAAATATACCCCAACTTACACTATAAATTTACATCCTACTCTTACAATTTTTTACACACAACTCTTCCACTTTTTACACACAACATACACACAAAAATGTCACAACATCCCAACAGTTCTTCCCAAAATCGTTCACAAACACCAACATCCATGCCATGGACCGAGAACGAGGTCAACGTCTTGATCGAAGAGTGGGAGAAGACTTCCCTTAACAATCCGATTGGAACTTCATCAACGCAACAATATATTTTTGGAAAACCATACGACAAAACTACAACTCTAGAGTTGCGATGAAACGTACTACAATTAACTAATCGTCAAGTGGAACAAAAAAAATAGTTTATCTTCATTCGCGTAATGTTTTATCTTCGTTATCGTAATGTTTTGTCTTCGTTATCGTGATAATTAATGTAATATTTTTATAAATTAACGTATTGTTTTTATTTATTAAATGTATTATTTAGTTTGTGTTGAATTGATTAAATTAATAGTTAGTGAGTCGCAGAAATGTAAAGGAAGAAATAATTGTTGGTATTGTCAGTCTTTCGTCAGTTTTGATTGTGTTGACGTAGTGTTGAGCTGCCAAAAGGGAAGGAAGAAAGACACTGTTGGAAGTGGTCTAAAACTGTTATCGCTAATCGATCATCACTATCGACAATTACCATTTTTATTTATTAGCGTTGAATAGTGAGAAACACAACCAATAATTAATATATTGTATTAGTCAATGTCATCTGCTATCATACTATATTAAGTGTGTAAATTTATTAATTGTTGTATGACTTGTTCAAACAAAAAAATTACTATATGACGTAAGATATGACGTATAGACAACAGAAATTATCTTATCTATATCTAGTCTCTTCATATGTTGAATCTTAACATCTTAATTATTTTTTGACTAATCTACCCTTATCACACTAATAAATGAATATTGCTTCAAATAGAAAAGTCTTTTTTTTTCCAAATATTAGTTCTTTCTACTTTTAAGTAGATTTATTCAAAATTAAGATATTTTGATTATCATGTAATGATTATTGTTATATTATTTGACGAAAATAGTATCATACATAACAAAAATTTATTAAGTAGTTGCAACCGCCGCATTGCGAGGGCAATATGCTAGTATATATAAATAGAATATAGGAAGCGGAGTTGTAACATTTAATTTCAAAATTTGAAGTATCATTAACCAAGAATTCGGTATTTATTATTTTATTATTATTATTATTATTATTATTATTATTATTATTATTATTTATATTTATATTTATTTTTAATTTGATTAAATTTAATAATGCAACTAATCCGTTCCCCAAGGCATACTAAACACCCCTTAAGACTTCTCTTATTTTACAAGGATAAATAATAAAATAATGGAAGGAAGTTAATTTGGAGATTGATATCTGATTATGTATGTCGAAATCATCTTTTTGAATAGTTCCTTGTTATATAAACACCCTAATAAAATAAATATTGTCATTATTATGTATTACTCCTTAAATATCACACTTATTATTATTATTACTAATTTAAGACCCGCAAAATTTGCGGGTTAACTTTAGATATGTTCTATATATGTATGTGTTATATGGATTTAAGAATTATTTTAGTGTTAGTGTACGGTACATCGGTTTGTATTGTTTTAATTTTAAATGAAAAATGCATTAAGGGTTTGAATTGTGATAAATTTTAAATTGATGAATCCAAATATAAACTAATTAATATGGATAATATTGTGATATCACTTTGTTATTTGTATTGATATTATATAATGCTATATTATTTAAAATCATACGGGTATGTTTTTCCAAATAAGTATATTTAGTAATTTAACATGTAAATACTATTTTGTACATAAAAAATAACACTCTTTACAGTGCATTGGTGGTCTTCGTCCATTTAAGTTACTCTTTGTAATTTAAAATTTAACAACCTATAATGCATTACTTCATCTTTTTAACTTTGACGAAAAATGACAAAATATGACACCTCAAATGCAGGCTCTACTGACCCAAATGGCGTTAACACATCCTTAGAAGATTAAATGGTAAATTATTTTAGGGATGTAAATCGAGATATAGAGAAATTAGTGGCAAAAGAGTAAATTAATTAATGAATTATTGATAATATTCTGAATGATATCACTTCCCTTTCTGTATTTGTATTGTTCTTTAATAATAATACTATATTATGTACCAAAAATTTGAATTAATTGATTAAAAGTTAAATTATTTGCTTTAAGATTTCAAATCTTGTAATTCGGTATTGTTTTTTTTCGTGTTTGAAATTTGCGTCGTAGTTTCAATAACTATATTTTTTTGTTTCGCCAAAGTTACATACATGAGGATAACCGTAACTTGCGAAAAAATATGAAAAACCGGTATGGCGATATGTGTACAAATACACTAAACCCGTTGAAAACCGACCCATTAACATCTATAATCCAAGCGTTGTAAATTATAAATTGATAAAAGAATCCAAAAAAGGTGGTAGTATGGGTACAAATATACTAAAATCGATCGAAACCCGACCCATTGACATCCATGATACAAAAATTGTAAATTATAAATTAATAAAATGATTACAAAGAGTAAGTTGTATAAGAATTTAAATCACTAGCCGATAGAATGAAGTTATGATTTTTTTGGAATTGAAAATAACTTATTGGGGTTTTTTCAGAAAAAATAAAATAAAAAAGATTGTAGGAAGAGTTTAAATTATAGAAAAATAATAAATTATAAAATATTTGAAGGATTATCTACAATTAAAGGAAAAATAGAGGATTTATATTGTAAATATTAAAGGATGTATATTGTAAATATAGAAGGGTAAATTAGTCTTTTAGTCATATAATAATATGATTAATGATGTCATAAAATAAATTAAGGGTTAGACCTTAATAGTTGATCTCCATCTAATTGCTATCATTCTCTCAAGATTTTTCTTACAATATATAAGATAGATTATTATTATTATTATTATTATTATTATTATTATTATTATCATTATTGAGTAATACGTAGATCTAAAAATAGTTCTAACTTTCTGATTGGTTGTTTTTTTTCCTCTTCTAATTTTATTCAATCAATTTTTCAAACCTATCAATCACATCGTTAGTTCTATTATTAATCCTATAGATTTAGGTCTACCAATAATTTTCCTTATTTTTTATTATTATAAATGCAAAGAATATAATTAGCATGTAATACTCTATCTATCTCAAATTACTTGTCACTAAGCTGAAAACATACATCTTAAAAAATGAACTTTAATTATATCTTTGACTATAAAGACAATTTTAACTCTTGATCATTAATTACATGTCATTTTTGACGTATGTGTAGTTTTAAAAGGGTAATATGAAAATGTAGTCATTAATGCATATTTATTTTTAATTTTTTTTTACAGCAAATTTTATTAGCACCATCTAGCAAGAAGCTAAAAAGAAAAGAACATAAATTACGAACTAGCAATCCTTGGGTTTTGCATCCAAGTTACCCAATTGAATTTGTTTTTACAACGATTAGAACACCAAGTATACAATAAAGAGACTATATCATCAAAAATAATCGATCTTCTAGGAATGTCTGTACCGAACAAAAGTTGATTCCGAAATTCCAAAGATGCCACCATGTTACATAAAAAACGCCTTCCAAAACAGTCTTTGGTTGCTTAGACGTACGGATGTTACTAAACCATGTTAACCACTCGTAATACGAATGAATCTATGTCCAATCTAGATCCCACCAGCAAAATATCTTTCTCAACACATCTCTCGCCATAAAGCACGAAAACAGCAAATGAGACGTCGACTCCACTTTCACATTACATGTGGGACATAGAATAGAGTTAATTTACATGCCCTAACTGATAAATTCAATCTAGTAGGCAATCTATCCATTCGAACTTTCCATGAAGACACATTAACTTTAATCGGGATTAGCTTCACCCATCTCGTAGTAATTACATCAGTAGGTAACAAAATATCATCTACTAAAGTACGAACCGAGTTAACAGAGAAGTCACCTGTACCATTCAAATCCCAGTACTAACGATCATGAGTTTGAGTCGAAGCTAATCCTTCTAACCAAGAATCCAAATCAGATTGTTGTTTACGTTCAACACCACCCCTTGAAATTCGGCGATATGACTCCTCAACAGAAATATGTCTCATCTTCTCAGCAATAGTAATATGCTTACATGTTTCCAACACATATATTCTCGGAAATTGGCCTTTCAACATGTTGTCACCTAACCTAACTTATTCCCAAAAAGAGTGTCCTCACCATTTACTTTTAGATATGGATAATTATTTTGACTCAAATAAAAACAGTAAGATTATCGGATAATTTGGGATAGGTGGAGTACATGTACATTTCATCATATATGCACTAAATTAAGAGAATTCTATATATCTTGGTGGTGTCTAACATTATTGAGTTGAGATATTTTTTTCCAATGTTTAAGTAACATTATTCGAAACATTTTGTACATGGTCATTAGTCAATACTTAATTTTATAAATATTGGTATTACGTTATTTTCCATGAAATCTTTTATATACCAAAAGTTATTTACTCCCTCCGTTTCAAATTGTTTGTACACTATACTATTTATGTTTGTCTCAAAATTATTGCTCACTTCTAAAAATAAATATGCATGTATGATTAGATTTCTCATATTACCCTTAACTTTAAAACTACACATACTTCAATGAAAACAATTCAATTAATGATTGAGGGTTAAAGTTGTCATTATATTAAGGTCAAAGCTGCATTTAATGTGATTTTCTTAATATGTGTGTTTTTAACTTGGTGACAAATAATTTGAGACGGAGGGAATATAGTCAATGTTTCACCTGTTTTACCGAAATGCTTGAAATCTATCATATTACTGTATAATATTAACAACAAACGGTCCGTGTGTATACACGAGTTTTATAATATTAACAGTAAACGGCCCGTGTGTGTATATACGAGTTTTGAAGTTAGTAATAATACGATATACGTAATAAAATTTATCAGATGTATACTAATTATATACTATTTTTCACTATTAAAAAACAATAAAATTAGCATGTCCTCCCCTATATAAATAGCAATCACATTGAAGACGTACATATCAGTAAAAGTTTGTTAGTGGAAGAGAATAACTCAGTGGTGCCATGTTCTACTCTTTAACGACTATGATTTCCTTTTTCTTTCCATTTTCAGTTTTCATCATTTTCGTCTACTGGATCTCATCATATTCCAAAAATAGCAAGAAAAAGCTACCCCCGTCTCCATTGAGGCTTCCAATAATTGGAAATCTTCATCAGGTTGGGTCAACCCCACATCTGTCTCTTAAGACATTAGCCCATAAACATGGTTCACTCATGTTGCTTCATCTAGGAAGTGTGCCTGTGGTTTTGGCTTCCTCTACTGAAGCAGCACATGAAATCATGAAAACTCATGATCTAATATTCTCAAACAGGCCTAAAAATAGTTTCTCAAACATACTAACATACAATGCTAAACTCGTAGCTTTCGCTCCATATGGAGAATATTGGAGGCAGTCGAAAAGCATATATGTGCTCCACCTTCTAAGTGTAAAAAAAGTTCAAATGTTTCGACATGTAAGAGAAGATGAGACGGCACTTATGATTGATGTGATTGGAAAAACGTGTGAGTCTGTATTTGACTTGAGCAAGAATCTTATGGCACTAACGAATGATGTCATATGTCGGATAGCTTTGGGGAGGAAATACGATGATCAGAAGTTTAAGGATTTGTTGCTGGAGGCGATGTTGTTGTTGGGTGTCTTTAGTGTTGGAAACTTTATTCCATCACTTTCATGGGTAGATCGGTTATCGGGTTTGGAAGCAAAAGCGTACAAAGTTACTAAAGAACTTGACGATTTTCTTGAGGGTGTAATTGAAGATCACGAGTATAGGAATAAAGGAATGGTTGGTGGAGTTGGAATTAATGAAAGTGTTGGTGTCCAAGATGTAGTTGACATACTACTAGAGATTCAAAGAGAACAAGCATCTACAGACTCACCTCTTCATAGGGATACAATCAAAGCCTTGACTTTGGTAAGAAAATAATCACGTAAAAACTTTAGCTCTATATGTGCATATTCATTTTTTTCTTCCAATTTTCAACTTATAGTTAAAGTATACATGCATTTATTTTTATTTATTTAATTAATATAATGTAAGTTGTTCAAGAGAAAAACACATGCATGGTCTATTATATATATAGCCCAAAGCAAGCACACTATATATAGCTAGTATATGTCTACGTAACTAAGATTCTTGGTGACCTTACAAATCATATATGTACATAACTAAGTTTGAATTTATATTCCCTTAAGGAAATGTTTGCAGCCGGGACGGATAGTACGTTTACAAATTTGGAGTGGACAATCTCAGAGCTAATAAGGCATCCAAGAGTAATGAAAAAACTCCAAGAAGAGGTAGCAACAATAGCCCAAGGAAGATCTAAAATCACTGAGGAAGATTTTGAGAACACGGAACATCCTTACTTAGAAGCTGTAATCAAAGAGACATTTCGCTTGCACATTCCCATTCCATTACTTTTTCCTCGAGAAGCAGCACAAGATGTGAAACTAATGGGCTATGACATTAAAGCTGGCACACAAGTGCTTATCAATGCTTGGATGATAGCAAGAGATCCGGCAATATGGGCGGAGCCCGAAGAGTTTATACCAGAGAGGTTCTTGGATAGTAAAATCGACTACAAAGGCTTAGACTTTGAACTACTTCCGTTTGGTGCTGGAAGGAGAAAGTGTCCTGGTATCCAATTTGCTAGCTCTGTTTTCAAGCTTGCTTTAGCAAATTTGGTTTACAAATTTGATTTCAAACTACCAAATGATGGAAAAGTTGAAGAAATGGACATGAGTGAGTCTGTAGGTCTTACAGTCCACCGGAAGAATCCTTTGTTGGTTGTAGCGGTCGCCCATTTTTAAAATTATCTGTAACTGTAATAAATTCAATAATCCTAGATATGTGATGTAATTTGAATGTTATGTGTTACTTCTAGTCTACTGTTTAATATGGTATAATAATTTGGTTGCATCAGTCGTTCGTTTTTAAAATTATCTGTAACTATAATAAATTCAATAATCCTAGATATGTAATGTAATTTGAATATTATGTGTTACTTCTAGTCTAGTGTTTAATATGGTATAATAGATTGGTTGTACCAGTCGCTCGTTTTTAAAATTATCTGTAATTCTAATAAATTCAATAATCCTAGATATGTAATGTAATTTGAATGTTATGTGTTACTTCTAGTCTAGTGTTTAATATGGTATAATAATAAGGGAGTATATGATTTTATAAAATTTGAATAAAAATAGTTGCATACCGATCATCAACAATATTTATACGAAATTTTTGCAACTCATGCCCATCCTAAATTTCAAAACATCAGAAACTTTTTGCAACTTTTTCGGAAAAATACAGCCGATTAACGTCACGGGTTGACATACATATAATATAATAATAAATAAATGAGTTTTGCTAACGTGTGTCTACTAGCACACATTAAGGTGCATTAAATGAACATATAATTTCCTTAAATAGTAATATTTACATTTAATATTCATTAACTCAATCTAATAATTTTTTTTACATATATGAATTATAAATTATAGGTTCATTTAAGAAAATTATAGGTTCACCTAATACACCTTAAAGGTGTGTTACAGGAACATACATTAGTAAAACCGTGAATAAATATATACGTAAGCAAGTCATAATCATATATCGTTGATAAGCACCGTCAAACCTAACTTACCGAACCTTCCCAGAATTCAACTCCGAAAATCACCAAATTCCCACTCAATCAATTTGCACATTGTTTAATCATTTACAAAGTACGTGTCTTTTTCATCCTACAATCCAACCCTTTTCATCTCCACCTTCAATTTCTCCAAGAATCTTTACTTTGTTCAGTCGGTGACCGTATCTTGACCACGCTACCCACAGTATTATTCGGTAAATTTTATTATGTTCGACTTATTTTATTTGGGTTTTTTTAAATTTAGTTTGAAAGTTGCATTTGAATCATTGAAAATCATCCACAATGTTGAAGTATGCTTTAATTTTAAGCAATTAAGATATACAATTGCTTATGTTATTTGACATTGTAGTGTCAACCTAGAGATTGTTACAGGTGAAATTGAGATGTAAATTTTGCTATTTAAACACTGTTTTTAATTCTTGTTAGAGATATTGTTTGCCTTTAGAGGGGATTAATTGAAGTTGAATTTTGGAATGAAGTTGCTGGATTGGTTTGACATAAGTAGTCAAAATGTAGGTTTGCATATACTACATGTTCTTGAATTGATCTAAGTATTAGTATATACATGAATTTTCTGGTAAGCTTGAAATTAGAAAATTGAAAAATCGGTAAATATGTAAAAGATTTGATTTCATTGCAAACTATACCATAGTGATGAGGGGTAGTAGGTTTCTCCATTGATATTATGTTGGTGATTTAAGTTTTTTAATTATATATCTAACTATTTTCTATTTTAACACATTCTATTACATTTTCTATTACCAGTGAAAAATCTGTGTTCATGGGTGGCAAAAGTTCAAAGAGAGCGGTTTCGGGTAGGTATGCATCACATGGATCGACCTCGAACTCATATGGTTATTCACAGTATCCTCAACCTCCGATGAGCCAACCGTATGCTTCCCCTTCTCCGTATCAAAGTTACTCTGATCAGGCTCCTGCCACTAAGAAGAAGCTCGAGAGAAAATTTTCAAGAATAGATGATAATTATAATAACTTAGAGCAGGTAATCTACACCACCCTACACATATAAAACAGGTCATATTAATTATTTGCTTATATTTGTTTAAAATGGATAAGATAAGTGTTCGGCTCGGGTTATCTATAAATAATTATAATCACTTTTTAGTGATGACTTGGAACTATTTTATTTGACTTTTTGTTGCATAATATTGTTCTTTTGAAGTAGATAAAGAAACACCATAGCTTGCTTGAATAGGACATAAACAGATTTATACAACTTGTGTAAATAAATATGCAAATGAAAGTCATTATCCTTGACGCTATCCAAAATCATTGATTCCTCTAATGTGTATCTTTTTAGGGTTTTGATAGAAAAAGTAAAAAAATAAAAGTAATGTAAACTAGCGCCACGCTGAATCTTTGAATATATGCTTTTTGCTGAAAGAAAAAGAATTTGATATCATTCCGTTTTTCCTCTTACTTTTCCCAGGTTACTGATGCCCTAGCACGTGCGGGTTTAGAGTCTTCAAATTTGATTGTTGGCGTAGATTTCACGAAGAGCAATGAATGGACAGGTTTGATTCAAATTCAGTATTTGATTAGCTATTCAAGAGAGGTGCCAGATTTCACCAATTTGCTTAGGAGTGGGTTGATTAGGGTTGTGTTTTGTTTCTAACTGATTCATGGATAAAATATAATTAAAAAAATTGCTAAACGGCCGAATGGGTCGAAACTCAAAAGTCACCCAAAGTGAATTTTTAGTGCACCAACTCTCTTAAGTCTTAAGTCTATTTAACAAGTTATTTTATTATTTGAATCGTATACCATTTGTAATCATAGTTGATTCACTAATTGGTGTACAATAATTATTGTTTGGGACAAAATGTGTTTGGGGTCAACCTAACTCATTACCCAACCCAGCCATCTTGCCACTTCTAGTTTCAAAAGAGTATGTGAAATTTAACTTCTATAATCTTAATAGGTGCAAGGTCATTTAATCGAAGAAGCTTGCATCACATTGGAAACGATAGGAACCCGTATGAAGAAGCAATATCAATAATTGGGAGGACACTGGCTTCCTTTGATGAGGATAACTTAATTCCCTGTTTTGGATTCGGGGACGGTATGAGATTAGAAATCAACATAAATTTTGCTTACAGTTGTGTTTTGGGTATGATCTTAGCTATGTGTTTTCTCTTTGTAAAATGGCAGCTTCGACACATGACCAAGAAGTCTTTAGTTTCCTTCAGGATGACAAATTTTGTGATGGATTTGAGGAGGTTTTGAGACGATACAGGGAATTAGTACCTCAATTACGGCTTGCAGGTATTACTTTTTCTTTTTCTCGCCATCTTATTTACTTATGTAATGTTTTGTTATTTCATTTCTATTTCACTCTAAACAGGACCTACCTCGTTTGCCCCCATTATCGAAATGGCTATTACGATTGTTGAGCAAAGTGGCGGTCAGTATCACGTGTTATTGATAATAGCCGATGGGCAGGTAATCAA
Source organism: Pseudognaphalium luteoalbum (assembly GCA_963422505.1). NCBI lineage: Eukaryota > Viridiplantae > Streptophyta > Magnoliopsida > Asterales > Asteraceae > Pseudognaphalium > Pseudognaphalium luteoalbum. The sequence continues at coordinate 5,868,435 of OY730193.1, read as the reverse complement.
TGTCAATATCCATTTTCTTGAAATGCTTGTGGTGGTTTAAAGTGGCTAGAAGTGCGGGTCTGAGGGGGGTTGGGTAATGAGTTAACATGCTTTCAGGTTGAAATGAGTCAAATTTATACCACATGTTAATACAAACCAGGTTCACGGGTTGGATTGGGCTGACCTCCCTTTTTCTCAAATTTTCATAAACTATATAATGCATTAATTTTGATTACAAAAATCTATCCTTATAATGTAACTATTATTCGTTGTTACAGGTTACTAGAAGCGTTGACACTGAACGTGGCCATTTAAGTCAACAGGAGAGGAAAACTGTTGAGGCAATTGTGAAAGCCAGGTACCATTTTAGAAGTCCAATTTTGTAGTTTCTGAACATTATTTTCTTCACTACTTCTGAAACGCCTCTTGGCTTTTAACAGTGAGTACCCATTGTCAATAATTCTGGTTGGGGTTGGAGATGGACCATGGGATATGATGAGGGAATTCGACGATAATATCCCTGCTCGAGCTTTCGATAATTTTCAGGCAAGTTTTTAGCTAAGTTTTATTATAACATTAGCTATTTAGCGTTTTCATATGCCATTCAGGAAGAATACCCTTCTATTTAGAATAGTAAAATTTATGATCATTCCAACCTCTAAGTTAGTCTTCTTCTTTTTCCCCCCCTTTTTAGTTTGTTAACTTTACAGAAATAATGTCAAAGAACATCAATTGGTCTAAGAAGGAAGCAGAATTTGCTCTTGCTGCGTTAATGGAAATACCGTCACAGTACAAGGCAACGTTAGAGCTCAATATTTTAGGGTACCTTTCTGATCATCTAAAATGATTATTAATCTAACCTTGTACTCTTTTTTTATTTTTTAAGAACAGTGAATGAAATTTATATTAATCACAACCAAACAACATGAGCGGGTGGGTTGGGTTACTGGACAAATGGGAAGTTTTTAATATGTGTCAAATTGGTTAGGCTGATGTGGCAACACCTTTTGTCCATTTTTTCAGTTCATAAACTTTTAGTGTTTTTAAATTAAGTGATTGTTGATTGTAACTTGTTCTGGAATTGATATTGCATGAATTTGACCCATATTGAATATAAATAGTTTAAAATTTCAACTTGTACTTTTTGGGCAGAACCGCAGAACCCTGCTTTTAAATACGTTTGCTTTTAATCTATCAGGGCTAGTAGAGGGAAAGCCATAGATCGTATAGCTCTTCCTCCGCCTTTTTATGGTTCGACGGCTTCACGTGCATCAAAGCCATCGGGAATTACTAGTTCCCAACCAACTTCGCAATCGTTTCAAGGAAGGTCAACAACGGTGGACACAAGTTACCGTGGAGATTCCACTTCCGATAACCAAGTTAGTGATTGTTCTCTGAAATGTCTGACTAATGCCTAGTCAATGATGTCGTTGATGTCATAGTCATAAAAATGCACATTCTGAATTTTTTGTTCATTAATTTTTTGTAGCTTTGCGCGATCTGCATAACTAATCTCAAGGATATGGCCTTCGGCTGTGGGCACCAGGTACGAGTTACATTCAAATACATGACTCACTTAAAACAATTTATATGGTCTTGTGCAATTTAAATACACGTTTGCGTGTTTTGATGCTTTTCTTCTATAAGTAATCATCTTATCTTACGTAATTGTCCCACTATTTTGTAAATTCACTTTTGTGTCTTTTGGCCCGTTTGACCGTCTGTTCAAGGGATATTTAATCGATTAACGTTTTGGATTCATGTGTGTTTTTTCAGACGTGTTACGACTGTGGCAAAGATCTTCTGCTGTGCCCAATATGTCGGGATCAGATAAAAACTAGGATTAAGCTTTACTAAGACAAATAGCTCTTATGCTGCAAGCCTATTCATGTCTTCTTCATGATAGTACATGCTATTTAGATGTTTTTATCTTGTAAATAACTAATTCTTTTTGTCAATAAACTCAAATCATATACTACTTAGTAAGCTAGATGACTTTCGCGTTCTTATTGAACAGCAAAATGTTGCTCTTTCTTGATTGAATCTGGTGGGCATCTTTTTGTTTCCCTTGCCACAGTTCTTGGTACAATTTGCAGTAGTCCAAGAAGGTAAGAACATACCAGAGTAGCGGATACTGGTTCAATAGTAGGAGCCAAGTTTGGACTAGGGCGAGACGTGTTTACATTACTAGATGATTATCAACGTTTTGCCAAGTTTGGACCGGCATTGGTCTAACTTCGTTTTTCTGTAAATAAATAAACTTAGGGTAAATGATTCGTGATGTTGGTGTGTTGGAAGGGTCATGTAAGAAAGTTTTGAGCTCAAACTGTTGATAATTTTCTCTGTTAGCCTCAACATTAATTGTCTGAGTTAACATTATTCTCGTAAGATTATAGTTATTGGTGTTTCTAACCGCTGATTTGTGCATTGTTTTATTTGTACGCTATTGATGTATCCAATTATTCATGAAAATGTATAAGAATGTATGTACGACATATATAAAACTTGAATTGATAATTAAGTACTTAATTAGTGACATGCATGAAGAGGTAATTACCACCAAATAAATCATTCAAGTACACCTTGTGATTTTTCTTCAACTTCACCAAAGCGTTTTCCCATGAAACTTTCATAGAACTCAAAACCTTTGACTTCTTTCTCATCATCTTCTTCCTCCTAAACAGTTTTCTTAAACCCAAAACACGAACACGAAACCGCCTCTTACCTATCCATTTCCGCCACCTACGTATACGCCGTGGTTGTGTTGTGTTTGTGAAGTGAAGTTCTTCATGATCATCAATATTGTTGCCTTCTGCATTTTTTAATCTTTGATAATGAAACTTCAATAGAGATAGTAGTTCATGGTCATCCATGATATATGAGATACATATGATTGTTGCTACTAAATCAATATACTGTAAGTTAGATTGTTGTATATATAGATAGAGATATATAACTCTGAATTGAAGTGGTATTATTTGGGGTTTATGATGAAGCTGTACGTAGTTTTAATTAGTAGCAGGAATTTGTTGGTGGTGGAATTAATGGTGATGTATGATGAAATCTGAGGGTGGGGCATGAAGTACAAGGCATGTGGGAAAATTTTAATAATATTAATAAAAACTTCATTTGTTTGAGAAGATGACTAATGAACTTATATTAAAGTTCATAATAATTCGTCCAAATCACTAGATCCACAGCCTATGGTTGCACATTATTATTTATATTCATACTCCTTAACAAAATAAGGTGACAGAGTATATATATGTATTAATTAGTAGTGTATGCATAACGACACGGTTAATTAGTAATCTCTCGGTCTCAATCAAAGTGTCCATTTTGACTTTGTACACAGTTTTAGAATTCTCCACTAAACAAATTTTTCACCATTTACATAACATATCCACCCACTAAAGTTGCTTTTGATTGGTTAAAATATGGAAGTATACACTTATTTGTGACAACTCAAAATAATAAAGCGGACACTTGAAGTAAGACGGCAAAAGTAATTATGGAGTATTAACTCAATATTTATTCACCCATAGATATACTACAATTACAATTTATAATTATATTAAAGCAATGATAAGAGGAAAATAAGCAACTTTTAAATTAACCTTGACTCGCTTATATCATCATATATCATATCATATATATAATATAATATAAATATAAATATATAGGTCTAATTCTTAATTTCATAAATATAAATCAATTATTTATTTAATGCTCATGTATATAGGTCCACAAGGTTTCCTCTTACTAGCTAGGCTTGTGGAGTTGTGGTGTCCCATGTATTTAAAATGACAACAATTCGACAATATGTATATACTGGCCTGTTTGCTAAAATCATCCATATTGCACATAAATCATCTATACGTGTATCTTTTTATATATTTATTTCACATAAATTCAATTAATGCCTGACAAATTATATGACAAACGTAAATGGATAACATTTGTCCACTATCGTAAAATTGGGAGAGTCGACCAAAATCTAGTGTTTACAACATCTGGAATTGTAAACTTTATCATGAGTGTTTGGCGTAGTTAAAGTTAAAAGTTGGTGGTTAACTTGTACCCGGTAAGGGGTAACTCTACGATTGTTGGTGAATTTTTTAATTACTTCCATCCCAGTTCAAATGTCCACCATTTTGATTCGACACGAAGTTTCAGAAAATGTCACTAATTACATGTTTTATCAATCAAATATAGGGTTTTATTAACAAATGTAAACAAACTAGGGTATTTCACTCTTAATTATTCATATTAAGCAATAACATGCCTAAATAAATAGACTACAAACTCCATGACTGACGCAACTAACTGCTAGAATACCAGGCAATACTAAAGACTCGTAACAACTTAAAGACTTCTTCTACTAACACGTGCATGGGCTTTGACACATCATGCATGTTGGACACTAACTGGGCTAAGTCCCTTATTACACTTGAACTAAACTACTAGGCCCATTAACAGCCTTTCAATCCTTCCCTTAAACTGAACGAGAATTCATCCTTCAGTTTACTTGTCTTCTATTTCTTGAATTCCAAGCTCACTCCTTATCTTCTCAAAACTTTCAAGCTTCAACGGTTTTGTCATCACGTCTGCTAGTTGTTCTTCAGTAGGACAAAATTCGAGCTTGACCTCATTCTTGTTCACCAGTTCCCTTAGGTAGTGGAACCTAACATCAATATGCTTTGTTCTCCTGTGCAAGACTGGATTTGTTGAGAGCTTGATAGTGGAACTGTTGTCACACCAGATTTCCATGATACCATAAGCTTTTCCCATTATCTCTTGTAATAAACCCTTTAACCACATACTATGACATGCACAGTTTGTGGCTGCCACGTATTCAGCTTCCGTAGAGGATAATGTGACAATTTCTTGTTTCCTGGAACTCCAGCATATGGCTGCATTGCTTAACATGCATATGTATCCTGATGTGCATTTTCTATCTTCCAAGTCCCTTGCATAGTCACTGTCTGTAAACACCTTGACCTTCCCTGGCACATTCTTTGCATACACCAATCCATAATTGTATGTACCATTAACATACCTCAATACTCGTTTAGCTGCTTGCAGATGATACTCCTTTGGGTTGGACATAAACCTTGCAATTAGACAAACAACATACATCAAGTCTGGCCTTGTCACTGTGAGGTACAACAGACTCCCTACTAAGCATTTGAAGTTGGTAGCATCCACCACATTTCCCATACTTTCTTTTAACAACACTGTACCTGGGACTATGGGATTCTTAACTGCATTACCTTCCCCCATTCCAAACTTGTTCAGAATTTCCTTTACATATTTAGTTTGCTTCATGGTTATGCTCTTTTCATCCTGCTGAACTTCTACTCCCAGGAAATACTTCATCAGCCCCAAATCAGTCATCTCAAATTCTTTATGCATTGATCTTTTGAATTCTTCACACAACATTTTATCATTTCCTGTGTAGATTAAATCATCTACATAAAGACTTACCACAATTACCTTGTTCCACACCCTCTTGATAAACAAGGTATTATCATGCTTACTTGTTTTGAATCCTTCCCTTGAAAAATAGCTTTCTATGCGTTTAAACCAGGTTCTTGGGGCCGTTTTAAACCATATAAAGCTCTTTTCAACTTGTAAACTTTATGTTCCTCACCTCTTTTGATAAAACTAGGTGGTTGTTGAATGAAGACTGTCTCCTGAAGTTCCCCATGAAGGAATGCACTCTTAACATCAAGTTGGTACACTGACCAACTGTTTTGAGCAGCTACTGCAAGCAATGTTCGGATTGTGTCCCATCTAGCAACTGGAGCATACACCTCTTCATAGGCTATACCCTTTTGTTGAGCATAGCCCTTCACAACTAGTCTAGCTTTATACTTGTCTACTTCTCCCTTCTCATTCAACTTTGTTTTAAACACCCATTTGACTCCTATAGGCTGTGTTCCAGGTGGTGCATCAACCAACTCCCATGTGTTGTTTCTTACAATAGCTTGAATTTCAGCTTCCATAGCAGTAACCCACTTTGAGTCCTTTGCAGCTTCTTCATAATTAGTTGGATCACCATATGCACTAAATAAGGCCAAGTACACTTCTTCATCAGACAGTCCTTCACCAGTTTGATATTCACTCATCCACATAGGGGGTCTGACATTTCTTCTTGATGGGAAGATGCTGGGGGTTCACTTGTAGCTTCATTGTTAGGTTCAGGTGATGCTTCATAGTTGTTTCCTTCATCCTGCACTGAAAGTGGGTCTTGTGCTTGTGTTTCTGTCATACTTGGTTCTGATATGCTAGCATCTTCAACCTGTATATACTCCTCATACAATGGTACCTCTAAGGTACCTATTTCTTCTTGCTTCCATTGCCATTGTTCATCCTCATTGAATACCACATCTCTGCTGATCACAACCTTTTTGAGAATTGGGTCATATAGTCTGTAGGCTTTGGATTCCACACTAACACCCAAGAAAATACACTTCTGGCTCCTGTTGTCCAGTTTGGTTCTCAACTGAGCTGGAACATGGGCATATGCAATGCTTCCAAATATTCTGAAGTAGTCTAGAGAGGGTTTGTTACCTGACCACACTTCCTCTGGTACTTTATCTACTAGAGTAATTGTCATGCACCTGTTTAAAATATAACACGCCCATCTAGCTGCTTCTGACCAGAACCATCTAGGCATAACCTTGTCAAACAAGAGACATCTGACCATGTTCATTATGGTCTTGTTCCTACGTTCTGCCACTCCATTTTGTTGTGGAGTGTAGGACGTAGTTAACTGTCTCTTTATGCCATGAGTCTCACAAAAATCACTGAATTCATTTGAAGTAAATTCCACACCCCTGTCACTCCTTAGAGTCTTTATAAATAAACCAGTCTCCTTTTCAACCATAGTTTTGAATCGTTTAAAAGTTTCAAAACTTTCTTGTTTAGCAGTGAGAAAGTATGACCAACCTTTTCTAGAAAAATCATCTATGAATACTATAATATACCTCTTTCCACTGGGTGAGGCTGGCTTGATGGGACCATACAGATCTGTGTGGATTAATTGAAGCCTTTCAGTTTCCCTCCACATGCTTTTCTTAGGAAATGCTTCTCTTTGTTGCTTGCCCATTTGACACACTTCACATATCTTTGTTTGATCTGCAACAGCTGGAAGTCCATTAACCAATCGTTTGTATTGCATTGTCCTGATGATTTTATGACTAACATGCCCCAACCTCCTATGCCATAGTTGGGTGTTATTCTCATCAGTGACCTTCAAACATCTGTTCTCCAAAGGTCTCATGATTCCATTGACTAAAAACATACGATTTTTAGTCATGGTTGTTGTTACCAGTAACCCTCTTTCAGGATGATATATCTTGCATACACTTTTCTTGAACACCACAGTAAGATCTTTTTCTTGGAGTTGTCCTATGCTTATTAAATTTGATGTAAGTTCATGAATAAAATAAACCTTAGTAATAACCTGAATGACACCAGCTATTTCCAGCCTTATGTCTCCAATGCCTCTAACATTTAGTCTGTTGTCATTTCCAAGTTTGACTGTGTGTTTGTAGTTCTCATTCAAACTTATGAACCATTCTTTACATCCTGTCATATGATTGGAGCATGCAGAATCAAGAAACCATATTCCTTTCTTTTCATCATCAGGTGTTGTGGTCCTAACCATGAGGAGAAGATCTTCTGTCTCATCAAACTCGGTGTAGTTAGCAGTTCTGTCACCTTTTGGATACTCATATGCAAAGTGTCCCATCTCGTGACACCTATAGCACTCTATTCCTGACTTGTCTACATTGTTTCTACCTCTTCCTCTACCTCTGCCTCTACCACATGCATACTGCATCCTTCCTCTTCCTCTACCATGGCTGTTTCCCCCATCTTGCTCAACCTTGAAAACTTGTTCTTCATTACTGGACTTTCTTCTGATCTTTTGCTCATGAATCAGTAAGGAACTCTGAAGTTCATCAACTGTGAGTGCATCTATGTCCTTAGACTCCTCTATAGAACATACCACAAAATTGAAACTTTCAGTTAAGGATCTAAGTACCTTCTCCACTATCTTGACATCTCCCATGCTTTCCCCATAATTTCTCATTTCATTGGACAAAATCATAACTCTGGACATATAGTCTTTGACACTTTCTCCCTCTTTCATCTCTAAGATCTCAAACTCCCTTCGTAACCTCTGCAATTGAGCCCTTTTAACCCTTGTGTTGCCTTGGTACTTCATTTTCATAGCATCCCATATCTGCTTTGCACTTGACTTCTGTCAGTATTATTTGTTTATCAATGTATTGAAACAAATAATTTCGAGCTCTTAGTTCCTTCAACCTTGCAGTTCCTAATTGAGTTTGTTGTTCAGCTGTCAGAATAGTGCTTGTTGCTGGCTCCTTCACCCCTTCCTCGATTACTGACCAATATTCCTTAGATCTTAGTAGCGTTTCCATAACCAAGCTCCAATGCTCATAATCCCCATCAAACTTGGGAACTGCTTGTGTCTGGTACAAACTATTTTCTTCTGCCATTGAATCGAATCACACGATTGTTTTCCTCACTTGAACACGGGAATTGTGCTCTGATACCACTTGTAAACAAACTAGGGTATTTCACTCTTAATTATTCATATTAATCAATAACATTCCTAAATAAATAGACTACAAACTCCATGACTGACGCAACTAACTGCTAGAATACCGGGCAATACTAAAGACTCGTAACAACTTAAAGACTTCTTCTACTAACACGTGCATGGGCTTTGACACACCATGCATGTTGGACACTAACTGGGCTAAGTCCCTTATTACACTTGAACTAAACTACTAGGCCCATTAACAGCCTTTCAACAAAAGCCCTAAGGGCTTTGGTTAAGCTATTTAGACATGCATAAAACCATCGTACTTTAATTAAAATTTAGGAGGACAAATTGAATTCTGAGGACAAATTTTTAATGTACATATTTTTAGGCATGTTAAAAGAAGTCCTCAGTGCTCTTTTTATCAATTTTCTCAAATATAATATCTACCTATTAAAATCCTTTTTATTGGTTTACAAAGCGTAAACCTATAAAGTTATAATGAGACAACCTAAAATAGTAATGTAAACAATTGAAATGGAACGAACTAAGTATTTTTTAAGCTACTTAAAAATGCTTAATATTGCAACGATCTCCACTTATTTGTTGTTTTAAAGTTGTACTCTTTATTTCACAAGAGATATATGAAAGATTATTGAATTAGAATCTCAACTTTCTATACTCAATACCCATGTCGATTTTTTTAACGACAGAAATTATATTAATTAATTAAAAAAGAGCCATCTAGCAAGAAATTAGAAGCTAAAGTACAAAATCTAGAAATATACCCATGTCAATTTACCTATCATATATGACATTATTATTATTATTATTATTATTATTATTATTATTATAATTAGGAAAAACAAGAAGAAAAGGGAAAGGACTACGTAATAAACAATGAACAAATTGTATCGTGTAAACTCCACAACAATAAAGGTGATCAATCAAAAACTAGAAAAGCTTATGAATTGCATTATTATTATCAACCCCCCAAAAAAACAAAAAAAAAAAAATGAAAAGGCAAATGAATAATTGCACTCAAACATAAATATAAATAAAATAAAGTAAGGGATAGACTTTCTTTGTGGAAAAGATGAATCAAATGGTCGATGATCATCAGCAGAGAATTGCTGATGAAAGAAGTGATCGATTGATAAAAAAGCTACCTATTAATCTATTATCACTCCTTTACCTAACCAAATAGCCAATTGTTGTTAATTTTTACCGAGTTACTATACAAATTAGTGTAACTATCAAAAAAATACTTGTCCTGAAAAACATGTTTACTAAGCTTCATGATCGATAGATATTACATTTTTTCCATATTCATTACCGATCTACCACTGCTACATAACACATGTAATTTACTAGTTAATCGTGTGCCATTCTTAATGGACCCCACAAATATAACAGGCAAAACCCATTCGACAGGGAACTTAAAATAACAAGCAAAACCCATTTGACAGGGAACTCAAAATAACAGGCAAAAACCATTTGATGGGGAAGCCTAGTTGACAGGATACTCCAAATAACAGGAAGGCTCAAGTTAACAGGGGTGCCCATGTGGCAAGAAACCCAAGCAACATAAAGACCTATAAACAGGAGTCCAATAATCAAGCCCAAGAGGATGGCGTAAGCCCATCAAATTAGGGTTCATGTCCCCTGCCATGGGACAACCTTATAACGGATTTCACCCACGTTAGTGGTGGTCTCCCCAAGGACCGACAAGGGTTTTTATCCGGTCATATCATTGGTCCACGTCATCGCAAGGGACCCACGCGCAGGATGTGCTGATCACAGCCGTACGATCTAAAATAATAAGATCATGACTTAACCGTACGATTCAAAGTACCCCAAGATGGTGACTCTACCGTACGATCAAAACCATAAGATGATGACACGTGGCAAAGCTTGCCCTCCAAGGTGATTAGAGGTCACTATAAATACAAGGGTATGGATACTATTCATGCCCTAACACCTCAGAAAAATACACCCTCATCATTCACACTTCAATCATCATCACCATAAGGAAAGCACTGTTGATCTCCTCACCACCGATTCACACCACCCTTGGTCTCGTTCTATACATTCCAACGGGTCCTTACGCAAGTCACGGAGAGTAACGAATCAGCCCAATACAACCCGCACTCAGGTATAAAAACTATGCTTGATCAAATGGCGTCATCCATTTATTGAAACCCTAGATCTCTTGTTGAGCTAGCAACATATTCTAATTGTTTATCTTAAAATACACTCAGTGATATCAAGCATGGCGTCAAACACCGGTCTCACTTTGACGGCCGGCGAGAATATGATGCATTTCACTGTCCAAAATACTCAGGCACCGATGGACACCTCTGGAGAGCAGGAGGCATGGGGTCACCGACAAATGTTAGAGCAAACGCGCCGACAACTGGACTTTACCACTCCAGGGGCAATTTTCACAACAATAAGGACCTGTATTCCCACCGGGACAACCACCCCTAATAGGAACAGGATCCCAGCAGTTCCCACAAACTCAATCAAGTGTAGGTCAACAGCCAGTATATGTTGTCCAACAACCTTTCCAGAAACCCCCCAGCAAGTGTTCCAGCAACCCTTAGTCCAGAATTTTCAACAACCCCCAGTCCACAATTTTCAACAACAGTTCTCCAACCAACAGCCTTTTAGGCAAACTTTCAACAACCGCCAGCACAAGGTTTTCACCAGCAGTCACAGCAATATTTTACCCCGCAGCAAACCTTCCAGGCACCGTTTCAGGTACCTACTCAACAGACGTATTTTAATACACAAACACCTGTACCACAGCCAACTGTCCAGGCACAGGCATCCGTACAAGACACGGCAAATGCCCTGGGCCAACTGTTAGCACAGCTAATGCAACCTTCTGTAATACCACCACCTCCCCCACCATTACCACCAATGTTAGCAAACCTACTAGTAGTCATGCAGGGAAAAGCACCGCAGCCGCAAAATGTAATACCCGATTCAAACACCCAATTCCACCCTGCAATCGCTAGCGTAACCCTCCCCCTGGGAGTAACGGTCCCTGCTACTTTGGGAACTTATGATGGGACCACGGACCCTGAAGACTTTATCCAGTCATTCCATCACGCTATCAAAACGCAACACTGGGAAGACGCAGTTGCCTGCCAAATGTTCCCTTCTGTCCTTAGATCGTATGCTAAGTCTTGGTTCTTGGACTTACCAGAAAGAAGCATCACCTGTTTTAATAACATCAGACTAAAGTTTGTAAGCCACTTCCATCAGAAGAAAAAACACGTTAGATCACATGTGGAAGCACACATGATTAAACAACACCCTCACGAATCTCTGGAAGACTTTATTGACAGATATACCGATGAATGCTTGAAAATCCCAGGACTACCAGAAAGTCAACGGGTGTCAGGTTTCATATCCTGTCTGGATGACAATCAATTTCAAGCACTGGTAGACAAGTTCATCGGTGAGACACCACCAACTTTTGATGCACAAGTGTCTCAGACCAGAGACTATATCAGGGCGATGGAAAAGCGCCAGTTAAATCGAAGGAATAAGCAGGCTGTCAACAATTCAACGGGCGATCACAAATACCAACCTTATCAGGGGCGTGGTAGAGGACAGCAGGGGGGAAGTTTGGCAAGGGAAACAGATTTCAGCCTTACAACAAAAACGGACAGAAGGACATGATCGTCACCTCCCTGTCAAAAACTCCGCATGAAATACTGGTCACTGAGCCTGTTGCCAAGGAATTCAAGAAGCCGTATCCCATGGCTTCCAAGGCAAAAGATAATGGCAAGTATTGCAAGTTCCACTAGGAAGGAGGCCATGACACAAACGAATGCAGGGAGCTCAAAGCCCAGATATATAAAGCAATTAAAGATGGCAAGCTGGAACACTTGGCTCAGAGAGCCAGAGATTTCCAACAGGGCGATGGCAAAAAAGGCAAAGCCACAGCTGAACTACCTAAACCTGAGGCGGTAATACTTATGATCAGTCCCCTGGCTCCAAGACAGAAGTGAAAAATAGACAAAGTAGAGTTATGGGAATTACAGGAGATAAGTTTCCCAGCCATCCATAGAGTGGGTCCATCTGCTGAACCATTGGTCATCACTGCAAGAATTGCCAACTTTCAGGTTAGCAGGGTATACTTAGACAGTGGTAGCTACACAGAAATCATGTATGAGCATTGCTTTGAACAACTGTCAGAAAATGTCAAAAGTCGCCGAGAGGAATTTCTGCAACCACTGGTTGGTTTTTCAGGAGAAACAAATTGGCCACTAGGGAAAATCAAGCTTGAAGTCACCTTGGGAGCATACCCACAATACAGGACGACCACACTGGACTTTGTGATTGTCCGATCTCCATCTAAGTATAACGTCATACTTGGAAGAACGGCCATGCTCCAATTTGGAGCAATAACTTCAATGGTTCATGGCATGGTACGATTCCCAACACCAGAGGGAATCGCAACCGTTCATGCTGACAGGTTGTTCACAAGTAAATCAGACACCAGTAACAGAGAATCCACCCCAACCGGATAACGAACAGGAGGCGATTGTAGTAAACCAAGATTTTCCTGATCAAACGGTGAGCATCGGAAAGAAGCTTCCCTCAAGGATTAAGCAACAACTAAAAGCATTATTGATCGAAAATCAGGATGTATTTGCTTTTCAACCGGCGGATATGACAGGGGTACCACGAAGTATAGCAGATTATTCCCTGAATATAAAACCTTCCGTCACACCATCAAGGCAAAAGAAACGAGGAATGGCATCAGAACGAAGTGCATTCCTGCAACAGGAAGTGGAAGATCTGGTGGCTGCAGGCATTCTCAGGGAAGTTAAATATCAAACATGGGTAGCAAACCCAGTCATGGTAAAGAAGCCCAACGGTTCATGGAGGATGTGTGTTGACTATTCCAACTTAAACAAAGTGTGCCCAAAGGATAACTACCCGCTGCCTGAGATAGATTGGAAGGTTGAGTCCTTGGCAGGATACATGCTCAAATGCTTCCTAGACGCCTACAAAGGCTATCACCATATCCAAATGGCCAAAAATGATGAAGATAAAACAGCATTTCACACCAATCAAGGAATTTTTTGCTACAAAAAAATGTCGTTCGGTCTCAAAAATGCAGGGGCAACATATCAGCGTGTCATTGACTCAGTTTTCAGGCACCAGATAGGCAGGAACGTGGAGGCCTATGTCGATGACTTGGTAATTAAAAGTAAGACAAAAGCTAAAATGTTGGAGGATATCTCAAAAACATTTGGCACACTCAGGGGCATCAACATGAAACTCAACCCTTCTAAATGCTCTTTTGGAATGGAAGAAGGCACATTTCTCGGGCATGTAATAAGCACAGGGGGTTTTCAGGCAAATCCAGACAAAGTTTAGGCGGTAACTAGCATGCCTTCTCCAAAAACAAAGCAGGAGGTTCAAAGCCTATCAGGAAAGTTAGCTGCCCTGACACGTTTTCTATCAAAAGCTGTAGAACGTTCCCTGGCCTTTTTCGCCACTTTGAAAGGCGTCCAGGGTAAAAACGATTTTCTATGGACCGAACAGGCAGAAAAGGCATTTCAAGAAATCAAAGAATTCATGGCAAAACTACCAACTCTTACAGCGCCAATCCCAGGAGAAACTTTAACCTTGTACCTCGCAGCATCTGAATCCGCCGTAAGTTCAGTATTAATAGCAGAACGAAACAAAGTACAATTGCCTGTGTACTTTGTTAGCAAAGCATTACAGCCAGCAGAGTTGAACTATCCACCTATCGAGAAACTCATCTTAGCCCTAGTACATTCTGCACGACGGCTGCGTAGGTATTTTCAAGCACATCAAATCATAGTACTCACTGACCAACCAATCAAGCAGGTGCTACAGAAGCCTAAAATATCTGGAAGGTTGGCCGAATGGGCAATTGAGCTGGGGGAGCATGAAATTGAGTTTTGTCCGAGGAACGCGGTAAAGGGCCAAATCATGGCAGATTTCTTGGCCGAACTACCTAAAGAGTGTGAAGGAAAGATATAACACCCCTCTTTCTGTAAATGAATATTATATAATTTAACTCGGAAACGTATATATTTTATGGATAAAACATACTTAATTAATATACATTATAAAATGTTCATAACTTTTCAAATTTTAATACACAACAGTTTAGTTGCATAACTTTTTAAAACCAGACACAATCCAGTTCAGAATGTATTCAAAACCACAACCCTAATCGAGGCGTTATATAATACTAACTTCTTTAAATTTATTATAAAAGTTATATCAGAGTTCGCAGTTGTCAAACATTCCTTACCAAAGACTTCAACTTCCTGCTACCCACATATTAAATATAACCTGCAGGAAGTATAAATGTTGGGGTATAGCTCAACACTAAGTGAGTAAATCAATAAACAACAACCCAACTTAGCATAACAAACTTGTTTATAGCGAATCATTGTAAACAAATAACATCACAATAGATCGATGGTTATTGGGGAAACCTTCAGCTAAGAATACCAACAGTAAACACATAATATCAATGAGATAACATCTCAATACAATGAGGATCGGTGGTTCTTGAGAAACCATAATTCCCGGGGAGTCTCCAAGAACACTTACCACAATCTGTAAGGCCAATACAGAATAGACCGATAGTTTGGTACTAATCTCATACGACCTAATATCCTATTAACAATATGTACAAGGAAATTCCTGTCGTCTTACAATAGTAACCAAACTCAACCCAATAGATTGATCTCAATACTGATGCCCGAAGGCCAAATATCAAGTGATCACGTATTCACATATTCAATCAGGTCAACATATCAGACTAACCAGTCTATCAATAGTATTATTACTTATTAAATCAAATTAGTCATAGCAAATAAAACAATAGTAATAATACAATTACCCGTTGTAACAAACCTGTTACAACTAAATCAAACTGAGGGTTATTGATCCAGTCACCAATACCTCAGTCATCCACTCAGTAGTCTAATGTCACTGAGCCTTCTGCTAATCTGAAATACAATAGAATAACACAAGTCAGTAACTTGTCTCATAATCGTCATTCTAACATATTTATTCAATCAGGTAATCCCTGAAGTCTAAGCAACCAAAAGTTCAATCTGAAATGAAATCAGAAATGCCAAAAAGGGGTTTTAAAAACTGAAAAATGTCATTTTCGGCCCCTAGATGACCCCGAATGGCCAAAAACTGCCAAGGCTCTTAGAATAGAGCCTGGATCATTAGGTCGTTTCTGAGTGACCATGCGAATTCCAACCCAATCTGAATTAATGGAATTATCACTTATCCGGGACCCCGAAAAGACTTACGCATTTTCAAATTTTGCAAATATAAAAGTTTTAAAATTCTCAACTCGCAGCTATCTGGGCTCGCAGAGCAAACTGAGTTCGAAGAAACTCGGTTCGCTTCGCATAAACTCGAGTCGCAAGCTAACTCGGTTCGCAGCTCAACTCGCTTCGCAACATCTCAATTCGCAAGTCAACTCGGTTTGCTTCGCAGTAACTCAGTTCGCAGGACGAACTGAGCTGCGAAGTTCGCTGCTGTTACCCAGTTTTTCGAACCAAAACCCCAAAATCAGAACTCGGGTCTTAAAATTAATTATAGCAGATATCTAACAACAACTAATCATCATATATCATGATACATCATCATTTCTAATTTCAATTTCACATATTGATCATTAACCTAATACTCTCAATCAAATCAAGTTCTTATAGAAATAAGAACACTTACAACTTTGATGAACACTAAGATGATGATGATGATGAGTCTGAGATTAATTCAAGAATCACAAGTACAAGCTTTCTTTCCAATTTTCTTTTAATTTCTTACTTATGTGTTTATGCTTTTTGAATGAGGAGGTAACCAAACTCAGGGAAAAGGTTTTAAGGATTTTAAGTCGGTTTCCTTAAACCGACTCCAAATATTACACAGTATAATTTATCCCTCTTCTAACTCTATTGTCTGGAACCCGAAAACCAATCGCGAGTCCAAACATTTTATTTTACCGACAACTTTATTAATTTAAAACAATTAATAATTTACCTGTCACAATTAAATATTTAACCCTTTCTCCATTTATTTTCAAATAAATCAAACAACACTATTTCCTAACATTTTAAATAACCATTTAAAGTCAGGAAATATTATACAACTACTAGGCCCGAATTGAGGGTGTTACAAAAGATCTCCCTGACCACCAGCACACCCGTCAGGGACATTTGGGAGCTCTATACTGATGGTGCAGCGAGCTCTGGGGGGTCAGGGGCTGCGTTGATACTCACAAGTCCGGTAGGGGAAGAGCATACCAACGCCCTAAGATTTGACTTTCAAGTAACAAATAATGAGGCCGAGTACGAAGCCCTGATTTCCGGCCTGAAGATTTCTGATCAAATGGACATTCCGTCCATACAAGTGTTTGTCGACTCACAACTAGTAGCCAATCAGGTCAATGGAAGTTTCGAAGCAAAAGAAACAGCAATGAAAAAATACTTGGAGATTGCCCAGGGAATGGCTAAGAAGTTCAAACACTTCAAAATCGACCAAGTACCTAGAAGCCAAAACAAAAAAGCAGATGTGCTAAGCAAATTGGCATCTCTGACATTTGCTCACCTAACGAAAGAAGTACTAGTGGAAGTCCTGAAACAAAAGTCAATAGACCAAGATAACGAGGTGAGTCCCATCGAAGAAACAGAGGACAATTGGATGACCCCAATAAGGGAATATCTTTTGTATGGAAAACTCCCTGATGATAGGTTCCTCGCCAGAAAAATTACGATCAAGTCTCCAATGTACACTATTGAAAAAGGGGAACTCCTCAGGAAGTCATTCTTGGGACCCAATCTCAGGTGCGCTGGTCCAAGACAGGCAGAGATGTTGATCAGGGAGGTGCACGAGGGGTCATGTGGTATGCATTCTGGCCCGCAGGCAATCACGGGAAAAATAATGAGGCAAGGCTACTTTTGGCCAACCAAGAAAATGGGCAGGTGGAAGTTACAAATAGAGACATAGTTGTTGGGATTAAGGCTAGGTTGGGAACATCTCGAACCGGGTGGGTTAACGAATTGCCAAACGTATTATGGGCCCACCGCACAATGCCTAAAGAGAATAGCACCTGGGTCACACCTTTTAGCCTTGTTTATGGAACAGAAGCGGTCATCCCTGCAAAAATTAGCGTACCCACTCAAAGGATCTTACAGTTTGAAGAAGAAGCTAACCTGGTGTCCTTACAGGAAAACCTCAATTTCACAGAAGAAATCAGGGAAATGGCAGCTATCCAGGAAGCAAGGAACAAGCACAAAATGGCCAGATACTATAACAAGAGGGTTCAATACATGGAGTACAAGGCAGGGGAATATGTGTGGCGAAGGAATGAAGCTTCCAAAGCCGAAGATACAGGGAAGCTGGGTCAGAATTGGGAAGGCCCCTACAAAGTTACAGAAGCCCATGGTAATGGAGCATACTCCCTGACTCATTTAGATGGTACCCATGTTCCCCGTACTTGGCACGCAACAAACCTAAAGAAGTGTTACATTTGAGCAACTTTCTGTAAGCCCAGGAGGGCTTGATCACCCCTCCTGACAGGCATATTCTGTCGAATCACTTCTTAATAAAAATAAGTTGTTCGTGCCAAAATTATTACTATTACAAATCATACTTTAAACTGATGTAGATGTGTCAAGGACATCCCCTTTTACAAGGAATGTCATATACACAAGGCCACCTTGATGGCCGGAACTACATGATGTAGCTCCACCAAACCTCACTCCCTGTACTTGGCTGACAAATCAACCAAAATAGTAGACAGGAGTGACGGTCCTGCCACAGTGGAAGGTGTATTCTAGCCCTATCCCTGGCAGAGATTCATCTCAACCAATAGGTTGGCTAGTGATGAATCAGATCAAGGCAGGAATGGCACAAGCATTTGCCAATAGGCTTGCTACCTGATCATTCCTGCACCATAGGCAAACTAGAATTTGCCAGGTCATGACCGCCTATTAAATCCAATACGATTTCTTTCAAAAGCAAACGAAAAAAGTACTCAAAACAGTAATAAATTCCAACAAATCAAAAATTATAACAAGTATACGAAAATACACAAGCATGTATATTACAGGAACCAAGTTATGTTACATGTTCTGATACAAAGAAGTACAAAAGAAAAGCCCTTAACACACAGACGCTAAGGCTTCATAGATAGAATGGCCTCCACAGGCATGTCAAGATCTGCAGTCAATCTCTCAAGAAACGGGGAAGTAGACAGGTTTGATAGAACTTGTTGGGCAGCCTTGACCTTGTTAGCTATCTCCGGATCATTTTGAGCAGCTAACTCCACGGGAAGGGAGTCGATGTGCTTTGCTGCCAGGGATGCAGACTCAAGACATCCTTGAGCCCTGACGCACTACAACAGCCGGCCAAAAGGTCTAATGATTCCCGGACAACCCCTCGAGGAAATAATTAGGTCGGGAAGCCCACTTTGAAGTTTTTTCTTTTCCTCCACGGCGGCATCCCTTTCAAAAATAGCCTGATCCCTTTCAGCCGCAACCAAATCCCTGGCATTCAAAGCCTCATCCCTATGAGCAGTAACGGAGTTGAGCTCAAGCCCGCTTTGTTGCAGGGAAGCCTCCATATCCGCCGCCTTCTTAACCTGCATGCAAGTTATAAGAGTTACATAACATGTAGTTAAAATTACTATCTTAGACGCCCATTCAGGAAAAGACATTACCTGCTCAGAAAGCTGCTCCCTTAAAGATTCAATCTCAGAGGTCATCTGGCCAACCTTAGCAATATCTGCAGCATGCTCAGCCTTAAACTTCTCATGAACCTCCCTCTCCTGAGCAGCCTTGGCCCAGTCATCTTTCAAGGCCAACCCAAGCTTCCTGCTAAGCTTCTCAAAATGGTCAGCAACCTTCAGAGTGTTGATGCTCCACATAAAAGAATCAAAAGTAGCCTTAAGGCCACGATTGACACTCTGACGCCCGTTCAGAGAGGCCATCTTTTTCTCGATAGTTGGAGGCATTGCATGCATGACGTAATCCTTGCAAGATTGAAGGTCACGACCAGGGTTGTCTGCCTGGAACTTCCATCCTGGAATGAAGGCAGAAGAATCGCCAAAATCAGCTTCAGGCCTAGCGGGGATATGTCCTCGAGCACTTCCCAGAAAGTCCGTGGCATCCTCATCCTCATCAACATCCATGTCAGGAAGAGAGAAGCTAGAGCCACTGCCCGCCTGCAGCCGGGAGGAGGTGTCATCGACGGTTGAGAATTGAATTTTCTTTCTTTTCTTTCGGATAGGCGTCTCACCCTCCTCATCTGCTAGAAATTGAAATGTCAAAATCAAGTCTAACCAATTATAGAATCAGGAGTATAAAATAGAAGTATAACTTACCGGTAGTCTCATCACGCAACCCCTGCACAGGCTGAGATTTGGAAATTGGCTCCGCGATTTCGGAGCCACCAGCGTCCATCCCACTAGTCTCCAGGGAAGACACAGAGACAGGGCGGTTTGATTTCTTCTTCTTCCTTCTGCCACCTGCAGCAGTCTTCTTCTTTCCACCTAACTCCCCCAGGTCATCAACGGTAGTATAGTCATGAGGGATCTCAGAACCTGCCGGAAGAGTAGGCAGGGAAGAACCGTCAGGGTTGGTCGGGATGTTATCCACCGAAGTATAGCCAATCTCAACCCCAGATAAGTCGCTTGCGACTAGGAAACTGTTAAAATCCATCACTGCAATAAAGAAAACAAACATGAGAAGACAAATGTAGGAATAGTGCAGACTACGCATATGGAACCACCTGGATTCCACCACTCCCTACCTTTATTTTTATACGTGCAAATAAGGACATGGCCTTCCCTGTTCCAGTTCCTGCTCATACTAGCCATCGCCAGGACGGAATCAGGATACAGCCTCATCACAACTCCACCCTGTCTCAGCAGGCGAAAGAAATTCATGTCGACCTCCGGATTAGATTCAACAACTATAGGAGGGCTATTCTTCACAGGTGCTAGACGAGAAACCCGGGCCTGAGGATTTACTCACTGAAGGATCTTTTTCTTACCCGGAGGAATCACCTTGTCATCAACATAAAAAAACCTCTCCTTCCAACCCCTTAAACCATCAACCCTAGGACCACAAAAATTGGTGTTCTTCCCCGCTCGTTTGGCCACAGAAAACCAACTCTCGGGTGAGTTGGTTATCGTAAATTGGGAAGCAAAATATAACAGGGAAGGTTCTTTCCTGTGTAATCTACAGTACATTTCAAACATAACTACCTTTTGAAGTCCTAAAGGGTGAAGCTCGGAAAAACCTATACCATAGTACTCTAATAAAGAAATCAAGAAGGGAGTAGGTGGAAGCCTGAAGTTACTGATCGAGAACCAGTGGGAATATACGGTTGCCTTACCGGCAGGAGGAGAATGGGCTCGCTGCGTAGGTAAAGGCGCAGTGGCCTCAAAGTGATCTATACAAGGATATAGGGCAATGAGATCAAAAATGGCATCCCGGTCAATCACACTCTGCACATTATCTACTGTACCGCCGGAAAACTGGGCAGTAACCTTAGCCATAGGGCCGGAAATAACAGAAGGGGTGGCGGAAGTGGTGGCGATAATCGACGATTCCATTATTATCTTATAAAAATATACAAACACGAAAATCATATGATACAAAGATCGCGAACGAAGAAACAAGAAAACGGACCTAAAAAAGTTGTCAGAATCCCAACGAGTCGTCAGAAGTTGCAGAGAGAAAAAATGACTAATGTTTTTGTAAATGAATAAATGAAAGCGTGAAGAAAGAAAGGAGAAGGGAAAAACCCTATTTATAGGGGGAAGAGTAACCGTCTCAGGCCCATGGGCCTGTGGGCCTCAATCTGGACCCTACACGTGTAAGCATCAGATGGCAGACCAAGGAATGCGCGTGGCCAACTGTCATGATTAATGTCACGCGTGCCTTCGCAGCCATTCGCACGATTCCCTATGCTCCAAGCATTAAAAACTTGTCAGTAACTTTTCTCTTTCCTGACACATTGATGGGACGCCATCAGTCAAAAATAAAACGTCAAGAATAAGCCACGTCCTTCTGACCAACTACCTCCTGTCCTGACCAACCATCTCCCTGCAAAAATATCACATCTCCCTGCAAAAATATCACCTGAACAAATGAACAATCAACGACTTTCACGCAAAGGTCGCCGGGAAAATGTCTCACTGTAACATGAAGTATTGAGTTCAGTTCCCTAACGCAAGCCCCATCAAACTAAACTGGGAGGACGTAATCGTGTACCATTCTTAATGGACCCCACAAATATAACAGGAAAAACCCATTCGACAGGGAACTTAAAATAGGAGTCCAATAAGCAAGCCCAAGAGGATGGCGAAAGCCCATCAAATTAGCGTTCATGTCCCCTTCCAGGGGACAACCTTATAACAGATTTCACCCACGTTAGTGGTGGTCTCCCCAAGGACCGACAAGGGTTTTTATCCGGTCATATCATTGGTCCACGTCATCGCAAGGGACCCACGCGCAGGATGTGCTGATCACAGCCGTACGATCTAAAATAATAAGATCATGACTTAACCGTACGATTCAAAGTACCCCAAGATGGTGACTCTACCGTACGATCAAAACCATAAGATGATGACACGTGACAAAGCTTGCCCTCCAAGGTGATTAGAGGTCACTATAAATACAAGGGTATGGATACTATTCATGCCCTAACACCTCAGAAAAATACACCCTCATCATTCACACTTCAATCATCATCACCATAAGGAGAGCACTGTTGATCTCCTCAACACCGATTCACGTCACCCTTGATCTCGTTCTATACATTCCAACGGGTCCTTACGCAAGTCGCGGAGAGTAACGAATCGGCCCAATACAACCCACAATCAGGTATAAAAACTATACTTGATCACTAGTAATTAATACTGTATATTGTAACCCACGGAGAAATATATTCACCATTCAATATAAACACATTTATCCTTTTTCTATTGTATTTTTTTGTTAGAACGCAAATTTAAAAACTAACATACCTCACATTTATTATGTACACAATTCATACAAAAATGTGTCTCTTGCAAGACTTAAACTTACAACCTCGATATAGGTGGCTTTGGCTCATGAGCGGAGTCATGTAGAATATAAGGGTAGCAGTTGATAGGGATCCGTTCGCTATACGCATTGTAAATTTCATATAAAAATTACATTTTTTTGTTTAATTTCTTCTTTGTGTTACTGTTAACAAAAACTGAGAAATTCCTATCGGTTACTAGTGGTCACTTCAAATTCAGGATCCACAACTGCTTTGGCCATCGTTTTTGTTGTCTTGGTCGCACTTCTTCAAATTAATGTTATTTTTTTTATTTGTATGTGATCACGTGAAAGTGAATCACACTCACTAATTTTGCCTTAAATATAATTTATCTAAGAAACCAAACACATTAATTACTTTATTTATTACATAAATATGGTTCGTTAAATATGAAGTAGCCCGTGCATTATGGAGCGGTGTTTTTTTTCTTGTGCCGCACATATAATCTTTCAATTATGGGTTAATTGTTTGATTATGTATCTAACTTTGTCCCTTTTACTATTTTATGTAACAAACTTTTAAAACATTTATTGTATATAATAAACTTGTAAAAAATGTTATTGTACAAAGGCGGAACTACATGGAGACAAAAGAGGATTGTGGCCCCCCAAACTTTTGAGGTATTAGTGTAATTTTTATAGTATTTGAGGGATAAAAAAGAAATTATACTATATTGGTCCCCCTAAAATTACAGTTCAGCCCCCCAAAATTACGGTTCATTGTTTTCGCCCCCTCAAGATTCACCTTCAAGTTCTGCCCCTGCTATTGTATTTAACAAACTTTCAAAACATCTATTGTATGCAATAAACTTGTAAAAAATCACTATCGTATGGTGCGGTAGTCAATGATCGGCTAGAGTTTGCTCGTGCCGCCACAAATCAATGTTAAAGAGCCATTTTCAGCTTGGCATGTACACATGGTAACCCGCAACATACAATAGAGATTTTTTACAAGTTCATTGCATACAATAGATGTTTTTAAAGGTTGTTACACACAATAGGGATTTTTACAAATTTTATTGCATACAATATATGTTTTGAAAGTTTGTTACATACAATAGTAAAATGAGGAAAGTTAGCTACATAACCAAACAATTAACCCTTCAATTATTAGTACGGAAGTTCAAATGGGAATCAATTATATGTAGGGAATTTTAAGAAATACTAGATTTCGTATTTGTTCACATGTGATTAACTTCATTCATATGTGAACATTGATTTAGATTTGATTGAGAAAGAGAAAAAGGTCAAAAAATTCCAAAATTACGTGTTAAAATACATTTTAACCAATTTGTTCACATTATCGTTCAAATGTGAACATATATTTTTTTTTTTATGTTTTTCCGATATAACTTTAAGAATTTTTGACTTTTTTCTTTATTAATTAAATATACATCAATGTTCACATTTGAATGAAGTTAATCACATCCGAACAGATACGTAAACTAGTAGTTCTCAAAATTTTCTACTTTTAGTTGGATCTGATTTGAACTTTACACGCAATAACACTCGTTGTATACGTAGGTTAGTGGGCTTTTTAAGTGCATTTAGTGGGCTTTTTAAGTTTTTTTCTCTCGCTTTTTTTTCCTTATTTATAACTACTTATAAAGCATGTCCAATGTTGAATTTTAAAATTCTTAAAAATAATTGAAGTTCCTAAAATACCCCTATCACATTCATACCTATTATTCTATTAATTAATAATTAATGTATATAATATCTATATCTATAACTACTTATAAAGCATGTCCAATGCTGAATTTTAAAATTCTTAAAAATAATTAAAGTTCCTAAAATACCCCTATCACATTCATACCTATTATTCTATTAATTAATAATTAATGTATATAATATTTGACTAAATTATTTTCATTAATATGTAGATTACTATAAATAAATCGGATTTGTTTATATTATTTATATCTATCATACAGATAAAATAATACATAACACAAACATCATACAATAAATCTACAAAATATTTACGTTTATGTTTTTATTTTAAAATCGTCACTCGCACCTCCATCCACCGTCACTACTTTCACCGCTGCATTGCACGGGTATAACACTGGTATTTTATTAATTTATTTTGACATGACTCGTTTACCCTTTTTAGCCATTCATTGGTGCCAATGAAGACAACTTAATTACTTGTCTAATTAGCATTCTATGTCTAGACAAAAGTTTACTCTTTGCTCTCAATCTGTCGAAATTTCAATCTCTTATATGAATTTTGATTCTATAAATCGATGAATGATTGAGACGGACATTTAAAAGCTTGCTGCACAGATATTTTTTTTCGATTTTGAGTTGTCACATATTTACTACTATACGTGTTTGATCCAAAGTGTTTACCTTTTGTATCAAAGTTGAAAAAGATGCGCAACTAATCAATATTTCCGTTGGAAACTTGCATTTTGATTATATAACGTAACATATAGCATGCGATCGTCTAATAAATCGTAATAACATGATAACAAACAATTTGATAGAGCACTTGGTAGTTTATTCTTTATGTAACAGTAGTAGAAATTATATCATCTTGATGTGATCATGTGTCTGCAAATAAATAGTACTTCGTAACATTGTTTACAATCAATCGGACAGCAGCAATAGTAGTTGCTACCGTCAAGAGAGTAAATACGACGATAATGGCCCAATGCCACACTTTCTCAATCTTTTTTGTTTCTCCCTTCACCTGAAAAATGGAATAATCAAACATATGTTGGTTTCTGAGTTTTGCTGTTTAAATTGTATAGTAGTAAATATGGGCTAACCTTGATAAAGATCATGCTAGGGAATACGAAGGTTAAGGGGATAAGCAAAAATGAGCCTAGCAAGTTCACAAAATCCCCCATGAAAGGCAGTGCTGCTGCAACAAGTGTGTTGAGAGTGAATAGCGATGCTCGTAGCAAAATCAGATGTTTGACGTTTTCTTTAGAATGGATGCCTTTGTCAAGGTTTAGAAACTTGGTATCTAGCGCCTCGTGAACTGGTGCGATGAACGCCTGGAGTCCGAATGATAAAGTACAAGTTAATTAATATACTAGATTATACATTACGCATTGCATAAAAGGATTGTCAATTTTGGTCAAATTTAGTATATAATAGAAAAATGAAACTAAAGTTTCAAATTAGTAATGTCCCATCTTACCAAATATAACATGAGAACTCTGATTTGTTGGTAACTTTGACCAAGTTGACTTTTTTTAGCCTGGTGTGTAAAACCAATCAACTCGGAAATTTTATTTCAATCAAAATATTTTTGAAGCAGTAGTCCGTTTTTTCTAAGTAAAAAGAAGTTTGATACTGAGACTTGATTACTTGACCAAATTTGCTGGTATCAAATGTTAAAATATACTGGTATAAAAATTAGATGATCTTACATGTTGAGAAATAATGGATTGTGAGAAGACGACTGAGTTTATGAGGACCTTAGCCCATCTTGGTCCAGTTAATTCCTCTGGAAGATACTCAGAGACGGTTGAACCGTAGGCCCAATATCCGGCTATGCTCACACCATAGTAGAACGTTAAGCCTACGCTAAATTGTAAATGCAAAGCTTTCCTCATGTTCTTAACAGCCGGCATACGCAGTGTTGACTGCAATATATAACAATACATGATTTGCAATTAGTTCTTGTAGCACAAACCCATTCTACTAGTGATATTTGGAGAAATTATCATATATACTTTGGTGGCTTCCTCCAATATCGGCCCGTTTTTATTCTTTTTTTTCCTTTTCTTTTTTATGACATTTTATGTATCCTTTAATCCTCACCTGTATCTCTGGTATAATGCCAGCTGAGTTGCATGTGACCATGGCTGATATTGCACAAAGACCATTGAATATCTTGGAAGCAGTGGTTCCTCTAGTTTCGTAGTCGATGACTCTATTAGACTTCATTCCTGTAGTAAAGTCATGTTCGTCAAAAAATATTAGGATGCATATACATTTCTCGTGTTTAATCAATATACATATGAATATTGAACCACAAATATACAAACTACTTACCGTCCTTAATTACAACTGCCAGAAGAACCACGATGTAAGTGAACGTAAGTATTGTTGAAATAATCAACCACTTCCCCATTGAAGAAATTGTAGGGACTACTATTGAAAATATGAAGTAGGCTACGCCCGTTATGATGATAAAATACTGGAGATGTAAATGAAAGCCACCAAACTCTGCATTGATTTCCTGTTCTAAAAACATTAGAGGTGATCTAAATTATATACTGTATAAGCTAAATGTGTTTCATACCTTCAATGCCTTTCCTCCGAGTAGTATGAACCCCATATTTGTAAGAAGAAGGATCAAAATTTGGGAAACCCAAGTAAGATAATACATTTCTTGTCCTGCACATGAGGAAAAAAGAAAAAGAAAAAGAAAAACGAGAAGTTATTGGCATATGTTCACATGAAGTATTATGTTGCGATTTTTCAGGGAACTTGCCAAAAAGAGAGCCCATAACATCTCTATATCTAATGAAACGTTTCCCATTTATAAAGTGAAATCCTGCCAAAAGCCAGCTAGAATAAGCGGTGAAGACTGCAACCGCTATCAGGCTGATGATTCCCCAAGTCCAGCCTAAAGGCACCAACATAAGGTTCGAAAAACTCAAGATATATCCACAACTGTAACCAGTTACTAGCAGCAACCCGACTTGCTTCCATGAATCTACAAAAATTCATATAAAAAACAATTAACATTTATCAAAGGAAATTGAAAAGGAGGAAACTTGTTATATACAGCTATAGGTAGGTGTATCTGACCATGGTCAATTGTATGAGCAGAAACTAGACCACCCTTTTGTTCTGTTTCCATTTTCAAAGCATCTCTGTCCAAGAAGGGTGGCAGCCGATGATTTATTATTGCTGGTGTACAAGATTAGTGGTAATGGATGTGACATTTATCATGTACCGTACAGATACAAGATACGTGAGTCATGTAGCAAACCAATAAGTTTTGAGACATAAAAGTATTGAACCAAACTATTTGTAGTATGTTAGAAATCACAAAGCTATGTATTCGTCATGAACATCACAACAACTTGACATTGTTTATTATATGTTTTTCTCTTCTAGTGCTTTTTACTCAATACATGAATCATGACATATTACTTAGAGGTGGCAAAATGGGCAGGGTCAGGTTGACAGACATAAAACTCTATTTGGAATTAATTGGTTAGTGTGTCATATACGATAACAGATAATATCCTTACTTTTATTGATAATCTGAGTTTTTGAATAAAATGATATAAGAGGTTTTATTAGTTATACATATGAAATTAAATTCGTCGAGTTTCAACCCATTTAACATGTTGGTCCCATTTGACACGGTTGTCTCTCTGACCCGTTCATTTGTTTACTAAACTTTCTTTTACTATAGCACGAACCCATTCATGAGGAGATGGGTTGAACTCATCACCTCTAAAGTTCTTTACTATACTTAAGAAACATTATGTGCTAACTTTCGTATCTATTATGCTGCAGGAATGCTTACTTGCCTTGTCTTAACATGTCATATTCTTACGCGAATCATGATTAGATGGACTGAGGTATATATATAGAGAGATAAAATTAAAAATTGCTAAGAAAATGTATTACTATGACGGATCTGCATTAAGAAAATGTGATTACTTTAGAGTACTAAATTATGGGTGGGTGTGGAGGCGAATATGGGTGTTATTGGTGGGCCTTGGGTGGTAATATGAGACCTCTAGTGTGTGTCTTCTTAAATCTTAGTTATCAAAAGATTAATGATTTGTATAAAGTTTGGGTCATCCTGCAAAGTCATATTTGGTCAAGGAAATATCAAGTCTTTCGACTTCAAGATCTCAACTACAATATCTTATAATTATGACTTTTGGTCCCTAGAATTTTCAAACGTTAGAAATGGTCCCTCGAGTATCTTTTGAAAGGGAGGGCAATCACACTCAAATCAGTAAAGTATTAAGGATAAGCACAAATGGAAAAAGGTTTAATTATTGTATGGTTTTCTAGTAAGTTAAATAAAAATAACTGCAATATATTGAAATCTAGTGGCCTGATCAAATCTTGTCCCCATTTCACAAAAGCAATTTAAAGTTACATGGTTAGATTTTCAGGTATTGACAGAAACAGAACATCCAATCCAAAACTTGTGGGACAATAATACACTATTGGATTATTCCTTTTCTGATATTTGCAATAACTTTCATTTTATATTAGTCTTCTTGACTATCATGATGTTACAAAAATCTTGATGGTTTGAAAACTTAATTACTTGATTGATTGCAAGAAGTTGATTATGTAGAAACCAAACCGGCCCGTGTGAGATTGCCTCATATCCATCACGTGATAATTAGATTTCAGTGCTTTAAACTCTACAAAAAAATCACGACCATGTCGTTATCTAAGTTCTTAGCTTGAATGGTACTTGTTTTAATGTGTTTTCGCAAAAAATAAACGTTTGTATGTAAGAAAAGAAACAAAAAGGTTCGGAATTTCAATTACTCCACCATTTGAAACTATTGACACAAAACTTGCAGATCGTATAATTAAGTTGTAACTTTGTGACAGTATATATTCTTTCAGAAAGCCTTATGAAACACATTAGATAGTGTGAATGTTGTCTGCCCATCACGTGTCTGCAAAAAACTGGTACTCCTTGATGTTGTTTACAATCAATCTAACAGCAGAGATCGTAGTTGCAATCGTTAGGAGAGAAAACAAGATGATAATACCCCAGTGCCAGGCCTTCTTCTCCACTTTTGTTGACTTTCCTTTCACCTTTTAAATGAAATTACACGTAAAAACGACATTAGTCCACGTTTGTTATATAGCATAATGCAATCTTTTTTTCTTATCAGGGATTTATACTGTTTTGTATATATTTTTCATATTTTTACCTTGATATATATCATACTTGGGAACACGAAGGTTAAAGGAATGAGTGAAAATGATCCGAGCAAGTTCACAAAGTCCCCCATAAATGGGAATGCTGCAGTCACTAGCGTATTGCCCGTAAAGAGTGTTGCTCTCAGGTACAGTAAATTCTTTATATTTTCTCTTGAATGTATACTTTTATCGAGCCTTAGGAATTTAGTGTCAAGAGTCTCATGAATCGGCGCAATAAACATCTGCGTTCAAGAAGCAAAAAAAGAAAAAGAGCAGTTGACTATTATTGTTCTTGACAAGAATAAGTAAATTTGGGCTATTTTGAAATGTTAAGTGGGTCAAATGGGCCAAACAAACGAGTTGTAATCCGTCGGAGGTGTAACCAATGCATACTTCTTAAATCACTTGCTCAATAATTGAGATAATTTTCTTTTTTCATATTGTTTATGTCAGCAGCATATATAGTGCATCAATTTAGTATGAAAATTTTAGAAAATGTTTTTGGGACCTGGCCCGTGCTAGAAATTTGACCCATTATGACATGTTAGCCAACGTGCCCATATGTATGTATAACAATAAGTGAACACGTGGAAGATGTCTTACATGTTGTGATATTATAGACTGAACAAAGGATATTGCGTTTATCGTAACGTTAGCCCATCTAGGGCCACTAAGCTCTTCAGGAAGATACACCGATACCGATGAACCATAGGCCCAGTATCCTACAATGCTCACACCATAATAAAAGAACAGTCCCACTGTGTATTGTAGATATAAGGCTTTCCTCATGTTTTTGACAGCTGGCTTGCGCAGAGTCGACTGAAATTCATATAGATTTGATATATTTAGATAGAATAAATTTGATCCATATTCACCTATTGAGATTTTCAAATTTTCACCTGTAGTTCTGGTAGTATGCCACCTGAGTTGCAAACAATGATAGCTGATATCGCACCAAAACCGTTCATTACTTTGGAGAAGTTGTTTCCGCTAATGTCATAATTCCGGTCTTTGTTTGATTTTCCTGAGGATCAATTACCAATCCAACAAAATATTAACCATATGTAAATAATGCTAGGTGTAAATGTTCATATATTTTAAATGATTTTATTTACATGTTTATAGCTCAAATTAGGATCCATATAGAAGAAAAGTGTAATATTTACCGTCGCGGAATAGTATCACCAGAAGAATCATGATGTAGGTGAAGGTAAGAACTGCAGAGATTGCCAACCATCTTCTCATTGATGATAGCGTAGGAACCAAAAACGCAAAAACGAAATAAGCTGCACCCGTTATCACTATGTAAATTTGAAGTCTCAAAGGTGAATCACTAAACTCTGAATTGATTTCCTGCATCCAACAATGATTCAGTTTATTAGAGATGGCAAAATGGAGGTGGTAAAATAGATGGATCGAAACAGCTAATACTATAAACGAGCTGGGTTGGCACAAAACACCATTTCTAGAAGACTTATAAGTATTTAGTGCAATAAAAATGATTTACAACATAATAATCTAGATTCTTTTAATAAAGTGATTTAGGATGTTCTCAATATAGACTTTGAGCAACTTCCAACCTTCATGACCCGTTCGATACATTTGACATTATGACCCATTCCCCTGTTATCTAAACTTTTGGATATGACCACTTGAGAGATTAAACACAACCCGAAAATAATCGACCCATTAATAAGTAAACGGGTTAATATTGTCACATGCATCTACAACTTTCAAATAGTGAGTATTACCTTAAGGGCTTTCCCACCAAGAAGTAAGAACCCCATGTTCCCAAGAAGCAGGATCAAAAACTGAAGAACCCAGGTTGTATAATACATTTTCTGACCTTCATATTAGCAAATAAATAATTACATATTTAACAGTAAGGTTTTGTCTTCAATTAAAAGCACACGTTGATGACAACATCACTGACCAAAAAGATGGCCCATTAGATCTCTGTATCTAATAAAACGTTGTCCATCGATGAAATGGAATTCGGCTAATAGCCAGTTAGCATAAGCCGTTATTAGCCCCACAAGTATGAGGCTAGTAATACCCCAAGTCCACCCTAGTGGCACCAACATCAAGTTTGAAAAGCTTAGTATGTATCCACAGTTGAAACTTGTTACTAGTAGTACACCAAGCTGCACCCATGAGTCTGCAAAATGAAAAGTGCATAAGTACGTACTCATCTATTAAAAAAAAGTCAGCTAAAGGCCAAGTGAACCTGACCATGGTCTATAGTGTGAGCCGATTCTGGATCTTTTTCTGGACCAGCACCGCGTTGCTTGGGACCTGTGGGTTCCACGTTTAGCGTTCCATTAGTGATGCTCTCTTCTTTATCCATTGTTGATAACTTGTTAGAAACCAATATCAAGATTTATAACTCATGTGAGGTAACATACGCTGACGTACTGTTTTATATGAACTCGAGCTACTTATAACGAGTTTCTTACTGTTCTGTATGAACTCGTCTTTACGTGATCAATGCAAGTGGGATGATGCAAGTTTGGATTTCAAGTTTGGCCTGCCAATTAATATATGTTTTTTTGGTCACCGTAGTAAACCTTCAACTGATTTAAGTAACTCTATGATTTGACATTTAATGCTTCTTTAATCATGATTATGCTTATGATAAACTTAACTAGAGAAGGTGGTTACTAAAGTATTTTGTGACTTTGTCTTTAATCCAGTTGAGGTATCAAAGATTCCGTCTCAAGTCAACGGTGACAAGATTAGGTTGAGATACTTTATTCTACGTTCTTGGAAAAAATTATAAATACAATGAATAAATCTCTGTAAACATATGCAAAATGATTATGAGCAACGAACTTGAGTTGAGCTTGAGATCGGAGGGTTCGACTCGTTTAGTATAAGAGAAGCTCAAGCTTAACCCGTTTCGAATCTAATATGTAAAGTTAGAGCTCGGTTAATGAGATAGTTTTCAAGCTAGAGCTCGACTTATAACTAAACACATGTGTTATTTATTCTTTTAATATTTCTTTTGTTATATAGTACTGTAGTATATAATAAATAATAATATAATAATAACGGGTTTAGTAAATGTAATCAGCTTTGACACAATATTATTAAAGCTTGAACTCAAACTCATTTGTTATACAAGCTTCAAAATATGTTAAAACTCAATGCAAACCGTCAGAACTCATTAAGCTCGACTCGAGTCACAATTTTAATAGTCAAGCTCAAGTAACTGCCGAGCAGTTTTGGCTCATTTACATGTATGCAACTTACGAGTATGCTAATTAAAACTCGATACAAACTGTGAAACTCATTAAGCTAGACTCGAATCACATTTTTAATAGTCAAGATTAAGTAACTAGCTAGTAGTTTGGCTCATTTAAACTTTGTCACTACGTAGATTTATCAGTTGGACAATCATCAAATGGGACCCAGGCCACTACAGCAATATAACATGTAAACTAATCAAAACTTTGAATTGTGCGAAAAGGATGATTAAATGTGTTGAAAGTTTGAACCATTCCACGTTTCATTGAAAGAACGTCTAGAATGAAATCTCCGCTTGAAAATTGCAACTATATATATATCCACTTTTTATACTCTTATTCCAAAACATACATATCACATGTTAAAGTTACCTTTTCCTTTCTAATAGTTACTCCTTCCGTCCCAAATTTATTATCCTCAGATAAAAAACAGTTTTATCATATATCTTTTACCTATTTTTTTGTTTACATATATACACTAGAGTAAAAAAAGAACTTTATCTCATGATTCTTATCTATTTATGGAAGTGCACAATTAATTTGGTACAACCCAAAAAGAAATACAGGATAATAGATTAGAGACGAAGGAAATATTTTGACAATATATATTTTGTGGGTCCTATTTCATGGGCTAGAAAGCTAAATTTAAGAATCACTATACAAGTTTGACACTAAAAGACATAATTAAGAATGGGTAGGTTTGAGAAAATCCAGTTTTGAAGTTTTGAAAGTGAAATCCATTCTTTTACATCAAACATGTTGAATCATTCTCATTCTCATTTTCATTCCCTCATTCTCATACCTCTAAATCCCACAACATAGACTTATATACATATAATAAAAGCTCTCCTAAAAAGATTGACGCGATCTCTAACATATAGCTAGCTTAACCTAGCTTGTACACTATGTGTAACCCACTTTTGGTTTACGTATAGTACTTCATTTTCTACACTAGTTTCTTACGTTGGTTGTTGATATTTTTGAAGGCTGCACTTTAAATTTTCGCTTGTGATCTAGTTTCGTGCGGGTTTACACTACAACAAATATGTCATTTATTCACACTCTTTTTTTCACACTTTTTAAAAATGTGTGGAAAATATGTAAAAATATTCACACTTATAAGTGTGAAAAAAATTGTTACATCAATTAGGCTAAGTTTGGCGAGGAGCTTTTCAGAGCTTTTAGGAGCTTTAGCTTTTAATTTTAAAAATAAAAGCTTCAAAAATAATAAAAGCCTTGTTTGGTGTGTAGTAGCTGTAGCTTTTAATTTACATGAAAAGCTCCAAATTGAAAAGCTAGTATGTAGTAGCTGTAGCTTTTAGTTTAAATGAAAAGCTCATTTTAAGTCATTTTATACTTCAAAATTACAGCTACAGCTAGTTTGCCAAACAATTTTACAGAAAAAAGTTACAGCTTACAGCTTGAATTTACAGCTACAGCCTACAGCTACAACCAACAGCTACAGCTTACAGCTACAGCCTACAGCTAGTTTTGCCAAACATACCCTTAGTGTGGAAATAACTACAATCTTAACATATATAAGTGTGGGGGGAAAAAGTTAACACTTAAAAGTGTGGAGAAATGATAACTTTTCAACACTTAAAAGTGTGAAAAAGAATTTGTAACACTCAATTTATCCACACTTTCTCTTGTGTGAAAAAATCATGTGTTACAAAAAATTTTCCACACTTTTAAGTGTTGAAAAGTTGTAATTTCTTCACATTTTTAGGTGTTAGCTTTTCTTTCTTACATATATATAAGTGTGGAAAATGTTATCATTTTCAAACAAAATTCCACACTTTCTAAATGTGTGGTAAAATAAAATTTTTGTTGTAGTGATAACACAAATGTTAAGATAATGTCTGAGTGGTAATCGTAACATCAATTTCCAAGTGGGATCATTTCATTTTTAAAAGATATGCTCGTTTTATATTACGTTGTCAAACAAAATTTTTCTTTTAAAGAGAATTTTTTTTTTTTTTCAATTTATCTAAACTAACAAACACCGACTTAAATTTGTCTTTTGAGTTAGACACGTAGTCGGCACAATTAACGCCTGGTTTTGAGCATTTATTGGCAATCCAAAGCAACGATGCACTCATAACACATACTCCATTATAGTTGTTAAAATCCCGATCCTCCTTAGGATTTTACAAGCCTCGTGAACGAGAATCGATCTTAAAATCATAGGATCCATTTAGAATCCAATTGTATGTCGAATTTGAGCATAAGATCTCTATCTGATCCAATCTTACTTAACATATAAGTTTTTGAGTTTTAACAAAATATAAATTACTTATTGAGAAATGATAGGATCACCGAATTTTTACATAATTACGTCTACAAATTGAGTTGTACTAATGAAAAGAAGGAAGAGAAATATGAGAGGGAAAAAATTAAATAATGTGATTGGTAGAGCTCACTTGTCAGCTTATTTTGTGAAAGTTTGTTTATACAATTTATGTGAGTTTAGCGATTCTTTTAGTTGTTTTCGTCTAATAAAATGTTAATACGGAGTATGTTTTATCATTTAATCAGTTACTACACGTAAAACTAATCAATTCTTCAAACAAAATAGTGTAATACGTGATAATCTATATCTTTAATAACAAATATAGTAACTTAAGTTGATATAATAAGCATGAATTAAAGTTATGGTATTTAAACTATGCTAAGTTTAATTAATATGTTATGTATTTGATCTTTTAGATGTATTATAATACGCATTTTTGAGACCATAGTGTATGATTTCGATCCAATTATACGATTTTGATCTTGTGAAGACAAAAACGATCATAAGTAAGATCTCAATCTTGACAATCTCACTCCATATTCTACCATGATAAAAATCTATTACGAAGTACGTAAAACATGAAAGAAAACATCATTATCATTATAATTGATTAAATTTACACATCAATAGAACACTTGATTTAACACTATTTTGTGTAAGGGAGAAATGACAGCATTACTCTTACTTTTTGCACGGTCTTCTATATATTAGTTTTTTATAAGTAAATTATAGGAAATCTTGGTAAACCTATGATATTACTTTTGAAAATGGACTGATCTATAACAGATAAGTATGGAGCAATATGGGTCCTTCGATGAGTTTCTTACTTTTTGCACGGTCTTCTATATATTAGTTTTTTATAAGTAAATTATAGGAAATCTTGGTAAACCTATGATATTACTTTTGAAAATGGACTGATCTATAACAGATAAGTATGGAGCAATATGGGTCCTTCGATGAGTTCCTTCAAAAGATCTTATTGTGTATATTTAATCTCTGTAATTACACTTTCCTCCCTCACAATTTATTATTAATATTATATAATATTATATTAATTGAATTAAAGATTAAATTTCTTTACTATATATATATATATAACAGAATAACATGGAGCAATGTTATAACACCCCTCATTTTTTTTCAAACCATTATAATAATGATTTTGACTCGGAAGCGTCGATTTAAAACATATATTACTATTACTATACAATACCTTACAATATATATAAACTTTTTCTACATATGATACATAACTGTTTAGTTTCTTTCAAACCAAAATACTACAACATAGGTGTTATATAATTCAAAACATGTCGTTAGTTATCAAAATGACATCAGAGTAATTCGCCTGTCAAACATTCCATCCAATTCCAAAGCTTCCTGCTCACCCATAATATTCTCAAAAAACATAACCTGCAGGAAGTAAAATGTGGGGGATTAGCACAACGCTAAGTGAGTAAATCAATAAACAACAACCCAACTTAGCATAACAATTTTGTGTGTACAACAAATAACTATAAACACACAACACATCTGTTTATCAAATACAAATGGCGTCAAAGAGGACCGGTGGTTCTTGAGGGAACCCTTCTCAAAGAACACTTGAAAACCAACTGCAGGTCCATACAGAGGTTTAACCGACTACTTGGTGTTATAACCCAAACAACACAGGTTACGACAATAATACTTGTACCAAGACCCTGTGTTATCCAAATAATAGCAAACCCAAGCCCAGCCCAAATGTTGGCCTTTGAATCAACAATGCCCAAAGGCAATACAACAAGTGATCACGTATTCACATACTAGATATATCATGTCAGACTAACAGTCTATCAACATTATTATTATTATTAAATTATAATCATCATGGCAACTAAATCAATAATAATACGATTACCCCTTGTAACCAAACCTGTTACAACTAAATCACACTGAGGTTTATAGATCCACTCACCGAATACCTCAGTCGTTCACTCAGTAGTCTAATGTCACTGAGTCCTTCTGTTTATCTGAAAACACAACAGAATAACACAAGTTAGTCATTTGTCTCAAAATTTATATAACATAATTCGGATATATTACTTCAAACTTCATGAATATTATGTCATATAAGTCAATAAGTAATTATGGAATATAAACATTCGGACTCTAAAAGGAATCATAACTACATTTTCGAATAACAATGGACTAACAATCCCTCCCCCACTTAGTTCATTTGTTATCCATTCAACTATTCTTTACTCTAGCTATCTATAAGAACTCAATTATAATTTCTTTGATAATTAGCTATTTGATCATGTTTATCTTTAAACTTTATAACAAGCTAAACAGTCTACTAATGTTTCTATTTAACTTATAGCTTCATATTGCATTTACGTCTCACTAATGCTCCTATCTATATATATTTTTGGCTATTCTCATTTCTTAACTCATTAGTTACATGATTAAACATACATTTAATATTACAATGATTCGAATGTATAATAAATATAGTTCTTGTACACTCTGTTATTTTGTAACTCATGTATGTACTCTTATCTCATAGTATACTAGTAACAGAATGAGCTAAGCATATACTCAAACAGGGCCTGAAACTTAGTCAAGTCACATCGCAAGGAGGGGAGGATCGCATCGCAACACAAGTCAAATCGCATCGCAATTTATCTCGGGTCGCATCGTGATTTAAATCTCGATTCGCACCGCAATTAACTCGGGTCGCATCGCGACCTTCACTGTTTTCAGTTCTGTAACTTAAATTCCAAAAGGGTTCCACGAATTTCATTAACAACTAATCAAAAATCAAGTCTTCAATCGGTTACACAAAGCTAAAGAATATCATCTAGCATCATCATAACCTTAACTTATTTCAATCTCGATGTTTCCTATAAACCCCACTAATTCAAGACTTTAAATTAAGAAATAGAGGATTAAACTTACAAGGGAATTAGAGAGGAAGCAAAGACGAAGATGATGATGATGATGATTTCAAGTTCAAGTCTTGAATTTAAGGATTGTAATGGAATTAAATTTGTCCCTTGTTTAAGTTATTTCCTGCGACACTCAAATTTCCTACTTTTGGGGTTCTGGAACTTGTACGAAGTTGGGATGGAAGAATGAGACCTGGGTATATATTAGTATTAGTTTTATTTCCCTAAATACTTATTGTCTGAAACTTAAAAATCATTCGCGAGAATACTAACTCTTGTTATTCTTTCAACTATATTAATTTAAAACAATTAATATTTTATCCGTCTCAATTACTCATTTGACTCATTTCTCAACTATTTTAACGTAACTTAAATAAAATATTTCATAACACGTTAAATAATCATTTGAAGTCGAGGAAAATATTAAAATAATACTAGACCCGAAACTCGGATGTTATAAATGTGGGCCGTTCGATGGGTTCTTTCCCTGATATGTAATGGTGTATATTTAATCTCCGTAATTACACTTTCCTTCCTCACAATTAATTATAAATATTATATATTTATATATTAATTGAATTAAAGATTAAATTATTAATGATAAACAAACTAAATTTTTGGGAAAGAAAATGGATACGCACCCTTCCCATAATTTGTCGTTATTAATATTATAATATTATATTAATTTTAAATTAAAGATTAAAATTAATAATAATCAAAACAATTTTTTGGGAAAAAAAATACGATCAATATTTCCTCAATGGCGTTGAAAATAATAGGTCTAAAATATCCGAACAAATAAACAAATCTTTCCTCCTAAAAAAGATACTTTGTTTACTAATTTGTATTTATCTTCAAAGCTAAAAAAAACAAATAAAATTTAATATACATATATATATATATATATATTAAAAAGGTGCAAACAATTGAATGACGAGCAATAACAATTAGGCTCAATTCCCACAAACCTTCTTGCAAAAAAAAAAAAAAAAAATCAAACCCTAATCACACCATACATCTATTTGTATGCATTTTAATCCACATAGAATACATTCATCATCTCCACTATTCCACAATGAATCCCCATAAAAACTTCAAAGGTATAAATATTTTGTATTTTTATTTGTGCATTGTTTTGTTTTAATCGCAAAATTTAGAACTATAATGTTTACTATCAATTTCACTTTATTGTAAGCTCTCAATATTACTGAACATTAATGTATTTTTGCTTATAAACTTATATTATGCAACATAAACAAGTAAACCATCTCATTATCTTAGTTTTGTTACTTTTAAATTGCAAAAATATGTTTGATTTTGCTATGTTTTTCTAATTCGTGTGTTCATTGTTGAATTATATAGAAAAGATAATAACCCCACCTTCAAGTGTTTGAACAATGTCTCAATACATTGTACTATAATGGAACTTTATGTCTTCCTAATATTTAGAATTAGCTTGATTTGAGTATCACTTTAATTTGAAAGGAATAACAGTTTAAATCAATATTCACTCTTACAATACAATTGTGCATTAGAAACAAACTGTTCGAACCATTTGGACATGTTCCAATGAAATTTTTCATATATATTAATGAACCATGGTGAGGATACTAAATAATTAATAACAAATGCATGATATAATTAGGAAGCCCGTGCTATCGCGGGTTCTTCACATTATTATGATAAATTTGAAGTGGAAAGTTAGAACCTTATTTTAAACCGAATGAAAAATGTTGATAGCAAACGAATGAACTAGTAGTTCATCCGGGGCCGGGGGCAACGCCCGGGCCATGCAAACGTCAGATATTAAACAAACTCAAACCCAAATTACCACATTCTAATTATTCGTGTTTTTAACCCTTGTAAAAGCCCAAAGAAAATAGAACTAAAGCCCAATCTAGATTCTAGAACATAAAAAACATATGAACCCAAAAAAACAATTATACACCAACCGATAACATATCATCACAGTTGAGACACCCTTATCTTCCCTTCACTCACACTCATTTTCTAAACCCTTCAACAACAACAACAAAAAATAATGTCTTTTTCTTCTTGTGCGGCAAAACCCATTTCCAATTCCAAACCCTTATCATCAGCAACCATGTCCACCTTCTTAATTTCATCATCCCCTTCAGTTTTCACTAAAAAAATCATTTCTTTACCATTAAAACCCATCAAGATTCTCAATTTATCGTCTTCCTTCACACCCTTTTCAATAAAAAAGAAACCCAATTCATCTCGCTTTGTAACGTTTGTTCAAGAAGAAGATAACACATTGGTTGTTGACCAAAATGAAGAATTGAGTTGGGGAAGTGAAAATCAAGAAACGGAAGTGGCTGCCGTTGACGGAAGTGGTTCTGATTGGGCTGAAGATGCCGGCGCCGGAGAAGTGGCGGCGGCGGAGGAGGGATTTTCTGAGCCACCGGAAGATGCAAAGATTTTTGTTGGGAATTTGCCTTATGATGTTGATAGTGAACAATTGGCTCAGCTTTTTCAACAAGCTGGTGTAGTTGAGATTTCTGAGGTATATATATTTGTGTGCATATAGTAATTTTGTTAGGGTAATTGTGGTTTATTTGTATAGTTATGGTAAAAAAAAAGTATGTTATGTTTTGGTGGAAGTTTTACAATTACAAGAATTAATGCAAGTATGCTATATTGCTATGCACTATACATTTTACTATGGTTAAAAGTTGAGTAATACAATTGAAACAATGAGTTGAAAGAGTTACATGATAGTGGAAGTTAGCTTAGGTATATACAGTGGTAATAAGTTGTATGCAGTTGAAAAAAAGAAGGGTGTGCTATATACAATGGTGTAAAGTAAAGTAAGTTATTTTCCAGGACAATTAACTTTATTTTACATAAGTTGCTCGAAAATGAATATATGGTATATACAATGGTGAAAGTAAAGTAAGTTTTGTACAGTTATAAAAAAGTTGAAAGTGTGTAAAATGTTAGTCCAATATATTTTTAGGTACGATTGTATGAATATGTATGTGTGTTATTTGAATTATAGATTAGAGGTAACTGAATTGTATATATGAATTATAGATTAGAAGTAACTGAACTGTATATATGTATTATAGATTAGAAGTAACTGAATTGTATACAGTTGGTAAAAAAAGTTGAGAATATGTTAAGTTTTGGTGCAATTTATTTTGCATACAAGTCTACAATTGCAGTATCCAGTTGAAAAATAAGGTGAAAGTATGTTATAGTTGGTGCAAATAACCTTTTTTATATATGAAATGTTTGAAATTCTGAAGTATGAAGGTGGCTTAATGTTATGGTTATTTGTTTGTTGAATTAGGTTATATACAATAGAGATACTGATCAAAGTAGGGGCTTTGGGTTTGTGACTATGAGTACCGTTGAAGAAGCTGAGAAGGCTGTTGAAATGCTCCATCGTTATGTAAGTTTCTACAACAATTCTGTTATACATTTCCTTGATAATTGCTGTAAGTTTTTATTGTGGCCATATTTATTATACTTAATAAAGATTCTTTATTAAGTAATGTTGTATTTGAAACAGGAACTAGGAGGAAGGTACTTGACTGTAAACAAGGCTGCACCAAGAGGATCAAGGCCCGAGCGTGCAGAGCGCACACCACAGATAACGGGACCTTCCTACAGAGTCTATGTCGGGAACTTGCCATGGGACGTTGATGATGTTCGCCTTGAACAACTATTCAGTGAACATGGGAAGGTTGTGAATGCACGAGTTGTTTATGACAGGGAAAGTGGCCGATCACGAGGGTTTGGATTTGTGACTATGTCAAGTGAAAGTGAACTTAATGACGCAATTGAAAATCTTGATGGACAGGTACTCTTAAATTCTTCCTAGACTTAGCATAGTAACTATACCTCACAACAAGGTTTAGAGATTGCAAAATAGGAGGTTGGGTAATGGGTCAAACCGGGTAGTCTTTTGATTCAGGTCTAGACAAGTCGGGCTGGATTGACCCCAAGCACTTCCTATCTCAACCTTGAAAAAATCAGATAAATAGGTTGTTAAATATGATTACAATCTTATTTTCAGATATAAAGAGTCAGGAGGTTTTAAAGCCTTAAAAAATCTTTTTGGGCAACTTTCAACCGTTTGACCCATTTCCGTTTTCTTTTAAGCTACATCTTTTTATTGACTTGATGGAGCAACCATAACCCAAACCAACTCATTCATAGGTAAATAGGTCGAGATTAATATGTACCAATAGTACATTTTCCTGAAAATTAAAAGATATAATTTGACGAATTTTGGTTCTCTGATGTGGGAGCAGGGTAGGTAGTCAGTAAAGATATTTTATACTATATGTAACATGTGTAATGTGTTGCCTGTATCGATTTCTTTTTTCTTTTTTCCAAGATTTTAATAATTTGTGTGCCATGTATTTTACAGAGCATGGGTGGGAGAGCAATCAGAGTAAACGTAGCGGAGGAAAAACCAAGGCGTTTTTGATATAAATTTTGATTGAGATGAATGACTGGATTGGTTTTATTTGTTCTGAAATGGTATTTATATTTATGTAAGTTTAAAGTTTATCATGTAGGAATTATCCCAGTTTTTAAGTTATCGAGTTGATTGGTCGCGCATGATGTCTATGCAAATTTGCTAGCGATTCATGGGTATGGAAGGTTTACTTTTACCATCATGATAGTTCTTGTTATGGTCATTTCAACGAGTAATATATTGTGCAACTTCTTCAAAGGTTTTCAAAATCTGTGAAGTGTAATTATGTATTAATGTAAAATATATATTCAGTGGCTTTAATGTTAACACAACCAAAATGTAAAATACTGCTATAGTCAACTAGTCAAGTTACATTCTTTCAGATATACGCCATTAATGATTTTATGATATCATAATTTTTTTTTAATAAAAAAATAAACAAGTTGCTTATTGACTGTTATACTTCTTTTCACCATCATCTTAGACTCTAGTACAGAGTTTAATGATAAATAGTTAAGATGATGATAAGCATATAACCCAAAAATTATAAAGTTGTTATTACACACCACCTCTATCCCCAAATAAGTATATCAAGTAGTACCATTCGAGCCACACCCTATTTCCGATTCAAAAATCTTCAGATGGATTCATGGCCATCATTAAACTCCATACAACAAAAAGGACTTGATCTAACACATTTGCTAATGTGGAAGCTCGAGAACTCCAAGAAGGTCACCTAATATAATTCACACATTATATTCTCATCACCCTGCTGAATTCTCGTGCAGCATTACATACTCTCGGCTGCAATGAACAAGCAGAAAAGTTGTCGTAACCAAGTCCTAAATATGAATTTGAAAGCGAAAAGTAGCAATTTTAACCCATTGACTATGCATTAATTACTAGTACCATATAAATCAAAAAGAAAGAATAGTAACATATATTAAGACCAATTCAACATGAGGTCATACTGAGAAATTGTTCCACGCTGCAAAAATGAAACTAATCATATATGAAGCACAGGATGAAATGACAACCATACCTGCTATTGCCGAACTTAAGAGTGTCTTTTTCCATAAGTTCATAATAGCGTTCAGGTTCAATACGATTATCCTGCAAATCCAAAAGCACAAGTTAAGTCACATACTGAGTAGCACCAAGATATCATACCAGCATACATCATTATGTGTCTTACATTTATGAAAGTCCCATTTGTGCTGCCAAGATCCATTATATAAGGCCTACAATTATAATAATTAGTATAAGCATTTGTTAAATGGAGGTGATACAAAGTAATAGAGAATAAATGGTCGGCAGGATTTTGCTTTTTACAAAAAAAGAGTCTTGGCATACTTACCTTACTTCCTTTGCTAACATGCCATCAGGTTGCTCCTTCTCAACTTGC
This sequence comes from Pseudognaphalium luteoalbum, assembly GCA_963422505.1. Taxonomy (NCBI): domain Eukaryota; kingdom Viridiplantae; phylum Streptophyta; class Magnoliopsida; order Asterales; family Asteraceae; genus Pseudognaphalium; species Pseudognaphalium luteoalbum. The sequence continues at coordinate 5,824,550 of OY730193.1, read as the reverse complement.
CTGAGAATGAACAGAAATTAGAAACAAACGGAAGATTGTTTAACCAGAAACTTCATAGAAACTCATTGATTCACATAATTAATATACCGATACTGGAGAACAGCATGCTGTTTGCTGCATGATGGATGATCTGTGGGGATGTCTGCTACCCTTCTTTCTCTCCCAAAAAGATAGCATGTTTGACGATGCACATACAAGGGCTCTGTTAGACAAAAATTATTAGTCACATAAATGTAAAACAAGAGCATCCTGTGACCATTGACAGTCAACAACTTTTTAGGAGGTAAATCAAGGTAGGATATTGAGTGGCAAGGTAACAGGACAAAACAGGTTTTCGGATAAAATTGAGCTATGTCTGTGGCATATTGGTGTTGGAACCGTTAAGATAGAACATACAAATGGCATGACATAAGAAGCGAGGGTCGAAGGATGATATCCGAAACATAAAACTGAATCTATAAGGAAAAAACGAACACATAATAGAAAAGCAAGCCTACCATTAAGCACTTCACCACCCTTAAATACATAAAGTCTCCATCTTATATCTGGTTTCCTTGCATCAGGTGGTTCCGTGAACAACAGTGTCACACCTGTCATTAGAACATATGTCTATTACAGGCTAAAAAATTTGTAAACAAGCTACACTATATGCTATAGGAATTATTATATATTTTTTTATAAGGTGAAATAAGTTTTGTTATTAAACAGATTCATAACTAGTCAATGAACGCAATAAAAAGATAGCAGGAAATGAATAACATGAATCTAATGTGCGATATAGCGCAAGCCATTTTTTTTGAGAGCCATATGAGGATCAACATGTTCAATTATCAATGTTAATCTTATTCATTTACTGCATGGTTTTAGTGAACCTGACATCTAAAATGATTGTTTGCCAAGTAATTACTGAATCACCATTTATGATAAATTTAGCAGTCAATAAATTAGTTATGGAGAAACATGCTCTCTAATATAACTCAAAAATGAAGTTCCATACCGATGACCATACTTTTGGCCAGGCTAATAGATCCAACTCTACATACTTAAACTACATACAAATCTGAATAAACAGAGAGAGAAATTAAGGAAGTCAGCAAAATACTCACCTTTAACCCGATTGGTCTCAGCAGCAAGCTTTCCAGAGAGTTCAAACGATGGCTTTTGCTGCAATCGTGTTCAAATGTTACGTACTTACGTTAACAGTACAAAAAAAGAGAGCACATCTTCTAATTACAGTGTCATACACGCACATGATTATGTTCCAAGCTCAAAGAAATGAAGAAGAAAAAGATATGGCGCAAAGAACTTAGAAATATTAGTTTAGACCAAGAGTTTAACAACTAGGGGCAGAATGATGCAAATAAGAGAAAGTGAATAGCCTAGCATCATGATCAAGCTATTCTAGAAGAGATAAAAAGAGTCAATTGACCAATTACTTAGGTAGAAAATCACCTTTTCCTTAGTTTCAAGAGCCTCAGCAGCTGCCTTCATCTGTGCAACTGCATCATCATCATCACCATTCCTGATCACAAGAATATATCATCTAATCAGAGCCTGTATTAAGGGAAATAAGTGGCAGTGAACTGTAAGCAAAATATGAAACATCATACTGAACTACTAAGTACTCCAATGGTAACTACCATTTAAGGCGAACGGAAAATCTTTGATGACAGGATCAACATTATTTTATATTTATATCTATATAATATATTACTACTCCATATTAGATTAGATTTATATCTAATTTTCACTGAGCTAAACATAAAAATGTCAATGTCTCCAGTAAACTTATTTAATAACGCTATTTTGCTTCAAATTATTTGCTCCAAATCAAAACAAAAATTGAAGATTTATAATAAAAACAAAAAAAAATCAATAAAAAGCTTCTAAACATGATACAGGAAACACGTTGGTTCTTGTTCACCTACAACTTACTGCAGAATTTTGATTGGATGATCCTAAACGTTCTGATGCATGATCAAGTGTTACTAAACTAGCTTTGTGCAAACAAACAAACAAGCAAAATCTATCCCCGGAAAAAGAAGAAAACAGACTATTGTAGGTCTTATGACCCAAATCCTATCTGACAATGACTCTGAATACTACCAAAGAATAATAAAGTATGAAGTTTGGACAATGACTCCAGCGAAAGAGATGAATGCATCAAAGTACTAATGCTGGCAAATTCTCATTTGCTTCATATATGGGCAATTCTGGGTATAATGACATAACGTTTGGGTTCTTATGAACTGGAGAAACTTTAGGAATGGGCTTAATTGGGTACAACTCAAATCATAAATGGATCTAAATGAATGGCCATCATGTTATATTTTTTATATCATATAGTTAAAAATGTATAACTTATTTTGGAAGAAATATATATCGTAGAGAATTAGAACATTTTTTTATGAAATTTTTAAATAGCCCGTTATGACCCGAGCCCGTTTAAACCCGCACCCAATTAGACCCGAGCCCGTTTATACCCGCGCCCATTTAGACCCGTAGCCCATACCCGCCCAACCCGCCCATTTTGCCAACTCTACATCAAACCATCAAAGGGTAGGTAAGCCTTCCAGTCATATACAAAATCAGAACATATATTGACTTCCTATCAGGTTCAAAATATATATTTGAGGCATTTTCCGCGAAACTCAAAGTACTATATAAGTATATAATATAATGTTGAGAAGTTCAAGAAGTGCTCACCTAAGATCACCTTTTCTTGAGTTATTTCCCTGAATAAAGATAAATAAAATAAAAGTCAATTACTTTATTTACGAGTTATCTACAAGAAATAACAAGGTATCAGGGGAGATGCTTTATCTCACAATTCACAATATCATAAAGGATAAATATAAAATACTACAGTTACAGGGATGGATATCACCAAGACACCTCATCACGTGGAGGCGAGCGAGATCGATGACGAGATCTGTGATGTTCAGCTTGTTTAGACTTGGAAGATCCATTGTCATCTCCATCTCTTCCTGACTTTCTATCCCTTCTTTCACTTTCTAACTCCCTTTCCTTTCGTGTACCCCTGTCACTTAATTTATCAGCCTTATCAGCTTGAGCTCTCATCAACCTTCTCGTCCGTGGTGACGGTGATCGGGATTCAGGGGACCTTGATTTATGGCGTAATGGTGACCTAGCTTTTCCATGATTTCGGTCATGTCCTCTTTCACTTGATTTATCATCCTTACGATCAGCCCGATCTCTCCTTAACCTTTTACTCCTTGGTGAAGGTGATCGAGATCCGGCTGACCTAGAAGGTGGTTCTTTCACAGGCACACGATCTAACGGAGACCTTGACCTTGTGTGCTTGGAGGACTTGGAGTTGCTTGAAGGTCTTTCTCTCACTGGTGAATAAGCAATAGGTGACCTTGGGCGTCTTGGGGACTTTGCGCGACTTGAAGGCTTTTCTCGAACTGGTGATTTTTCTGAGTATGAAGTCCTGTGGCGAGCAGGAGATCTCTCTCTTCTGGGTGGACTTCTACGAGAAGACCTGTGATTCCTATCGGGTGATTCAGAACGATCTGAAGAATCACGCCCCATGAAATTCTCCTATTTATGTCCTGAAATCCTTGAACTTAATATTTTGTATAGAAAAAATTAAAAGCAAATTTCAACCTTGGCAAGCATTGTAATTTAGCTACTTCACTTCTAAATTTTTAATACTGTAATCCGTATGCATTCGCCATCAATACTTTAAGCACAAATGATCATTTTTTCCTACTTCTAACAGCTCTAGACCTCTAGTCAGATAAATTAATGATTTATATGACAATTTGTATTTTATTTAGCATACGATAGCAATGTTTACTTCATCTCAAAATTTCATATCTAGATATTATCCTTAATTTATAATACTTATCAAAACTTTAACCACAACGAACGGCAGCTGTCACTAAGTATATGCAACAAGACATATATAACATAATCAGCGGGAAGCATGAATGAAATAACGATATACATTACAGTGTTGTAATGAAACCCTAACAGAGTGTGGGGACAGTACCTGGAGCGGAGAAAACGGAAGTTGTTGAAATTCGGGTACCGGAGTACCAGTGACTGCCGGAGTACGAAATTGGCGACGTAGATACGGGTTAATGGAACGGTGGTCGTAGGAGGATATGCGGTGAGGTCTGGTTTTTGGTGAAGATTGAGAAATTGGGAAGAGGGTGTGTATGGGCTTTTCTGGGCCGAATTGGGCTGTGAGTGAGACCACGCCTGGGTTGGGCCGGAGTGGGTTTCAAATCCTGTTTATTTATAAGCCGGCGAAGGTGGAAAAAAAACGGGTTTCATACCCTACCCGATTAAAACCCGAAAACCCTACCCGGGTGTACCTGGGTATGATCCTACCCGGTTCGGGTTTTGAGGATACCCGTCGGGTACATAACCGGGTTGGGTTTTTAGAATTCAAAATCGGATTAAACCCGGATTGAAATCGGTCGGGTTGGAAAACCGGTCAAAAATCCGGTTGAAAACCCGGAAAAAACCCGGAAACCGGTTTTAACCAGGTCAAAAACCCGGTTGAAACGAAAAAACCCGGGTCGAGTTGGTCAAAACCTTGTTTTCCCTTCGTTGGCCAAAGCCCGGTTCGGGTTTTCGGGTCAGGTAGGGTCAAAACCCGGTTTTGTTCACAAACAAGGGTGCGGTTAGTTGCAGAAAACTACTCAATTTTCTAGAAAAATTCTTTAAGAAAACAAGAAAATTAGAAAACGTATTCAAATTCGAGTTTTCTAAAAAACTTTTCTAAGAAAAAGAATATCATTGCTTTCCTTTTTATAAGTACAAAGTTGAAAATTGTTTTTGATGATTTTCAAAGTTTTCCATATCTACTATTCCTTATAAAAGGAAAACTCCACTCCTTACAACGAAACACGTTTTCTAGATTTTCTATACTTTTCTAGAGAAGTAAAACACTTCTCATTCTCTAGAGAAATGGAAAAAGAAAAATGAAGAAACTTTTCTGTAACCAAACGCACCCTAAGTAAGTTACTTTTTTTTCTTTTCTTTTTTCTTTTTTATTTACGATACAAAATTTCAAATTATTAAACATATATACCCACATTGTCTATGATAAGACTTGAACCTAGTACCGACTTCTCACATAGCACTAGAACAAAAGCCCTTTTAATAACATTGATATCGATTAGATAATTAATCATCATAGCTGACTTTGGTATAAATTTATATATTATGAAGCACGAACACCTTACCAGATTTCATAAGAAGAAACTTATTGATTTGTTTATTACCGGTCGTTACAATCTAGACATAAATTTCGATCAACAAGTTTCGCATGTCTTACAAGTGTTAATGTTGTGATTTCAAGACAGTTGGAATACAGCATGTCATCATAACTTTACTAATACATACCACAGTTAAGTAATTACGTTATAAGCTAAGTAAACTTGTTTTAAACTTTTACCTGTAGTGTAGATTTTGTTAGACTAACGTTTGTACAAGCATAAGATATATTTACTAAAAGTATTACAGAAAGCACTTTGTGCTTGAACATTACACAAAGCAAAGTTGTTTCAAAAGCCACAGATGCTATGCTAAACCATTTCATTATCCTTAAGCCTTAAGGTCCTTCACTCATCATGTTCCAATTGTCATAAGGTTGTATGTGTTAAAAAATGGTGAATTTGTGACTAAGAACTGCAAAATTATGATGACATACAAGTAAAACTACAATTTGATGATCAGATTATGATGAAAAACCACAAATTGTTTATAAATTACTCATAAAATGGTGATGAAAAACTACAACTTTAGAAATGATATACCTTCAAATAACTAGAAACATAACATTATGGTTTTTCGATACCTTGATGTTATGCCTTTGTTAATTAATACTCCCTCCGTCCCACAATTATTATCCACCAACGAAAAACACACAGTTTAATAAAAGTGGGACCACAACACCTTTCAACCATTCAAATAGAATCTTCACCCACTAAAGTCTGCTCCCATTGGTTGAAATGAGAAGTGGACAATTATTTTGGGACGTCCTTAAAAGGAAATTAGGTGGACAATAATTTTGGGACGGAGGGAGTAAACGTTAGCGATCATTGCATACTAAACTATAACCCAAAGTCTATTACGTGTATTCATCCTGCAACTGGGATGTGGCAACTGTATAACTCGCTATGTCACCTAACACGTCATTTCCACATCATCCAAATGGGTGTAACCGTGTAAGTCATCGATTACAAGCAATATTAGGTCGGATACATACGATTTATTACTTAAAGTTAAATGGCCGTGATAGACCAATATAAAATTGAATACAAATACAATTTGAATTATAGTTTAATACATTTTCAAGCACTAATTCCTAAAACTTAATGCAACAACATCTTATATAGTGTTTATTAATTATTAGTCATAAATTATACATTGAGCATTTCATATATCAGAGAGTAAGAAGCAAAGACACCCAATCCCTTGTTTGGCTTTATTCAATTAATTCCTTTCTCTTTATGAGGAGGATAAGAAAGCAAAAGAAGTAGCCATGTTCCCATAAAGTTTACTTACAAGCTGTTGTTTATTTTTTTAACTTGTATCCAAAGCTCTCATGGCATGATTGCATGAATATCATGAGGTTCTTTATCTATATTTAATGCAACTATGTATGCATTTTTTAGATGCAGCAAAACAAGTGGGTCAAAAAAGTGACACTTATTTTAAATTAAATAAATTGATTAAAGAGATCATAAGTATTTTAATATATATTTGAAGCCAAATAGAAACATGTGTTTAATAACGTAATCTTCCTAGTTTACATGAATGACCCATTATCAATAATTCAATATACAGCTTTTTATTTCAAAAAATTAATTAACTACTTCAGTTCACTCACTTTCATATACATAATTGAAAGTGTTACCTCTACAATGATTTCATTGTTTGGGTTTATGGTTTCATTTTGTTATTTGTTTGTTATTGGTTATGGGTTTCATCAAGTCTTTAGGATATAGCTAAATGGCCGAAATCCGAGCATATTTTTGGGTTTTATTCATCCTGTTAGTTCAGCCACGAGTAACTAATGTGAATGAATGGTGTGACTATTATTTATCATTAAGATGAACTTTCTAAGTATAGGTAAAATGATGACTTGTTCGGTGATCAAAAACTGTGAAATATGTGGCATGATGATTGTCTAGAACTCTAGATGACTAGTTGTTAGAAGGTTATTGAGTGACTTAACTGTTCTGCTAGCAAGCTTTCGGACATGTCCTTTTTTGGTCGACAAAACATGTGTCCCTATACATTGATGTACAACACATGCGTCCCGTGTACTTCCTATTTTTTAATTTGGGTTTAGCTTAGGGTCAAGAAGACGGTTTTGACTGACTGATACTTAATTAGTTCTAGATCAAGGGAATAACAAAATTTGATGAAAGTGAATAGTCAACTTCCTAAACCGCATTGGGTAATTAGGCAACTATATTTACCCAAAAAAAATTAGGCAACTATACATGAGCATGTAGTATTTGAGATTCATCTTTGTGTATTATATTACATCCATGGTCTCATCGCCAACAGCCCATAAATGATAAACGCCTACGTATTCATTCAATTACTCAGTTTTATATAATACGGTCTTAATATTTAGAAAATACCCACTATCAGATCTACGTTCTTCGCAAGACTGCAAAACGAAGTGTTAACTATGCCTAGGATACATAGAGGGACCACCAGCTTCTAAATGATTATCCAAAGGAAAATTAGCTTTAATTTTAAGTGTTAACACCTACATGCAAGTAAGGTACTTGATCCAATTTTCACTTTGAAATATTCCTTATCTTTTCATCCTTATATATTGCCTCAACATGGCGTAATCGGAAAACCACACACCAAACTTACCTCCTCTCTTTTACCTTTTGAGCTTTGCGCCATAACGGTCCGACAGCATCCTAAAAATGCAGCAGCAACTTATTAAGAAGGATAGGCGAATCTTCAGTTCATCTGATGACAGCGCAATGATGAAGCAGGTTGTGGCTACTCATTCACCTGATGGTCGTGAAGTTGACTTGGAACCTATTCTGCATGTCATTGAAGAAACACTCCATCATGCCATTCCTGCAAATATTGAAGGTGTCATTAATGTATGTATCATCTACATGCCTTAGATTCTTCCTTCTTTTTTTTTCTACCAAGGTGGCCATTTGAACCCCTAAACTTACAAATGGGTCGATTTTGGATTACATTACATCCCTATCATGCCAAATTGATCGAGCTTGTAAAGGGTGGAATGTTATCTAAAATGTATTTGTGACGCGTACAGTCATTAAAACACTTTATTTATCTAAAGAAAACCACTGAGTTATCATGCTATAATATAGTTTTTGTATTCATATTAAACATGTTAACTATTTATAACATCAAGGACAAAAAAAATCTCCATTGTTCATTTTGAAAAGTTGCACAACCCACCCATTTTATACTTAGCGTGTCATTGCAGGGTACACATAATGGACATAAAAATGCCTTGGTGGGAGAAGAGAGGGCTGATTTCACAGGCTTATATGATGTTGATGGGATTCCAGATGGATTGGCTCATGTGATTCATAAAATTTCCTGCGAGGTATGTATTTAAATTAATGTGCATTGATAATTTAGAAGTGGAAACTTTGACCCCTACGAAGGGATGATTACGAATAAAGACTCAAGCAGGTCAAATTCACCCAGTGTATATTCAATTATTAAACCTCCTAAATTACTTTATTAAACTACTGAAATGATATAACTTTTGTAATCAGATTTGGAACAATAACTTTTTAATGATAAAATTTTGGGAGATAGTGCGTTATGGGTCAAGCCAATGTGACCTGTACAAAGTTCTACCCCATTTCGCCCAAACATTTCCTGACCTGTTACCCGCCCCGCCCAATTTGCCACCTCGATATATGGTGCAAGCTAGTAGAGCATATGAACGGAAGTATACGGCACAAAGTACAACTGCAAATACCAGATGATTATTACTTTTTGTTGGCAGTTCTCTTGTAAGTGTTCTGGTGGAGCAGATGCTCATGCATCAACGATAGCAATCCTCAACATGCTTTCAGGCTACACATGGGAAGCCAAAGTGGTGATATCATTAGGGGCCTTTGCGGTGAATTTTGGAGAGTTTTGGCTTGTGGCTCAACTATTTGCCACCAATCCACTTGCTAAATCAGTAGCGATGCTCAAACAATTGCCAAACATTATAGAACATTACAAATCACTCCAACCTCGGTTTGATGCTATCAATATCCTCATAAAGGCCATGTTAGATGTAACCAAGTGTGTCATCGCATTCAAGAATCTACCATATCAATATCTACAGGATGACACACCACCTAAGTCCACAGCATTGACTCATATTCCAACTGCAGCTTATTGGTCCATCAAGAGTATGGTGGCTTGTGCCTCTCAACTAACAAGCCTTTTAGGCATGAATTACGAGTATATTTTCTTACTCTCTAAATCTCAATTACCAAATTGTTCTTCACTTTATTTATTAATATCCTATATATTTAGAACTTGTCAAACTCTCAGATGGTTGTTTATACAGCTAAAACAACAAAATCACTTGCACAAACTATTTACAACTTCTAGAATTACAGCTGATATATAAGCTTTACTTCCTTTTAGTGAAAAGTATGAGCAAGATAAAATTTGTTATATGCACATGCAGGTACATCACAGCAACCTCGGAGGCATGGGAACTTTCGAGTTTGGCTCACAAGGTTCACAACATTCATGAGCACCTCAAAGGACTACTCCTCCTTTGCCATCAAAACATAGGCAAGTTTTTTATATATTACAGATTTAATAGTCTAATAGAACTCAGAAAGGAATTTAATGTACATACATGATGTTGCTGCAGAAGAGAAGCAACATGATGAATACTTTCTCATGCTCGTTAGAATCTTTGATGTGCCTCACTTAGACAACCTGAAGATCCTCAAGGCTTTGTTCTGTGCCAAGGATGACATTCATCCACTTCTTGATGGCTCGTCAAAAACAAGGGTTATCCTTTGAATTCATTAATTTTGTCAATCTCTAATTTACTTTTCATTAGCTCATAATCTGCTTTCATTCCTGTATCATAACTGAAACAGGTTAACGTGGATGTGCTACGGAAAAAAACTGTGTTGCTGCTAATATCAGATCTCGAAATCTCCCATGAAGAGATTTTAGTTCTCACTCAAATCTACAAAGAGTCCAGAATACAGCCAGATCTTCACTATGAGGTCGTATGGGTCCCAGTAGTAGACCATATGATGACATGGAATGATTCACATCAACACAAGCTCGAACAGCTTCAGTCAATTATGACCTGGCATATGCTGCATCACCCTACATTACTAGAACCAGCAGTCATTAAGTACATCAAGCAAGTGTGGCACTTCGAAAAGAAGCCGATTTTAGTAGCATTAGATCCACAGGGTAGAGTGACATCACTAAATGCACTCCACATGGTCTGGATTTGGCGAAATATCGCCTACCCTTTCACCAGCATCAAAGAGGAAGCATTGTGGAAGGAAGAATCTTGGACACTTGAGTTATTGGTCGACGACATTGATCGATATATATTACGATGGGTAAACAATTATCCTTGATAGCATTGTATCATGTTTATCCAGTATGTATTAACTAAATTTTCTCAATAATGTACATTTCTAGATTGCTGAAGAGAAATACATATGCTTGTATGGAGGAGATGACTTAGATTGGATCAGAAGATTTACAAAGATAGCTTCAGATATTTCTAGAGCTGCAGGAATCCCTTTCGAGATGGTTTATGTGGGAAAGAGCGGATCCAAAGAGAGAATAAGGAAATTAAGTGCAACAATCAGTGAAGAGAAACTAAGCCACACTTGGCCCGATCCCACTTCTGTTTGGTACTTCTGGACCCGACTCGAGAGCATGTTGTACTCGAAAATTCAACAAGGGAGAAATTTTGAAAATGACCCCATTATGAAGGAGGTGATGACAATGATGAGCTTCGATGGGAGTGACCAAGGGTGGGCATTGATATGTAGGGGATCAAGTGAGATGGCACGGGCGAATGCTGAATTGACATTGACGAGCTTAACAGAGTATGAGACTTGGGAAGGAGATGCACATGCGAACGGGTTTGTCCCGGCTTGGAAAGCATACCTGACAAAATTGCATACACCTCAGCATTGCAACCGCCTAATACTTCCTGGGATCAGTGGTGGGATTCCGGAGGTGGTGGTGTGTTCGGAATGTGGTCGAACAATGGAGAAATTCTTTATGTTCCGTTGTTGTACCGATTAAGGGAAATGATCTATGTGTTTCAGTTGAGTCTGAACTGATGTTTGTTAGCCGTTTTAGTATTGGGACCAGTGAGGAGGTGCTGTTAAAACTTAAAAGTGTGATACTGGTTCGTAGTTTTAAATAAGTAACCATCCGGTGTGTAATTCTCATTTTTACTTTCAATGTACAAGAGTGTCGTTTATCATTCATCATTCATTTAGTTTAAAGAACGCAAGTAAACTTAATCCAGACTACACCTATGGTTAAAGGGTTATGCTCATACTTGGATATTGAATTTTTAGATCAAATATATAGAAAATATGACAAAGACAAGTGATCAGAAAATACTATCAAGAATTTCTATTGCTTTCATGATAATTGTAGCATAATATGTAACTTTAGCGGAATTGACTAACAGTAAGCAAACAAGTTCACATTCACAGATTGCTAGAGAAACCAGCATTGCAATCATAGTAACGACTAATTCTCCTACCTCCTATATTACCTTAGAAATCTAACAGTAACTGAGGAAGTATCCTTTCCAGATGTGTTGCTTCAATCTTGTTTCCTCCTTCAGCTTCAGCAATAGTAGCAGCTCTTTGGACTGCTTCTGCATTAACAACATTACTTGCTCCATAAATGAAACTTAAAATATGCATTTCCATTCATACTAAATGCTACTACGATCGAGATGAATCTACCTGTAACAAAGAGTCGAAGTAGTTCGCAACTCAGCTTCACGGCATGTGAATTGGCTGCACTAAACGTTCATCGTTATGACAAAACTCATAGACCATACACAAAATAAACAGCAAAGTTTAACGTAGAAAAAAACCACAAATTCATAAGATTCGACACTGAAAATAATCACACTAATTATACATCGAGAAAATCATTTAAAACCTAGAAGAACAAAAGTGACGCTGATTTCGTATCGAACTTGAAGTCGCATTAACAGCTAATCGATTACTTTTGTCTAGCCAGGAACTTTTGTATCAAAACTGAATTATTAATCAGGCAATAATACAATGAAATCAGAACCTGAAAAGGCTCCTTACCAGAAGTAGGTCGGTTTTTCTTGGATGTTCCAGCTCGTTCCTTCATTAACATTATAAAAACAAAGCTAAATTATTACACACAGGCTAAACTAACATTACTACAATAATTATTACATAAGTAACAACAGAATTATACAATTAAATGTGAATTACCTCGGCCTTTGAAGTCTCGCCATCTTCATGTTTCTCTCGCTCTAAAACGGAAACGAACGCGATTAAATTAATACACAAATTCTACCGGAATTAAATATATCAATCGGAAAATGTAACAGGAAGTAAATTAATCGACTATGAAATAAATCTAACCGGTTGCTTTCTTACTCCAGACATTTTTGAAGATTGCGTAAATCAATTCCTGTTAATTTAACATAATATGTATAAAAAAAATACTAATATAAATATATGTTAGAATAGAAGTGATGAATGAAAACAGGAAGTTAGGGTTTGTTGTTACCTGATCAAAATTGGTCTCCATGTTTGTGCAGAAATGAAATGAGAAGATGAACGATGTTTTTCAGTAGAATAGGAACTCCAGTGAAAGTGTGAAACTCACGGAGTACTACACTAATAATACAATTAATTAAAATTATTTTTGAGTTAGGAAACAAATGGGGTGGTGGCGCAGTTGGCTAGCGCGTAGGTCTCATAGCTAAAGAGTGATCCTGAGGTCGAGAGTTCGAGCCTCTCTCACCCCAATCGTTTTTTAATTTTTCAAAATGTGTAAAAATCAGCGGTCAGATTTTTACCTTTTACTTGTTTTTATCTAAAAATCAGTTACCTGAACAACACTTGTGATAATCTCGTGTGTTTTTATTAACAATTTTAGAATTCTTCATTAGCAACACTTTTCACTAATCAAATATACTTTTTACTCACAAAATTCATGTTTTACTTAAAATCAGTGTCCTGAACCACACTTGCGATGATTTATGAATTAGTTGAATAAAGAATTGACAACTTTTTATAAAATATATAAAGTATAGAAAGGGGTTTGAAAATACTTTATCATAGAAAACTTGATGTTCTATAAATAATACAGGTGATTGGTAATTTTACAGCCAACCAAATGATCAAGTGTGATCGAACAACGAGAAAGCTAAAAAAGTTCACAAGATAAGATAACATGGCTAAAGTAATTAGAAGCTAGAACACATGAAAGGTTTTCATTTTCAATAAGTGGTCCAGAAATCCAAATGACCATATAATAGATAGACATGGATATATGATGGTATTTTTGAGTTTTTGTCATGCATCGTGTTATTATTCGTTTGCAAATCTTATTTCATAATGAAGAAATACAAAATGTTGATGTGATACAAGTTACTTGGCGTATGTAACTAACACGTATTCACAATCAGTGTAGAGCCATTCAAAGTGGAACTCCATATAAAGTTGAATATATCAGTTAACAGATGATTAGATGTAAGACGTTCATTCAAAATCCCGTTTAAACAAATACTTCATACTTATTTGGTGGATTTATTCGAAACTCTCGTCTGAAACATGGTTTTGGTAAAGTCACATTTGTCATTTTAGCCTAACCAATAATAGTTAGAAAAGACGATACGTGGATCGGACACTGAGTTACTTTCACTTGGTGTGTTCTTTTAACATATCTAGTGTAACATAATGTGACAATTACTGTTTTTAGGGAACATGTTATCGATAGAACATACTCCCATAGATGATAAATTATCAAACCTGAAGTTTTTATTACGACTTAAATTAGTCATTTTAAAACCTTGTCAAAGATTAAAACCGAACTAACTCATAAAGCCCATTACATATAAACTAAACTGCCTCAAGGCCCAAAATAAACTCTCGATCATGTATTCATGTGTGAGAGTGTGAGACTAAAAATTACTAATTAACCACTTATTTTAGTAAATTCGTGCATCACACCAACTATAAGCTAGTAGATAGATATGTTAGTACTAGTATTCTTAGTTATTCGATATATATACATATTTATTTAACTTTTAAATAAACCTAATAACAAGATAATTCACTTAGAATTATAGTGTACCAGAAATCAGTTAGGGTCACAATGTGTGGTCCGATATAATCTAGTTTTAGAGGCACGATTTTAGGTTATGTCTGCCACATGGTTTCATGTTGTGTGTCAATTTCTCGTAACATAATGAATTTGACACTTTGACAATAATATTGTTTGGTTTTTATTATCCACTTGCACGTGTACTTTATCTAATAATTACTTTCTTTTCTATGTTATGCTACATCCTAGATTAAAACTTTGCAAGACCACATATGTATTGACGTAAAGAAAAAATATATATTTTGTAAGTTTATTATCAACCGGTGGTGAATCTAAAATTGAAAAGGACTCTAACACGATATTTTCCCATGGTGAATGTAGTAATGTCACGCATCACATAAATATCAATGGGTTATAAGTTTATTACGCAAAATAAAAGCGCGAATGCAAACTATAAATATCAGAATATAAATAATTACATTTTGTGTACTTAATCTATATATATTTGAGAATGACTACAACCAATCAAACTTACTGGATTTCGGTTCATAGTTTAACTACTACTCCGTACATTATACTAGTGCCTTATTATGTTGTACCCCTTCTAGTTTAGAAGATTTTGAAAGTGTCAAAGATATAAAATAATTAATTAAAAGTTACCGAGGGTTGTGAGGAAGTATTGGATTTGAGACGCTAATAATGGGGATACTCACTCTTCCATATGCCACATATTTTTTTAAGAAATCATTGTGTCCATAAGGCGTGCTAATCAATAACTTTTATTTTACCATATCTTTTTACATTAAAAACGTATATCAATTACTTACAATATACTGAAAGTTATTAGTGTAGTTTAAGTAACGCTTAAACGTAATAAAGTTTATTCATAATCCAGATCATTTAGCCACCACAATGGTAAAGTTATATTTGAATCATCCGTACTTTTATGACTTTATCAAAAAAATATCACGGTATGTTTGACACGCAAACTTATTATAACTTATTAAAGTTTAAGTGTGTTTTTCTAAAAGTTTCGAATCAGTAACATTGTTGGGATAACAATAATTTTAAATGCTATGAAATAAATAAGTTCAGAACAAAAAGATAGTTTAACTAGCTTTAAAAAAAACTCACAGTGAATTAAAAAATTACATAAATACCCTCTATACAATTACTTATTATGTTTTTTTTATTGTTTAAGTCAATTCACAACTATTAATTTTCGGGAGTTGATATATACAACAAATAAATTACTCTATACAACAAACTGTATAATTATTAAAGTTCACAGTACAAACATTGTGAAACATAAAATTGGTGTCTGGATCAAAAAGGAAAAAAAATCGTTGTATTTATCACCTCCGTTAATTTTCAGCTATAACCACTTCACTAAACACTTCTAAAATTAATAAGTTCCCGTTATAAGCTTATAGTTACAGCTACCATCTAATTTCTCGAGACAAACCATATGATTTTAAATATGAGAAATAAAATTTAATTTGTTGTGTTATTTCGAAGTACTTCCAAGTTCCACCCATAGTTGCTTCTCTTGATGGGTTTCTCCTTTGTCGAGACTCGAGAGTTGCACAGTTTAAAATATTTTTCTTTTAATTAATTTATTCAACAATTCATATCAAATTAAAATACTCGATAAGGGAACAACGAACAACTTTGATCAATGAACTGCATGGACAGAGACAAGCAATCAAACAAATTCATAAATATATTGAATATCGTTTTCTCTTATAAAAAATAACTAAAATACAAATAATAAAACTATTTATGGAATCTCCGTAAGGATCGTGCCTTTTTTTTCTTGTATGTGTTATGCCAAATGATACTTGATTTATGCTATTAATTTTTGTAATTTATAAATTTAGTAGTAGTTAAAACTAATGAAGAATATAGGAATGTTTATTGGGTAACATTACTTTCCCGAACTCGAGCCATGTCGTATATTTATGGGGACACTTGCTCGAGTTAATCATGTAATTAAAGTGTTTTTACAGTGACACAACAAGTATAGTGAGTCCGTTGTAGTACAATTTTAAATGTATAAAAATTACGAATAAAGAATAAGCAAAGGCAAATAAAAATTCTTCTATCGAATAAAATGATTTTCGTTATGAAATAGGTGGTAATTTGTACACCACCAAATTTTAGTCATACATCATTAAATATGTATTATATTATTGTACAATACAACAGTCTGATATATAAATAGTGGTATATAGCTAATTTTGATTGTGTACAAATCACTACACTGATGAAATAAATATAGATTTATAATGATACGACGATTCTTATTCGATTTGAATAGCAAGTTGTATAGCTAGTTTACTCGAAAACTAAAAAAATTTGTATACATCGTTGGTTTAAAGCCTAAAATATCTTTATCACAAAATCTCAATCACAAGAATAAAGGTCATCGCCATACTTTTTAACATGCGTTTGACGGTAGATAATAAGTCAACAAAATGACACTTCAACAAAAGTCAAATTACGAATATCGGATTATATTTATGTGAAAAGTTAAAATTATTACCTTTATAGACATAAATAATTTATAAAAAAAATGTATTTTGCAACAAAAGGGTCATCTCATATTCTCATCTCATGGTAATAAATAATGAAACTACTTTGCTTTCACGAAAATATATAATAAGTAATTGATTTGACATTTATATTAGAAATGGTTCGCTAATAATTAATAGTTACTTAAATATCTTTTTGAGATATATAATTTGGAACGTAGCAAAGTTATATTATGATAACTAATAACTTTATCATTTTCAAAATGTGCCAAAAAAAATTTCTAGAACTTTTTTCACATGTACCATGTGTATATTTTATAATAGATATTTGATTTTCAAAATTACTGTATTTGAAAGGAACTATATACTTGAAAGAAGTGTTGAAAAATTATATTTCCGGAACAAGAAAAGATCTTAGCCGCTGAATCTTCCCACCTTCGCCTTAATAATTATAATATATATCAACTTAAAAGTAGGCTTAACTCGTCTATTGTTACTTAATTAACTATTGTTTGTCTATTTTTCTTATTCTTTCATTTTGACATATATAAAAACAGAATGGCGAACTTATCAAATTAATATGGCAACTTATCAAATTAAAAGATTTTCACTTTCAAAATGAAGATTATAATATTTTTCTTAATTAATGTAGCAACTCAATACCTCATCTTAGATATTATGTTCTCTTCTTCATGCAAACAAAATGAAAATAGAAAGTCGTTTAACCACAAGCAAATTAATTAATTAATTTAAAGTATCAATTAGTAAAGGAGAGAATGACAAACTATGCTTTAAGCCTCATTTATATTTATATTAGATATTGTAATGTAATTTTATAATACCACATTAAAAATAATACCATTGTTATGTACATTTTCTAAAAATGAAGATGTTTTAACGTGGGAATAAAACAAAACATTAAATTAAAAAGGTAAAAAAGACAAACTTTGATTTAGTTACATATTCTAGATATAAAAAGTAAGCCTAACAAATTTAAAATAAAAAGTTACTTCAAATGTCTTATAGAAATCCCTGATCGAGAAAAAGTTCAAGCTCATAGTTGTTACTAAACACAATCATAAAACATCGATCTAGAAATGTTGTCACTAACTTTTACATGTCAGCTCAACATATATGGTTTAGCTTGAATTATTAGTCTAGGTTAGAAAGTAGTGAATCAAGACTCAAAGCTTAATTATACTAGCCGATACGAGTCATAGATAGGACATTATTTGCCTCATATAATCAATCCACCGAATTATAAGTTTATATGAGTGTATAGGAATCAACAAAGGGTAAAATAGGTTAACTGATAGTGAGAAATTCCACTTATATTCAAACACGAGTAGTGGTATGGTGTATCACTCGGTGTCAAATTTCAACACCGAGTTTACCAATACGATTTTGGGTGAGTGGTTAAAATTTGGAACGAAGAGAGCTCGCAATTTATTATGGACCAAACGAAATCAACGGAAGGAAAAGAAATCATTTAACTTGGTGTTAATGGCTCCTTGAATGTTGGTCGTTGGTTCCACTCTCCTTCTCTAAGAGATGAATCTAACTAATAGGAAACTTGTTAGGATCATACTTTAGCCCAACAACATCTTCAACACATAAACTCACTGAGGATCCATTTTAAAACCTGTCGGTGATAGAGGAAGCGGTCCATTAGCTTATATGGAGACATTACTTTCTTTTATTTTCTGATGTGGGATTGAGTTTATACCCAACAAAACTTTAAGCAAGCGAATAATATGACTTTTACCATTGTAGGCATACGATATATGGTTTTAAAAAAATAGGTATGCAACGAGAAATACTATGTCAATAGCCATTTGTGTTAATTTTCATTTTTTATACAAACGTGTGTAAATAATTCGCCGTACTCAATAAGTAATTAGAGATGTAATTTATTGATTATCTTTTAGAAAAAGAAAATAATTGTGGTTGTCTAACAGTGTTCAAGTACTTTACATTTTTATATATATCATCTATTAAATATAAGATGGAGCATGTCGTTTTCAGTTGGACAGGAACACTACATTTCGTCGCATTCTGTCTCGTCACAAAGCTGTAACAATACGAATATGATACATGGACGGATAGACCTAGTTAAATAGATCTAAAATATGTCTAAATATATGATAATATCGTATATCAAATGCAACTAATAAAAAATAGAAAGAGATAAATTATACCAGTCAATCTTTATATTAAGTTTACCTTTAGATTCATTCAAATAAGCCTATATATCATTAGTCGTGACAATATTCAATGTATTTTATAATATATTCAAGTATCTATCTTTATGTTGTATACTTTTTTACAGCTTTTCATGTTAAATTTATCTATACATTTCGTATGTTCAGTACGTACTTCGTGAATACTTGATACGAACATGGAATTGAACCTTTTATATATCAAATAGTCTTATCAAGCACATCAATCGTGTTTTTCTTACCAAATCTCTTTGATACGGAGTATTAGTTATATGTAGTTTTACCTCATATACTCCTTATATGTTTGGTTCTTTCTAAATGACACACACAATACTAGTACTATTTTATAACGTACACAAATAACATTTATACTTCAATTTAATTAATCTCATCGACCAGAAGTCGTAACTTAGAATTTGGACAATATTTCTTGAAATCATAGACATAAATCTTTATACATATACATAACAACGCTACTTAACTTGTATGTACCCTAAACCATTAGGTGTCCAAAACAAAAACATCCAATGGTTTTCAAAGAGTGACAAGCCGAGGTTGTACTTTGGGAACAACATAGTCAAAATCAAAAAGCTTCAAAAGGTGAAAGTAATAAAAAAAAGATATAGAAAATAAAACTACCCCGTAATTGATGGAGAGAAACCAATAAAGAAAGTGGGATATAAAAACCGTAATAATAAAATATCCCCAAATCATGGATGAAAAATTTGAATTTTCGAGCCAAATTTTTGAATCAATGTTATTGAACTTGGATCAACAACGGGATCCCTTTCTACACACGAGGGCTCCTGCATTGGTCGTGAGGGTTGCCACGATGGACGATGGCCTTGCACCAAGACTAGAAGCCCTTGCATAACTAGATGATGCCCCAGCCCCCGATGTCGTGAAAAATGCACCGTTCAACATCAAGTCCCCTTCGGTTCTCCAATTCCAGTGTTTCCAGTTGCTCTCGGGAGCATCTTCGTGTTTTGTCACCTACACCATTTCACTTTTTTAGCAACCAATTTTTTTCTTTAAAGTTTTACTCTAAAAAACTAAATTGATGGTTGGTATGTAACAGAATCCATGACATAATGAATTCGATGCAAACTAACCAACTATTGAAATTGTTAGAAGTTGTACACTACGCACTAAGACTTGTACATTGTAGCCAAAAAAATCCAAATCTTATTACCTCTTTGCTAAATCTTCTATCGGGTGCGAGAAATCTATTCCCTTGGCTGTTGATGGTAGGGTTCGCACTCCCGCCAATTGCGTACATCTCCCAATGCGTGTAGTCGTTGTTCACGACATGAAAGTACCCGTGTCGACATCTAAAATTAATGTGTACAAATCGATATATCAATTTATACTTCAAAATGTCACAATGTTATATATTCACATATTCTTTGTTTTATAATGTCATTTTAAAAAGTAGTAGTAGTAGAAGGAAATAAAAGTCACATAGAAAGTAACTATAGTAGCATATGTATAGATTTTTCCAAATACCAATAAAGACCAAGATTTTGACTGTTTTTGTTGGTTACATGCACCTTTTTCTGACCCAAAAAATGTCGGTAATTTATAAATAACAGAATTTAATAAACAAACCTATAGACCAATTACCTTGGCATTCTTTGGACCAACCCTTCACCAAAGTGGTTAAATGCAATTGTGACTTGCATGTTCTTGTCTTGCTCATAAGTATCACTATGACCTAAAAGCATCACTTTATCATGATGGGTCATGTAATTGTTCGATATCGTGATTGCGGTGGACCCCATGATCGCATCGATCAGGCCGTCCGCGCAGTTAGATAACGAATTATGATCAACCCACACATGGCTTCCACCAAATATCGACACACCATCCCCATCCGCCATTGTCCTAAACCCAAAATGTCGAGGTGAGCTTCTAACCATGGCATTCCCCGTTTGCTTACAATCATGAATGTGGAGTCCGTGAATGATTATGTTAGTCACGTATTGAATAGTAATGCAGGCTCCACCGGCTATGTGCACGCTGGCCCCACGGCCATCGATCGTTTTAAAACTATTCATAATTAGTTCTTGTTTTAACTTAATTACCATGTCGCGCTGGAAAATAATCCAGAGCGGCTCGTCTCGAATGACGGCGTACCGTAAGGTTCCAGGTTTCGGGTTGATTACATCGTTGTCACTCGAGTCGGTGACCACATAAATCTTCCCATCTCTACCACCGACCGCTCCTTTACCAAACCCAATGGCACAGTCCGCCAGACGCTGGCGGTTCTTTTCCCAGTTCGGGTCACACCGCCAGCAATCGTCAATTGGGTTTCCTGTCCCGCACGACAGGAAACCCAAATTCCTCCTGGAACTATTCAAACTCCTGGAAAAAGCACAAAACAAAAAAAAAACAGTTCAAGTTAGATTTATTTTCGTAAGAAAAAGTGGGAAATGCAACTGACTAGGAACAGGGAAATAGGGAATGTACGTTTGTACTTGTTGTACTGTGTGCTGAGGAGGTTGTACGACGGCGGAAGTGAGAGTTGGGGAGAAGAGAGAGAGGAGAAATAGAGGGAGAAATGATGATGGTGCCATTTGGGTGAATGAGTGGGAGGGAAATGGGAATGGTGATTAGGGAGAAGGGAAAGGGGGAGATATATAAAGAAGGAAAAGGAGCGTAAGTAATGGCGTGATTAACTGAATTTACGGAGAATCTTTCCCTTTCTCTTATGGTTGGTTTGGCCGTTAAAATCTGTCACTCTCTCACATACATATAGATACTATACGTATATACTCTGTATGCATGTGTATATGCAATATATATATTTTAGTCAAACTAGTAGGAGTAATATATATTTTATTATGTTTGATTATGACTATTTTATGGTATTTTTGAGTGTTTTGCTAACTTGTGGATTCTATAAGTAGGCTGAATATATAAAGTGTTCAATGTAATATTACAACTAATAAACAAAGTTTCTAAAAATTACATGATGAGTTATTTGATGGCAGCATGATAATTGTGCGTTTTAAATTTTTATGCATTTGTAAAGGGTTTTGTTAACGAAACCCCTTAATAATTTATTCAAGATGTTCATACATTGAAAAGTGTACAATAATTATAAATCAACTTTGTGTCTCCATTTGAATTCATTTTGACCCCTGAATTTTGATAAAGATATAACTCCTTTATACATGCTTCAAAGACTTAACTAAAGCTATAAATGCTTTCGTTAGCAAATATCATTTTTAAATTGAACACTTATATTGAAATCAATGGGGTATCAAACATGTGACACGCTAATCATGTATATTTCGTTACATTTAGAAATATTGTATGTACTAGCTAATGTATAGTTCATGCATATTATACCATATGATATAAAGTTCCCTTTTCTACAAAGATAGATACGAGAATGTAACATATAAAGTGATAATTTATAGTTCATCAATGGTGTTGAACTGTTAATGTTTCATCCCATTAGCACGAGCTAGACACGATAAGCCTAAGAGCCCTCCTAACCGTGAACACCAACTGACGCATTAGTTGGTGCCACATCAGCGCCATATCAGCTTTTTCCAAAACTGACACAAACTGACAGTACCCTGCCAATAGTAAAACATCAGTTAACATCACTTCTCTTTTTTGGGACCCACACACTAATTTCTTTATTTATTTAAAACACAAACTTAAATAAAACATTTTTATTAAAACTAAAAACATTACATTAAAATAAAAATAAAACGTTACAATTCCTAAAAATTAAAAAAAAAATGTTACAATTCCTAAAAAAAAAGTACATTTCTTAAAAATTAAAAAGATAACTAGTCGTCTACTCCGAATCGTCTGAACCCGCTCGGTCTTCGTCCGAATCGTTGACTTGAACCGAACCCGAAACCGAATCGCAACCAAAAACCATTTTATAATCATTTTCATAATTATCGACAACGGTTTTTCGCACCTCCTAGAGCATCTTTTTTTCCTTGTCTTTAAGACCGCTCGGTATTTTTTTATACAACATCTTCCAAGATTTTAATATAGTTTTTTTGACCGAATTTCCCTTGATCGTGGCCAATGTTTCTTGTTGTGCTTGTGCGGCTTGTATGTTGGCTAGCCGTTCCTTTTCTTTCAAACTACGCGAAGAAGTAGCGGCATCACTCGAACCCGAACTTTTTTGACTTTTGTTGGCTTCACGGCCGGGCGGACGACGAATAATGTCGTCTTGGAACAACCATTCCATGTTAGTATTGAGAGGCTCGAAAATAGGCTTGGAAGTAGGCATATCGTCACCAAGATTAATCGGTTCAAGTTCGGCTTGGCTTGGTTGTCGGCTCATGACTCCATCATTTTCCATAAACTTCTGACAAAGTCGTAGTACATTCCAACAATTTTTGTATATGAAGGCGCGGTTTTGTTGAGACTTAAACGCTTCGTGACACCCCTTCAAAATGTCGGTATCACTTGCCCCGCTTTGACGAGGATTGGTAAGATGTTTGAAGATGGCAATGAAAATTTTGGTGTCGCTACGAATTTTGTTCCACTTTCCTTGAAGTTGGCTCAAACTACGTTCTTGAGGTGCAACCGTATTGTAATCCTTTAAAACTTTGTCCCAAAAAGCTTCGAAGCTTTGTGAAACCCCTTTCTTTGAAATCTCAGAACGGTGAATCCAACATTCGGATAATATTAGCGCCTCTTCGTCGGACCATCTAACTTGAACCCTTTTTGGTTCTCCTTTTGCTTTTGCTTTTCCTTTTCCTTTTTTCGGCTTCGGGTTCGGTACGGGTTCGGGCTCGGCTTCGGCTTGACTTGGTGACTCGGGCTCGGGTGGAGTGTGGATGTTTCCGAATTGTGGATAGTTTATTGGAGTAGGTGGAAATGGAGAGAAAGCGGAGGATGGTTGGGTTAAAAATCGTGGGTCTCCAAATGGTGGTGGAGTTTGATGGAATGGTGGTGGAGTTTGTAGGAATGGTGGTGGAGTTTGATGGAATGGTGGTGGAGTTTGTTGGAATGGAGCATATGGTGAGAAGTGTTGGTAGTTTTGGTAATTTTGGTAACCTTGAAATTGTGTAGCGTATTGTGAAAAACCGGGGGGTTGACTTGGTGACGAGTTGCTAGATTGAGCGGAAGATGTGGCCGTCAGTGAAGTTGGATTATGGGTCGTGTTCGGAATGGAATTGTTTATTAAATTGTTCCACATATCTTCGCCGGTTGATTGGTTGGGTATCATTTTTTGGTGGTAGAATTTGGTTTAGTTTGTGTAAGTAAAATGGTATTTTTTGGTGGTGGAATATGGTGAAAAGTGTGTATGTGAAATGGGTTAAAGATTGTATATATATTGAGTGAGAATGAGAATGAGATGTGTTAAAAATATGAGTATATGTTGTATATATATAAAATGTTTTTTTTGTTGGTTTCTGTCTACAGCCCACCCCACCAACGGATACATCAATTTTTTTTATTTTTTTTTACTAGCCGTTTGGAACTGACGCGGGCCCCACGAAAATTGATTTTCCTTCGCTTTGCCGACGAAGCCCACCGACGAAGGGCAACCGACACCCCGTGCCAACGGCGTCGGTTGCGTCCCTCGATCCGATGCCCCCAACCGATGTAGCGTTGGCAGAGGTCTAAGTACCTTGTGAGGAAACAAATTGTTCCTGTTAAAACATTTGAATGTGTTAGAAGTACAAATTTAAAATTTAATCCCGACACTAAAAAAAATAAAAAATAATATTAAAATTGCTTACGTCACGCGAGAAAAATCATTTTGGGATAAGTATCTGAGAATGCATACAACTTGTCTCAAATTTCTATTGTATGTATCATAGTTACAGGAGGTGTATTTAATGCATCCAACTTTCAAAAATGGTTTATTGTATGTATCTTGATGATGTGTCGTCTGTTTAAGATGCCACGTAGCATCCTTAGAAGATGACACGTCATCAAAATACATACAATAAACCGTTTTTGAAAGTTGGATGCATTAAATACACCTCCCGTAAGTATGATACATACAATAGACATTCATGACAAGTTGAATGCATTCACATGTACTTAACCCAATCATTTTTAGTACACAAATAGTGTACCACTTACAAATTTAACCTCTCCGTAAAAAACGCAATTCAATTAGGGATACCGATTTAATTATCTATCCATTAACATATATTTCAACATTTTCGAACTTACCGACAACTGATATAAAGCTGGATTAAGGGTCCTAATCGTGTCTTTGTATAATAGTCGTAATTATTATCTCATATCAACGCTAATTAATTATAGATAAAAAAAAAAATTCTATATTAATTTGTTTGTCATTTTCTTTAAATGCAAATAAAAGGAATTATACAAAAAGAGCCTTATCTCTCTTGCATGTGGTGATGATAGTGTGTGTGGTACAACGACTTGTTGCTTCAAACAAAAGTAAAGATTTTGTTGATTGTATTGTATCCCACAAATTATGCAATCAATTCTAACTCCTTTTTTTTAATTGCACCACTTCCTTTTTAATTATGGTGGTGACTACTCGTATTATGTAATGTTTAACTTAATACATTAGTAGATATATTGATCGAGCTTATAATTTTTTTAACTTTATTTAAGATCAAGACAAAAAGTGAGTTTTAACAAAATCGCACGTTCCGGTTTTCCCCAAATTCAAAATTCGTCCTTTACATAGCGCAATATTGTGATGGCTTTAGTGTTTGAAAGAGGCAGCGAAAGTCTTTCTCAAGGCACCACAGCGAAACGAAATGCAAATTAAGATGTCACCTGTCATCGATGATTACATCATCGTAGATCATTAGATCGAAGATTTTGTTGAATGATTATAAGACGGTAAAAGCTATAAGCACTCGTCGAAATTTGGGTGGATCGTGTTGTTGAGAGGCTTAGAATTTTGTTGAGAGGTTTTTTCTTGCGGTTTTATCTCTTATTTTTTTCGTATTTGGTGAGACTATTATACTTCTAAATAAATTTAGTGTAACGATTTGTTGTGTGGGTTTTTAATTTGAGGAAAAACATAACGAATTTGTTAAAAAGGATCAAGTACTCAATCGCTTTATGTGGTGAAATATATCAAAAAAAGTTGCAATTTGCTAGCTAGCATCTATGCTACTCTATCGTTATTTGTTTTAATTAAATAATTACCATAAATATTCTACGTAACTATAGTATTAGTTTAATACGTAGTAGTTTGTACTTTGTAACTTAAATGTGGTTTTCTCAAAATATAGTTAACTTCAATATATGATTATTATTTAAAATATTAATCTTCTCACGACAACAATTTTTTCACGATTTACAGTTGTTTTGATGGTAAGTAAAATATAGATGCGATAACAAGAAACCAAATTGTTGACAAATGACGCCATAACTTACCGAGGTAGCATTCCAATTAATTAGAACAAAATGTATAATTTTGATAATTAAAACTACTACGGAGTATTATTCAAGTCAACATAAAACATGTCTCAGTCAATGAAAGGCATTATTAATTCAATAATTATAAATGACAATTATAAGCAGTCAAAAAATATATTTATAATACGGAGTACATAACTTATAAAATGTATATCAATATTTTTATTTTAATATATATAAATGAAACTTCATCTATATTTAAGGCAACTAACAACCAATAGATTAATATCTAAATATTATAGATAAAAAAAACCGTACTAACATAAAGTTAATTTAATATATAATAATAAATATGTATACATATGTTTAACTTTAAAACAATAATTAATGGCAATGATAGATCATGTATCTAATATGAATGAAATAGAAGATAATTAAATATATGGTTGTAATATTAGATTTAAAATCAATGGAAATATTTATTTTAAATCGTAAATGTGCTACCTAACAACTGCATGGCAGCTCTTTTATATACGTAGTATACTTTTTTAGTCGTTTACTATAACTTTTTTATTCAAAACGTTTATTATTTATCATATTAAATTTTTAAAAAGTTTATAAGGATTCTTCTAAACCATGTTACTTAATTACTCCGTAGTATTTTACTTTAGTTTTCAAATATAAAACATATAAACAAACACGTGATCGAGCCTCATGCAAAGAACGTACGTACTCCGTATGAATTTTGAACACTTTTGCTCTTGTTAGTTACATTTTTCCAAATATATCACGTCACGTTAAACACAAGGCTCAAAAACATAATGAAAGTCTGATTAAAAAATTAACACATTTGTTATAAAAGAACCCTCATGAAAATCTAAGTATTTGAATAATAGAAAAGAAGTACAATACACCTTTCAAGCATAAACGTTGAACACAAGGCCCAAATAATGAAATAAAAATACTATGGCATGTTTGGTAAGGAGCTTTTAAGAACTTTTAGGAGCTTTAATTTTTATTTTTTTTATAAAAAAAACTCTTTGTTAAATTAAAAGTCTTGTTTGGTTGTGTAAGCTGCAACTTTTGTTTTAAAGAAAAAACTGAATTTTACAAAACTAGTAAAATTAGCGTTTCAGATTTTAAAGAGCTTTTGAAACTTCAAATTACATTATTATCGTTGCAACAAATCAAAAACCACCTCGCTATGCATCCAGGTAAGTCTTCCATCTTAGAGCTCTTCCAACGGAGATCGTCGGTTTGTGTCACTTTCAAGTGAGGAAAGTGACACCAATGGCACGGGTGTGTCACTTTGGCTCGTCACTTTCTTTCGTCACGTATCTCACCATCCGTCATGTTTTTCTTCTTTTATTTTTGTGTGTGTATAACTAAAAGTAAAAGTAAATTGTTAAACGTGGGCCCAAAATTAAAAGTGACAGAGTCACTGATGGCAAGGGTTTGTCAGTTTCAATTAGTTTGTAAAAAGTTTACGTGGCGCATACGTAACGCATATGTGGTCAGGGGCTGAGCTAGAAGGGGGCAGTGGGGCAGTCGCCCTCCTAGAAATAAAAATTTATCAAATAAAATAATTTTTAAAGGTAACTAGTGACACTTTAGGATTTTGACCCCCGTAATGTAATAGAAATAAAAAAAAAAATTGCTCCCCCCTCTAAAAATTCTTAGCTCCGCCCATGTACGTGGCACGTCACTTTCAGTCAGTTTATGTCACTATTGAGAAGGGTCTTATGCACATGCGGCCATGCGCTACTCTTCATTTAAATATACTACGTATTTACATATATCTATATGGATATAGATATGTTAGAAAACCATAAAAAATAAAAAATAATCATGAAAAAAAATTTCTTTTACTGAAAACAGAAGGATACTTCTAGGTGTACCATCGATTTCTTTTTATTTCTACTTTTTACATCTGAGCAATGATACTTGTGGCAATTTACCTTCGTGCATACTTGGATATCAAATTGTGTTGATCAAAAGTTTAGACAAATAAGAAAAAAAGTTATGATATTTCAAAATAATTGTTATCATATATGAAAATATGAATATGCTATCTAAAAATTAAATTGATTTAGCATATTATGTTCATGTTTGCCTTTTGATCCGTTTCAACTTGACTTGTATATAAAAAAGTGACTACTACGTTATATTCAATTTGACTTGTATATAAAAAATGACTACTATGTTATATTCGATAAAGTAATTTATGTATACATTGAATATCATTTGTCAAATTTGTTTTTGGCTTTGTTTATCATTTATTTTATGTTGATGTTCTTTTTTGTCATTTTACATTTCAAAGTTACATTTACAGTTAATTTGTCAAAAAGTTTTATAGAAATAAAGGTAGAGCTTACAGCTCTAACCTACAGCTAAAGCATACAGTTACAGCCTACAATTAATTTTGCCAAACATACTCATATATGTACATTTTTTTAAAAAATATCACATTTATCATAAATTACTTATGCAATCTAAGGTTGTCTATAGTTCGTATAATTCAACATAATTTAGTGCAATTGTTCACTAGTAAATTAATCTGGAAGGCTTTAAATTAATTTACTAAAGCAATTCATATTTATTGAATTCAAATTCATCAGATTTCCAATTCTTTTGATGAATTTTAATTCAATTAAACAACAAACATGAACCAGACATATCGTAAAAGTATTAACTACATAAAAAATAAAGTAGTGTACATCTTTGCAAGCATAAAACGAACATTTTCTAAGTCCGTTATTATTATTTTATTCATATAAAACCCGAAGGATATGATTATAGTTCAAGAATTACTGTATTGCTAACGTGTGACTCGTGGTATATGTTAATGTGCATTTAATGAAGTCGAAATATATTAATACTCATTAATTTATTCTAACATATACTCTACTCAAATGTAAGCATAAATCAATTATCAATTATCAATTATAATATTTAATAAAATTTTCATTTCGTTAAATGAATCTTAACGTGTGTTACGGTGACACACGTTAGTAAAACTCGTAAATTAATGGTGTCCTAATTATTAATTTTAAACTTTCCTCATTTTAACGTAGTTAAAACATATCAATTACAGTATATATATACTTAATAATTCCTTTATAAAATCAGATATATTTGTTTATTTTTTCTAATCGAGGTTAATAAAGTTAACGACCGACACTTACACACTTACACTACTAAATTGTCATGAAAGCGAATTATTTGTTTTCTTTCATGTAATTTCTTCATGGTCCCTGTTATTTTTGCCGTTTTCCACTTTGCCCCTTCCTTTTATTTAATTTCTCTCCTTCTGTTGTTTTTAATTCTTGTGTTGTACGTAGTATGTATATATTACACGTGAACTAATTAGGAAATGATTTCGAGACAAATATTTACGTAGGTTTATTGTGCTTGGAAGGCTCGTACCCTTTCATGTACCAATTTAATATTGTTTTGGGTACAAAATGTCACGGGTTCAAATCCTATCATCCAGGTGCGGAGCTAGAGGGGGGCAGTGGAGACAGTCGCCCTCTATAAATCAAATATTATCGAAAAAAAATAATTTTTATTTTATTTTTTTTAAAGTAATTGGTGACAGATTAAAATTTTGACCCCCCTAATGTGAAAAAATAAAAAAATAGCCCCCTTTTAAATTTTTTAGCTTCGCCCTTTGCTGCATCCCTATCTATTACTACTCTTTTGAGTAGTAATGAGGAATTTTTGAGATCAATTCACATTGGACATATCATATAGAATTGGGGAAAGATTGCTAACTTGTCTGACTGGGCTTAAAACATTCTTGAATGCTAAAACCAAATGCCTAGATCGCAAAAACGTAGACTTAAGATAGGGGAAGACAATAGAACTTTGTCCATATTTATATTTTGGTATATAAATTTTGAACTAGTTTGTTTGTATTCAATTTCAGTCATTTTAAAAATGTTTTCAATTGATACACACATAATTTTAAGTAAACAGTATGATCATCACCATTAATTCAAAACTTTACGCATTAATGGGCTTAGTTTCAGGAAATGTATCAAACTTGTGCACAATATCAATTGTGTTTATCAAATTTATACTCGTCATTTTTAATGCATTTAACGTTCAAAAAAGGTGTTTTAGTGTATTTTGATGACGTGTCATGCGTTTAAGGTGCCGCGTGGAATCGTCAGAATTCAACACGTCAACAAAAATTCCCTGAAATACACGAAAACACCCTTTTTGAAAAGTTAGATAGATTAAAAATGACAAGTGTAAGTTTGATACACACAACTTATATTATGCACAAGTTAAGTGCATTTTCAAAACACTAACCCCTTTATGTAGTGCACAAGTATAATTTAAGTGATGAAGCTAATAGTATGAGCATATATTCCATGTGATGCGATTACCTTATATCTTGACACTCATTTAGTGATCTA
The DNA here is from genome assembly GCA_963422505.1 of Pseudognaphalium luteoalbum. Classification (NCBI taxonomy): domain Eukaryota; kingdom Viridiplantae; phylum Streptophyta; class Magnoliopsida; order Asterales; family Asteraceae; genus Pseudognaphalium; species Pseudognaphalium luteoalbum. Next base: position 5,793,698 of record OY730193.1, on the reverse strand, counting down.
AATCTTATGATTTGATTGATCTAAATTTTATTATTGTGCGTTTGATTTATGAAATATTTTTGGTGGAAATGGAATTCCAAAGATTGTGAATGTCATTTAATGAAGTAATTTGATGACTTACAAATTAATTAATTAATTAATTAATCAAGAACTTTATAAAAATTGAATTGAGATTCCAATTTCATCAAATTTCATTGAATTTTTTAACCAAACGCAACCTTAGGGTTATGACTATTAGTGTTGTATGTTATAATCCATATTTGTCTAAATGTTGTATATGATGATACTTATATATAATCAAAACCTTTATTGTGTGAGATTTTAAGTTGTGTTTGGTTCGCGTAATTCATCGAAATTAGATAGACTTGAAATTTCAATTATATTCTATATGAGTGTTTGGTTCATGAATAAATTGATTTTGATGTTATCAAATTTATTCACTCAAAGAAATTTACATTTTTTGTAATTCCACTTACTTTGATGAATATATTCTAATTCTATCAAATATATTTCACGAATTAAATGCATTGTCAATTTATTTTTTTATCACATACAATGCTTATGACCGATAACGCAATAAGTTTGGAAAGCTTATAGGACCTTATCAGTATGTTTTCTATATTATCAGTAAAAAAAGTCATAAATTCTCAATTAAAATACTCATTGTTGCTCTCATATATACTATTTTTCGGAAAAGTAATTATCCTATCACTATTATCACACGGATATATACAATAATTTACAAATATTTACATTTTATTCCGTCTCTGAACTTAGGCCCTCAATTTCAAAGTTAAAGGGTTATCTTGATACGGCTAGTGAAACGACTCTTTCATATAGATATATACAAATTATTAATTAAAATTAAGTCAAAGTTCTTCTAAAAAAAGTCAGAGATCTCAATTAGGAATATTGCAAATACTTTAAAATGCTTTTGGACTTATATGAAATAAATATATAAAAATATAGGGGAAGGTTGTCGTAGGATCACTTATTATCGTAGGAACCGTAAGAACGAGGTTTTTTTACTTTTAAATTCAACATATGTACACGTTTTGCAAAAAAAGTTATGCCAAAATTATTAAACTTTTATTCTCTTTAATATTAGATTAACTAAAAAATAGAAATAAAAATATGATACACAAATTAAAATTGTGTATCACAACCTTTTAGGTGTGATACTGTGATACACAAAAATAAATAAATTATGATGTGTATTACATTTTTTAAAAAAAAAAAAAATTCATAGTAAAGAGCACACAATTTTAAGAATTTTGATATAAATTTTTCATCAAAAACATTATATAACCTTAAAGTTAAAAGTAAATATGTGTGTTCCTACCGTTCCCACCATAATAAGTGTTCTTACTTGAACATTGTCATAAAATCAAAAATATATCCACATCTAACTCACTCCATTTATTACGGGAAGATTAATTGTATACTATTATTAAAAGTTATCGAAATTTATACTCGTTAGTGTATAAGTTAATATTAATAAATATGATTTATAATAAGGGGAAAGTGAATAATTAGTCATCTAACTTGTATGAACCTCCAAATCTACATAGATTTCCTTATAAATTCACTACAATTTTTACTTAAACCTAAACTTCTCTTATGTAAAATGCAATCTAATAATGGAGCATATATAATAAACATTTATTTCTAAAATTACAAATGTTGAGATAGTCGTTGGGTTATTGGAGGGATTAAGTAACTACTAACTACCATTGAAACTCACTAGCTCCCCCTTCCACAAAATCAACATTTTAGTTATCGGGTTGTTGAAAAGGTTTGTTATTTATCTTTCATTTTTAAAAATAGACTTGTGAACAGATTACAAATTACATGGTTGTTATGTGTATATATCATTAGTATTATCATAACTTTTAAAAAGAATATTATCAGAAAACAAGCATTAAATAAGAAGGTATAATTAAATATGTGTAGTGTGTGATCAAAATTCAACACTTGTGATTATGATACATTTGATCAAGTAAGTAATATCATTTTCCCTATAGACAAGGGCACATGCTTTTCTCCTACAAATCAAAAGTTTCATGGGACCCCTAAACAACCCTTTTGCTCCTCTCTATTTTCTTTTTATGGTAATATTCGGTAGCACAATTTTACCACGCAACGATGTCCTAGCTTACTCATTGAAAGAATTTGGCGTGATTGAAATCGGACGATGATGACATGGCGTTTAAACGACATCCGCAATTGCCACTTGTTAATATTCACGTGTCATCGAGCCATACGGACGTGTACATGTGAGGACTATCATCTCTCACATGCATACTCATTCAAGCCGAACCATTTTGCCAAACTACTTATCATGTTATTTCTAGCCAGCTACTGCAAATGTGGGAATAATTGGTATCTATCCATAGACACATATGAAATTAATTTATTCAGTTATTATACTATTTTGTGATGGGTTTTCTTCACATTACATAGTGCACAATTGTATGATTGTTAGTTATTGGTCAATTTTAAGCTTACAATTTGAACAAATGACCAATAACTTTAAAGATGCACATCATTTTTCAATTGGGCATTAATTTGTGGAAAAAGTGTTTGAGCCATGTTAGTTGATGGGTTAAGATGTGGGGGATTAAAGATGGTGATTGGTAAGGTGGATAGTGGCATTGCAACCAACCCATCTACTTTGGACACGTGTCACACAGTTGAAAATGCCACATGGCAGTCACTCTCTACCAATAGTTAATCTTCAAAGATTGCACATGGGGGTTCCATTCATGTTTTCACATCATACAATTAAGTTGAAACTTGAAAGTACATATACATATCTCAAATTCAGAATTTTCAACATGAAACCGGTCCTTATTTTATTGCACAATTTGTGGCAAATTAAGCTCCTTTTCATCATACAGCAATGATAGATTCTATACTGTTCAAAAAAATGTCTAATAACTGATACCCAACCATGAATTAAATGAAATATAGCTTAACTGTATTTTATGGGTTGGTTCTTTAAATATCAATTTATTATACATAAATAAATCAAGCAAAGCTTTTTTTGTACTCTACACATATCAAAAGGTGATATGAAACAACGTTAACGAAGCATATTTAGATGGTTTATGTTTGTAATTATGATAATTAAGCTCAAATGATTAATCGTTATTCATAGAGCTGTTGTTTTTAGACATTTAAAAAGTTGAGAATACTTTTCTTGTTGGTCGTTCGATCTGTTGACCCAAATCATAAGTCTAATCAAGCCCAATAAATAAACTAAAATGGTTTTGGGTTAGTAGGCTGATGTGCTTAAAATCCAATTATAACTATTTATCTTTATTCAGGTCAGATTTCAAGTATTGTCAAGAATTGTGTCTTTAATTATAATAATTTGAAACATTATGCATACAATATAGTAAGAAAATTATAATTATATACCGCTATATGTTTTAAATCAATTTTTATTAAAGGATGATATGTAATTTGAAAAAAATAAACACCACATGTAACATTTTTGATAGCGCTACATAACACGAGTAACGTGCTACGATCCTTACTTGGACATCACTTATCACATTTTTTTAATACAAAGTCCTTGATGTTATTTGACTTTCGTATATATATCCTTTATTATTATATTACACATATACATTATGGAATGGAAATATGTAGAAAATTGCAATTTCGATATATCGTCTTCTCAAATAGCTTTTTGTGTGAGACTTCACGTGATAATATGAACTTATTGATAGTACTTTGGGGCTGAGACTTCACAATAATACTATGGAATATAGTATGTTTGTATTGGGCTAAGTTTGTTGGGCCACATTTTCGTAATCAAACTGATTCTCTCTTGAATTATTTTGACCGTTATACTGTTATACATGAGAATGTGATCCACATTAGTATTTCCGCTGTATAGAATTAATCAACTAAAGCGCCTATGTAACGTTTACTTCCGCAATTATTAAACAAAATTGCGTTTAGTATTGGTTGACCAAGTGTAATTGATATTTTGTAACCTTATCATTATCTATTGACGAAATATAACTCAAGTGTAATTGATATTTTGTAACCTTATCAATTATCATTATCTATTGACGAAATAAAATTATAGCAAGACACGTGTAACTTTGTGCTTTCAAAAAACACACGAAGTATCTCATTTTGTGTCGAAGAAGGTAACGTAATTGTTGGGTTTGTGTCGATGCAAGTGATTAACTTTAAAATTATCAAATGCTTAACATTTGAAAATGACCGGATTGGTCACGTAATGACATAATACCTAGATCGACGCAAAACCAACAACTTCATTACTTACTTTATTAATAAAATGGGGATCGTTAACTAACTCGGTACAAAAGTGAAAATTTGTTGTCGATCTATTACGTTAACCCAAAAGTTTTAATAGGTAGTTTTGTGTTTGTAATTTGATGGTCTCTCAAAATTAGGGTGCTTTTAGTTATGGAAGATTCTTACATTTTTTCACAACTTTCACAAATAAAAATTTAAAAAATTAACAAATGTGTTCAAGTAGAGGTTTTATGGGGAAAAAATAATTTAGGGTTTCCTACATTCCTAATGTGGAAAATGAAAAGTTCATCATTTACATATGAACGCGTTCTTTGAATTTTCTACGGCTTTCGAGAGACACATAACTCTAAAATAACTAAAAATTAAAAATTAAAATAATTTTCCATAATTAAATGTGCCCTTAGAGTGTGTTTGGTTCGTGGGATTTGGTGGGATTTCGTAGGATTTGGAATTGAAATTCTATGAAATGATGCATTTGGTTGGGGGATTTTAAATACAATGGGATTATGAAATGCCTTGAATTTCGTACTTGTTATTGCATCATATAAAGATTACACGGGTTCTATAATTATCGCTTACATGTGTTTGAATTCATCTTGATTTCTAACGAACAAATTACATAGCTAAAAAAATACTTCATGTACAAAGGTTTTTATATTGGAATTCTATTCCAATTGATGCAAACCAAATAGGTAGAACATTTGAAATCCCATCATTTCATATTATTTTAAATCCCATCATTTCATATTCCATGGAAATTTAAATCCCATGGATTTTAAATTCATAGGATTTCAAATTCACGAACTAAACGACACCTTAGTGTTTTTGCTTTTCTTCTAAGTACACAAAAGCTATTTCAGTTGTAGTTAGTAAAAATATTTCAACCTTTGATTTATTAAATCAATGCAATTAGTAATAATATTTCAACCTTCAAATTTATTTATCTAATGCAATGCATAAAATCAATACAATATGAACATCTCTGATCGTGATTATCACTTGTAAACTAGATATAATGGTAACTTATGCAAATGGATTTTCGATCACATATATTTGTGTGACACCCCGCAAATTTAAACGTGATTACGTACACTAAATATTTGCATTTTAGGTTAATTCCCTAACTTAGAGTGAATTCGCAGCACTTTTTAGAGGTAAGTCTAGCAAAATCAAACTAGTTAATACGCGTAGTAACACATAATTCGTAATTAGTATAGTTACAAAACATTCGGAATGAACCCGACAAAAATATGGACGTTGGTGACAATATTTTTAAATAATGTGCATTTATTCAAAGGAACATTTTTACCTTAATATATTACACAATGTGCGTTTTGTTAACATGTAACCTTACACGACTAGAAACCCGCGAACCCAAGACCAAACCCCTTTTATTCCCATTCCTTCCTCATTCCCTTCATTTTTCATCTCATCTCTCTCTCTCTCTACAAACACACACACCCACACTCTCTCACTTCCCTCTCTAGAAATCGGTCACCACCACCGCCGGACCGACGTCACCACCACCATCGAAATCATCACCATCATCTCCAACACCGAGAATCTTCATCATCCCATCTCGTTTCGGCTTGAAATCGACATTTGCTAAGAAAACCCGAATTTGCACTATGTTTATTATCATGTTATTAAGTCCACACAACAAGAATATACCCAAAAAATCGTTCAAAAACGTTTTAAACTCAAAATCGACATTTGCTAAGAAAACCTGAATTTGCACCTTCAAAAATAGTTGTAATATAACCTCATATGTTCACGACGTTAAGAACTTACCCGGGCTTAGGTTTTGCTAGCACTCGAACATACTTAGCTCACCAAGTGAGTTCACAGCCCCTACTTTTACCGTTTTACTACTTTTGAACAGGGGTGGAAAACATAGCCAACTGTTTTTACTTTCACGATTGTATACCTGTTTTACTCGAACGATTCAAGTACTTTTGAACTGTTAAACTTATGCACAAACTGGTGTTATGAAATAACGTTTTCATACTACAAACTATTACAAACGAGTTAAACTATACTTGATAAACCGGAGAACGACCGATACTGTTTGGAAATGCTGGAGAACGACCAGCAACACTTTTTACAAAACTAATTTGGAAGTCCCTACGTCTTGGGCATGCGCACAAAGTCTCTACTTCTTGAGAAACTAATGGTCCCTACTGACATGGACCAGATCCTACTGACTTGGATCAGGGATACTGACTTTCCCTACTATTCTGGTTTTACCCTTCTGACTTGGGTACTCGATCCTACTGACTTGGATTAGGGATACTGACTTTCCCTACTACTCTGGTTTTACCCTTCTGACTTGGGTACTCGATCTTACTGACTTGGATCAGGGATACTGACTTTCCCTACTACTCTGGTTTTACCTTTCTGACTTGGGTACTCGATCCTACTGACTTAGATAAGGGATACTGACTTTCCCACGAATCATTTTATAGGACACTGACATTCCTGTAACAACTAGTAAATTGTATCTTGGATAACATTCCACGATTACTACATTTTGGGTAACATCCCACGATCACTACATTTTGGGTAACATCCCACTACTTTTACACTTGGATAACATTTCAAACGAAACTATTAGACTTTGAGGATAACAAGCTTACTCAAACTTGGTTTAACAATTGCAAACATAAAATATGTGAATTCACTCAACCCCGTTGTTGACTTTTACTATGTTTTTTAGGGAATTAGCAACATATGTAAGAACCACATGCACATTTGGAACATAGGCGACCCTTGAAGCTTTAGGATGCCAACTTTTGAAACATATGGATTTCTTTTATATAACTAAAGTTGTTTTAGTCATATTTACGAAATCTACTTTTGTAAACATAACTACTTTCACGTTTGTACAATTCGATGAATTGTAAAACTTTGTAACTATTACTATTGACATCTAAATATATATGTTCGGTTGTAATCATATGCTCTGATACGTATGCACGTACAATGTTGGTGTCATTACCCCAATACTTAACTAAATGCTTCCGCTAACTACAATCAACGGATTTGAGGGTGTGACAATTTGTATTTACAACTATTGTATATTTTGTGATTGCTGACACGTTTGAAGATTGTGAATATCAAAGAGATGATCTATTTTTTGTTGTAAATTATATTTATTGTGATAACTTATTATTATTTTTTGTTATTATAATTGATTGAACTATCTTATTTATTATCATACATTTCTCTGAACGTTTTACCAAAAAGGCGAATCGACACTTCGTTAAATGGAAATGTAATCCAAGAAAATTTAAAGAAAAATAAAAAATAAAACCAGCTAATAAATTGAAAATTCTATATATGTGTGAAGGTTAGTTTCAAAATTATAAAAAATACCTGACTATTTAGTTGATGTGAAAATATAAAGTGAATTAGCAACATCAGTGCATAGATTGGGCAATCCAAATATCTTGTTAATATTCATATTAATTAACTTGTAACTACAACTATAATTAAATGAAATTAAACATTGCTTTAAGTTATACGCTTTAATATTTATTATGATCGTGTTATACCAAGTTTATTAGAGAGTGATTATACGAAGAAACTTGTTGATAGCAAGACACCTAAATAAGAAAAGGTAATCACTCTACTAATGAAAAAATATTTATCGTATTTTTCTATGCTTTTAAAATGTATAATTACATTATAATTCAGATTGAGCCAAGTACTTTATAAGATAACAAGCCTAATATATATATATATTTTTAAATCGCATAAACCAATGCAAAGGCCTTGTGAATTCATCATGCCCTCTTGACTTCCCGTGCCATTTTTATACTTTAGCGAATTTTTGAAACCCAAATCAATCCTTGTACTAACTATCACTTGTGAGAAATTTTCAAATTTGTTTTTAAAACCCTAGAAACGAGAAAATGATCAATCAACTTATAATTCGAGCAAATATTATTTCCTTTTAGTTCTTTTTCATAATATGATTGATTGGATATAGTGTTTTGATTTTTCTCTACACGAGCATCAATCAATGCGGAAAAAATTATATAATACTCATGTATTGCTAAATCGTCTTGCTGAATTCTCCATTCTAACAGAAGTACATCACATTTTCTTAGCAGAAATAATCTTGAAAAATCAATTTTGTGAAATACTATTATCGCTATTTTCTCTATATATGCGAAATTGAGTGATATATTGTGAAAGAGAACATTGAGTTTGATATATGTTGCAAAATAGTGAATCCATTTTGTATATCAGTGTTATGATATCTACACCTTTTAGAAAACCAAAAGAAGTTATTTTTTATTTTTTTTATTGATTGATTTAATATTTACTTTAAATAAGAAATTTATTAAAAGTACCTAAGTTGCTAAAATAGAGTTTCTTTGCGTAATTTACAAGTCCCGCTTGCTCGTAAAACATCACACTAGTCAAGTCGGTCAACTTCTTACAGAAACCCTGGTTCACCACCACCACCACCACCACCATCACCACCACCACCTACCACCATGGCCAGTGATGATATAATCGACGACAAAACCACCACTATACGAATTCTATGCCGCAAACTTTTACTCATCAGGAAACCCCTATCAGGCATTCAATGGCTAATCGGTTCACGTTTTCTACCGTCGTTCACCATCGTTTCAACCGTCCGATGCATTCACTCTCATCCGTCCGATCCTCTCTCCCCCAATTTCGCAAAAGAATCAGGTATAAACCCTATTTTTATAATTCGACTTGATTTTAGTGTAATTCGATGCATTATTATATTCATGATCTCGTAATAGCACTGAATTTGATACACAAGGCTTCATATATATGTATTGTATACTTGTAGTCTAATAAGGTTTGTAAATGTATACGTGTTTGAGTTTTGTTGGATTATTGTTTGGGCAGATGATCTGAGGGTGTTAATACCTAGGGGATTTGAAGTAATTGGGGCTTTGATTGTTGGTAGTGTTAACTCGAATGCTGAAGTGTTGGCTCGAGCTGCGGTAAATGCATCAAGTAGAATGAGGAAGGAACTTCATCAGTTAGAGGATTGTGGTTTGGTTGGAGGTGTTGTGGATCCAAGTTCCGGAAAGATACGCTTTTTTGTATCGAATTCGGTACTTGAGTTGGTGACGTCTGTTGTGTATGAAGATCAGCCTGAGAATTATGTCTGGGAGAGAGGGTGTATACTGAACTGTGAGCTTCCGATTAAGTTGCCAGTGTATTATTCTGTGAGGGATCCAAAAGGTACATTGTTTCTATTTCTGTTTTATATATATATGTGCATGTAGTGTCAATAATCTATATGCTGTGTAGTTCTTAGGCATGGTTTGTTTGTCACATGTAACCTATGTACATAGTATTTGAAGTTGGTGTATGCTCTTGCAACACTTGGTTGGTGAAGGCCAATTATGCTCAAACTGTTTTGTTATCGAATGTCGAATGTTTTATTGCTATGTAGCTGATCATCTTTGAGAAGTGTATTCTATCATATGGTAATTAATATAGTGATTTAGTTGTTAGTATGTATCTTAATGAGAACAAAAGCATAGTAGTTTGAATTTGGAAGCATTTTTTAGTTGACTTAGGTTGTTTGAGGCAGTGAGGCACAATAGAGTGAATAGACCATGAAGCTTGTAGCTATCATTTAATGTACAATAATGTGTCAAACTGTCAACATGCATCTTTGTTCTTAGAGTGATGCAACATAACCGTGTTATACTTTGTCTCAGATGCTGAACTTATGCTAACACGTGCAACTGAGGCTGTCGGTGCTAAACTTAGAGACCCTAAAACTACATGTGTGCTACAAACACCTGATGAGTCTGTGATTATTCGTAACAAGGATCTGGATCTCCCAGTAGAGTCTTTATTGTGCTCTCACTTTTCTTCTAAAGATAAGAACCATAAATCCTGTTCGGTAGAGGTAATTTCATATCCAATGCACTCATTTGTGTTGATTTAACATGCTTCGTGCTTTTAGTTGGTTCTTATCAAGCTCTGGTAGCTTTAACTATTGTTTGTTTTAATGGTTTTTTTTTTCATTTGCATCTTTGTGATAATTTTTTTACTTAGAATGCAGATAAAATCCAAGTATCCTTCTTTCTTGCTACATCAGGAGCCTCTTTAAAACCTTCTGCCCCTCTGGCTGAATATATTCCAGGTATTTAATGGTTTTAACAAGGAGTGTTTGGGTGTGCTTTTTGAGAGAGTTTTCATGATATTGAATAATCAGAATCAAATAATTAAATGTAGGTACCAACCTGTCTTTTTGGGTGCTTATTCCTTCTAAGAGAGTGTCTGGGTTTGCAATTTCAGAACAGATTTTGCATTTTTAAAATTTCGTTTTGGAAAAGCATGTACCAACCTGCTTTTCCAAAACTGTGACAAAACACGAAAAATCATTTTATTTGCCGAATACCTTCTGATTATTTACGTTTTGCAAATGTGATAATTAAATAATCTCTTGAAAAGGCAATCCCAAACACCCCCTAAATAGGCAGGTTATAAGTCCTTAAAAGAGTGTTTTGGAGTGTTAATATGTTTTAAAGATGAGCAATAAATGAATTAGCACTTAAGCAGTCCCCAACACCCCTAAAATGGGCAATAGAATTAACACCCCTAAAATGGGCAATAGAATTGACATTTGGATGTGCTTTTGCTCTTTGAAGCTATAATAATCAGATAATTAACTATTTGAGTGTTTTGCACTATAAATTGACCTAAAATGATATTGTTATGATTGGGTATGGCAGTTTCTGACACGACACGAAATAAACGGGTTAGAGTTAGGTCTAAACGGGTCTACCTGCTTAACCCGTGCAATAAACGGGTCGTGTTTGGGGTGGGTTGTGGAAAAACGGGTCCACCTGGAAACCTGTCTAAATATATTATAACTGCAACATGCCTACCTGTTAAACCTGGTTACAACCCATTTAACTCAAGTTCCCACCCAACCCGTTTATAACCTTCCAACCACCTGTCTGGCTTGTTTAGGTAAATGGATTACATGGGTGGTGCACAGGCTACGTGGGTTAAAAGTGTCTGGGATAAGTTGGTATATTTTGACCAGATTATATAAACGGGTTGTTCGGTTTGGGCCATGTATATGCCCCCCCTATTTACTAAAAGAGACGTGACCTGTGAAAAGGGAGTGAAAGTTTCTCAGATAAGTTAAAAGAAGTGAATATGTAACTTTTTTGACCTATTTGTATTTAATTTTGGTGCAACTGGTAAGAAACTTTTTATTTGCAAAGTATAATTTTTTTGCCAGACTTTAAAATCTGATTATTCTACTTCGAGTCACAATAATTAGATATTATATTTCAGAAAGCACATCCAAAGATCCCCATAGTTAACTATTGGCTTGTCCCATATGAGTAAAGACCCTCTCCTTAATTATATGCTCTAATATTGCTCTAGGATTCCTTGTATCTGCTCTGTTGGTAAAATCAAGTTGTTCTTAGGTTTTCTTTTTTTGAGTAATATGATTTTTATATATTATTGGAGCTACAGGGGAAGCCAAGCTTCTAGTTGTTGACTTTAAACTACAAGTTATCTGTTTTGCGGCGAAGGATTTTCCGCTGACAGATGCAGTTTCAGAATTGATCATACCTGGGTTAGTTGACCAATTACATATATTGAAGAACATGACCGCACCTTATCTATTATCACAACACCCAAAGGTTAAAATATGTTCCTTCATATATTTCATCTTTCCATATACACTTAACTTGCTCTTTTAGTTATTGTGAACTTGATTTTGTACAGCTACATTCATATCACTTCAATCCTCCAGGATTTCTGCATCCGATAACTGCCATTTATGAATCAGTTTATGGTGAGACAGAAATGAAGCAAGGTACGATGCAGTCTATGTATTTAACGGTCATTGCTGAGTATAGAATTGTCTATTAGAAAAAAAAAGTTAGCTCTTCTATAAGCCTACCTTAATATAATAATATGCATGTAATTAACAAGTAAACAAGAAGTTAGATGGCTCAGAATTGGTAGGTTGGGTTGTTTCTAGTATCCATTTAATGTAATATTCTATTGTTATAGGAAAGTATGTAGGAGGTTAGGGTGGCCATCTCGACCTGTTTGTGTATTGGTCAATTTGGGTTATGTATTGTTTTGAACAGGAAAATACATAAGCTAACTATGAAGGAAAAAGATGAAAGTCACCCTCACCCAAAGAGTATTAATCAATCCTGCTAAATCAAATTATTTATTATTCAAATTATATATTAATAAGAAAGGCAAAGTTATCGGACATGTAGTATTTTGGGTCAGACTGCGTGCCATTAAGTTACCTATTTTGACCACACCAGCCCCACCCATCTTGCCACATCTGATCTGAATACACTTTGGATGACATTGACCCAAGGGACCCGTATTGTTGTTGTTGCTGCTAATAAGTTGTAGTTTTTACTCATTTGACCCTCTAGAGAGAAAATATTACACAAATCAAAGATTTAGTCATGTAGGTAAATTGGGTGGGTGGTGTGGGGAGTAAAATTGGTGTCTTAATACAATTTTAATTGAGTATAAAGAGTACATATGCAAAGGGGATTTTATATGGCTCTAGACATAGGGCGAAAAACTGTTCTTTTTCCCTGTCAATGTCTTTGGTGTTACATTAGGAAATATGTTGATTCTTGAAGTGGACGGTAAGTAGGTTTAAAACTGTTCTTTTTCCCTGTCAATGTCTTTGGTGTTACAATAGGAAATATGTTGATTCTTGAAGTGAACGGTAAGTAGGTTTACCTAACTTTGACATTCACATTGCTTTCTTCAGTTGAAATCAGAAGATCTCTTCACGTGAGGTTGGGATTACCTTTAGATCGTCCTCTTTTAAGAATCGCTAGTGCCTTGAACTTGTCAATTGCAGAGGAAGGTGCAAGTGGCAACTCCTTTCGGAAGGGTAATCATATGTTACATCTTATATATCTATGTACTAATTGATGTCAATATGCACATCTTGGTCCTTACGTTTGCTGACATATGGTCCCAAAATTAGGAACTCCTTTGCTCAAGGATGTACACATTGGGATCCCAAGTAGTGGAGGTAAGTAGTTTCACAAATTCTTTTATTAGAGTTGTTGGGATGTTCCTCTTTTCAAGTAGTTATTGCAACTTGGATAATCTGTTAATGAAAAGTTTAAATGGTTTGGTGAAATTTCTTAGATGCCTCTTGGAATCTGATTATGCTGACAAGAGGTGGATAACTGGGAGGTGTATTTACACCGGAAAAAATTACTTCGTATACCAAGCGATGTATCTTGGTGTATGGAGTTTTTTTGTTTGTGTAAATACCACTACTTAAATTTTTAACCCACTTATATGGAAATCCCTCAATTCAACTTGTATTCGATTGCAACAGATCAAAGGGGTTAGGTATACAAAGATTAAAAAGTGAGCCAAAAAGCTTTGGCTAGTTTGCCAAACCTGACTCGTTCTGACTTTGACATGCACCCGTTTTGGCTCCAGTACTCGGCCCACCCGTTTCACCACTTTATCAGAACACTCGTATCAGAATCTGTTATAGCTGAATGCCCAAAACTTATAAGTATTTACTTTAGATGCACATATGAAAACCCCGTGATCTGTTGTGGGTACTGTGTTTTTGAAGATGTTTATGATCTTAACCAGCCACGTAAAAGTTGATACTCTGTTGCAGTTCAGGATGGAGTTGCATCCCTGGTTCAAGGTTCCTATGAGTACTATCATTACCTTCAAGATGGTTTCGACGACTCAGTACATTTCTTTTCAATTATTTAGACTTGGAGATGAAAACCTACTTTATCTTTGCTGGTAGAAAGAACTCAAGAAGGAACCATTTTCTGATGAATATTCTTATCTTATGTCAGGGCTGGGGTTGTGCTTACCGCTCTCTGCAGACCATAGTTTCATGGTTTAAAGTTCAACAATACACGTCTATTGATGTTCCTTCACACCGGTATGACTTTTTTATATAAATGAAATCAGAGGTAGAATAGTATAGTAATATTAATATATCATTCAAGTACTAAGAAAATCAGTCAGATTATTACCTAAAGATGTATGGTATATCTGAATGTACTTGGACATTCAATACCCGTGCCTAATATTTCTAAAACATGGTAAACTGGAAGGCTGAGAACTGCATCTTCTCAGGGAAATACAAGAGTCACTTGTAGAAATTGGAGATAAGGACCCTTCATTTATTGGGTCGCGCGAGTGGATTGGTGCCATTGAACTAAGCTTTGTTTTGGACAAACTCCTCGGTGTGAGTTTAATTGTTTCCTTATTATTTTTTCTTTGCAAGTGATGTGCACGTAGTTACACACTAGGTTTTAAATGTGATTGGTTTAATCGAAATGCTAGCTAACACACAATATTGGCAAGTGTAAGTATAGCTTAGGCCAGACCATGTTGATCACAGGGATCACTAATTTTTGAGGTCTTGTCACGGACATGTCACATATATATCGCAGGCTGCAACAGGTTTGCGACCAGAATGCGACCTGGTTGCGACAGGTTTGCGAGCGGGGTCCGTCATTGGACCTCGGTGCGACATTTGTTGCAGGCTACGATAGGTTGTCTCAGGGTGCTAGCTGTATGTCGCACCCGTGACTTGTGGGTTTTTAAAAATGTTCGTTTTGCATCTTTTTTTCTACTGTGTTCTCTTCTAATTTTCGTCTGTCCAAATCTTCGTGAATAGCAAATATGAAACAATTAAGTACCACTATCATGGCTTTTGCTATTCAAATTGGATTGTATGAGTCGAATAACGCTTCCTAAAGTATGTTTGTTTTAAGCCATATCAGCAAGGTCTTAGATGTCCTCTAATAAAGACATGTTCTACTGTGTTTTAAGCCATGATAGTGGTACTTTGGATGTGCATTTATATGTATCATCTTAGTCCAAAATTGTTTTACCCGTACATTTTACCTGATTAGTCGAATCTGATTCAGAATGGAACCAAAGAGGTCTAAGTGCAATTCCAGGCCGTACAAAATTTTTTTTTTTATCAGGATGATAAAATTCTTACGCATATACTGAATACTGATTATCGTGCTTTCAGATTGTGATATCGTCCAGGTATCCATACACCCCCTAACAAAGTTCTGTTATCTCACCCATGAAAGTGGCAACAGTTATTCTTGTTGGAGTGTTTCATGATACTTGCAACATCTGTTATCATAAAAGATCATAATATAATCGGTTGTTGCACTCATGATTTGTGTAGTTGGTGTCTTTATTAGAGGACATCTAAGATATTTGAGTATTTAACAAATAGTCAGAGTTAAAGACAATTATTACTGTGCAGTAGATCATCAACATAACTTGTCTGACATATATCAGGTAACCTGCAAGGTCATAAATGTAAGATCAGGAGATGAATTACCTGAAAAATGTAGAGAACTCGCGATGCATTTTGAGACCCAAGGAACACCAATAATGATTGGTCAGTGACGTATCACTTCTAATATTGTATATCATACCATTGTCAGCATTTAACAACTCCTAAAGGCACCATTGAGGTGGCTAAATGGGTCTGTCTGGTTATTGGTAATTTTTTTTGGAACTTCTCGATATGAGTCGGGTTGGATTGATGTGAAACATCTTTTTCTTAATATTATCTATCCCTAGAAAAGTTAAAGTCAAATATGTTTATTTCAATGATAAAATCTTTTGAATAACATGATTTAAGACTTAAGAGCCTCTCATTTGTAAGTAAATGAGTCGAAATGGCCACACTCAAAGCGACTACGCATTTAAATGGCTTAGGTGAGCACTGATTATTCACTTTGGTTATTAACACATATACAGGAGGTGGTGTTCTTGCGTATACGCTTTTGGGAGTCGATTACAATGAAACAAGTGGTGATTGTGCGTTCCTAATCCTTGATCCTCACTATACTGGCAGCGATGATCTAAAGAAAATAGTGAATGGTGGGTGGTGTGGATGGAAAAAAGCTATCGACAGCAAGGGGAAACGTTTCTTCTTGCACAATAAATTTTACAATCTCTTACTCCCACAGAGGCCAAACATGGTTTGATCTCAAGCACACTGGTATATTACGGATTCAGTAACCCTACACATTCCAAAGGTCATCTCTCTATAACGGATGTGCAATCTAGTTAGTGTTCATGACAATGGGTCCCAAATGTATTCATTCGTCTTACTGGAAAAGAACTGTTCTCGTCATAGTTTATACAGTTTGAGGAGAGAATGGGAGAAGATAAGAGACCATGTTTTGTTTGTTTGATACCAGTAAAATCGAAATGGGACTTGTATATGAAGAATGGAAGATGGTGAAACCTTATTTCAATAAATGTTTGTCTGATCCATTTAGATTATTCAACGTTTTGATTTGTGGGTTTATTGCAATTAGTCTATCTATTATAGATTTATATATCTGATGCCTAAACTTGTGCCTTTTATTCTCATTTTGGGTATCCAATACATACAATTTACAATTTTCAGTTATATTGTATAAGCAATTTACAGCTTTGACCTTTTGATTTAAACAAGATAAGAAACTTATGCTGTGCTTGGTTTGTAGGATTTCCTTAACATGAGATAGAATTGGAATCTCAAATTTATTGATCTTTGGTGCAAGAATGAGTTGAATTGAAAGTCCTCAAATTCTATCACTTAAAGGATTCACATGCTTTAATATTTCAATTTATCTAATGAATTGCGATTTCATCAAAATCTTTCCGTGAACGCAAACATAATATCTATATTTATATCCAACTTTACATTGTTTAATAGTCTTGATGAAAATTAGTCTGCTTAATAACTTTATTGGTGACGAGTGATGATAACAAGTTAACAACAAAGAAAATCAATGAGACATGCAATTAATAATGACTTAGGTCTATTTTCTATGTTTAAGGGCTTAAGGCTATATGATCTCACTCTAATCTCCCAAGCCTATGATGATTAAATGAGTCACTACCCTTGGAGAACATAATAAAATAACCATTTCATCTCATTCATAAAAGTATATAAACCCTAAACACGAGGGCACACCAGTCTATTCACACAAAACAAAAACCCTAGATTGGTTGAACCTGAACAAAAACCCACATACAAAGCACCAATCAGTATGTACGGTACAACTCGCATTAGCACAATCGCCACGTGTAATCCGTCCAATAGACGGTGACGTGTCCACGTAACCGTATAGCCTCCCTATAAAAATAAACCTACTTTCCGTCCTCATCCATTTCTCCAATTCGTTATCTTTTCTATTCTCTCTCATATAAAAAAGCACACAGTGACCGTGAAAACTGTGTGTTCATCACAGTTAACTGATCTAGGGTTTCATATTCATAAATCACCTTCAAATTCATAATTCAACGCTGTTAGATTGATTATCTACTTCATACATCCTGTTCTGGCTCGAGATCCGAGCCACGAGCAGTTGAAAATATTCAGAAATAATAAATCGCAATTGACGGATCTATTCTGTAATGATCTAATCAATCGATTTTTTTATTTTAATCAATTCATTTTCAGATTCTAATGTATATAACTCTATCTGTATTTAATTAATTTATTTAAATTGATTGTAGGATTTGCGATTGGCAATGGCGGCAGCACGTGAGGGTTTTTTGACTGATGAACAAAGGGAAGTATTGAAAACGGCTACACAGAGTACGGAGATTTTATCGTCGTCACCAAAATCTCCGTCGTGGTTGATGGCTGAACATCAGATTAAAGCTCCGGCCGGTGAAAGGGCGGGAAATGCTGGGATTGCTGTTAGGCATGTGCGTCGTTCACATTCTGGAAAGTTTGTTAGGGTTAAAAAAGGTGTGTTTGTGGATTATTTTGTTTATGCACATAAAATTTCTATTCATATAGACTCTAGCTATCCCTGTGAAGTCAATATTGATTGTTGAGTTTTGCATTGTTAAAATCAAATAAATGAATGCAGCTGAAACAATAGGTGCTGCTGTTTTAATATTTTTTAGCCAGTTTAGTAGTTCTTATAAGATCTGGCGATGGTGAAAAGGGGTTTATGTTATTTGTGGGCAGTAAAATGGTGAAATGACAGTTTCATGAAGATTTGGATTCGAAGTAGCATGTTTAAGCTTCACCTGTATCTAAGTTTTGGATAAGTATACAAAGGTTATAGAAACATATTTGCAGTACTGAAATCTGTGAATTTATGGTGTACTTATTAGGATAGGTTTGTCGTTAACAAAATAACTTACAGAGGGACTGAATTGCGCATCAAGCTTGGATCATTGGGCATGTATTTAAAGGCTACAGTCCAACACTCCAACTTCAACTTATATGCCAAACTTGATCCTATGTAGTTATTGTGCGTATTATCTATTGATGAATTTGTAAGAAGAATATGTGTCTATCGTTCAGAAAATAAAATTTAGGGACAAGTGTAAGTAAAGTTTTGCTTCAAATGCTCAGTCATGTATCATGCTAATAAGGACATTAAGTTATATATAGGGATAATCGAAAAATGGATTAAGCTGTATACAGTTAGACTCTAACCTTACCATTATGATCTTTTTCCTCTTGTTTTCCCCAGATTGCTCTTATGTTTGCTTTTGATCTGATTTTTACATTTGTTCGGATTTGTTGGCTTTCTTTCTTTATAAATCTGATGTAATTGGCATCCGTAAGCTGTCTCACGTTCTGTTTCTTTCGGATTGGTTTTCTTTGTTTATACTTTTTTGCTGATTGACTTTGAAAACAGATGGCGGTGGTGGTAAGGGTACCTGGGGAAAACTGCTTGATACTGATGATGATATTCAAATTGATCGAAATGACCCTAATTACGATAGTGGCGAGGTATCTATATCTTGACCCTCTATCTCCATACTTTTATATTTCTAGATATCAGGGTTGTAAAAAACGCCCAACTCGGCCGATTATTCGGCGTGTACACGGCCAACAGGCTGGGCTGTGGTGACTCGGTGTTAGTCGGCCAAAAAAGGTCAACGTCGGTCAAACTCGGTCAAGATTTGATTACACAGTCAAAGTCGGGTCAAACTCGGTCAAAATTGGCCAAACTCAGTCAAACTTGGTCAAAGTCAAAATTGATCAAAATTTAACAGGTTTTAAATTAGGGTTTTGGGCTCATTTAACAGAAAGGCCGTTCTATTCTCTAGTAACAAATATTTATGCAATTGTGTTATATGATTATGTTCATAGTTCTATTTTTATTTTTGCACATATAATATTGATAAATATTAATTAAATGTAAAAAAAAGTCTAAGTACTCCCTGATTACACCCCGACTCGGCCGAGTACTCCCTAGAAGGTCCTTGCCGAGTACACCCCGACTAGCTTTTTTTTTAACCTTGCTAGATATATTATTTTTTAATGTATCCAGTTGATGCCATATTTATATCAAATATTGTTTGTTTTATGTAGCACATCCATGTGATTGGGGTTTATGTTCTTGAAATTGCAGGAACCTTATCAACTAGTTGGGTCAGCCATTTCAGACCCTTTAGATGAGTACAAGAAAAAGGTGGCGTCCATTATTAATGAGTACTTCACTACTGGTGATGTGGATTTGGCAGCATCTGACCTCAAAGAGCTTGGGTCATCTGAGTACCATCCATACTTCATTAAAAGGCTTGTGTCAATGGCCATGGATAGGCATGATAAGGAGAAGGAAATGGCTTCAGTTCTTCTTTCAGCTCTGTATTCTGATGTCATCAGTTCTACACAGATCAAGCAAGGTTTTTTTATGCTTCTTGAGTCTGCTGATGACCTCGCAGTTGACATACTTGATGCAGTTGAGATTCTTGCTTTATTCATTGCTCGTGCTGTTGTTGATGACATCCTCCCTCCAGCCTTTGTGACACGGGCAAAGAAGTCGCTATCAGAGTCATCGAAAGGCTTTCAAGTTCTTCAAACTGCAGTGAAAAGTTACCTCTCCGCCCCACATCATGCAGAACTAGTAGAGCGCCGATGGGGTGGCAGCACCCATGTTACTGTAGAGGAAGTCAAGAAAAGGATTTCTGATCTCTTGAGGGAATACGCAGAAAGTGGGGACACTTCTGAGGCGTGTAGGTGTATCCGCCTGTTGGGGGTAGCATTCTTTCATCATGAAGTTGTCAAAAGAGCCTTAGTTTTATCGATGGAGAATCGTCCAGCAGAGCCACTCATTCTGAAGCTATTGAAGGAGGCATCAGAGGAAGGTTTGATTAGCTCGAGTCAAATGATCAAAGGTTTTTCTCGTTTACGTGAGAGCCTAGATGACTTGGCCCTTGACATCCCATCTGCTAAATCCTTGTTTGAGGCGCTAGCCAAGCAAGCTGTTTCTGAAGGCTGGCTTGATGCGTCCTTCGTGAACTCTTCAGGAGATGGGATGCTGACAGTGACAGAAGCAGAGGATGATGAGAAACTGAGGCGCTACAAAGAAGAAATTGTGACGATAATTCATGAGTATTTTCTTTCAGATGATATACCTGAACTTATCAGGAGTCTTGAGGATCTCGCGTCACCAGAATATAACCCGGTTTTCTTGAAGAAGTTAATAACCCTCGCCATGGACAGAAAGAACCGAGAGAAGGAAATGGCATCTGTTCTGCTCTCTGCACTTCATATCGAGATCTTCTCGACTCAAGATATAGTTGATGGTTTCGTCCTCCTCCTTGAATCTGCCGAAGACACAGCTCTAGACATACTTGATGCTTCAAATGAACTTGCACTCTTCCTTGCACGGGCCGTCATTGATGACGTATTGGCTCCGTTGAATTTGGAAGAGATTGGGAACCGGTTAGCACCAAACTGCAACGGTAGCGAGACTGCTCACGTGGCTCAGTCGCTTGTAGCCGCCCGTCATGCAGGTGAGAGACTACTGAGGTGTTGGGGAGGTGGAACCGGATGGGCTGTTGAAGATGCCAAGGACAAAATTGTCAAATTACTTGAAGAGTATGAGACCGGGGGTGTTGTTAGTGAAGCTTGTCAGTGTATTCGTGACTTGGGGATGCCGTTTTTTAACCATGAGGTTGTGAAGAAGGCCTTGGTGATGGCAATGGAGAAGCAGAATGATAGGATGCTGGATTTGTTGCAGGAGTGTTACAGTGAAGGGCTGATTACTACTAATCAGATGACTAAAGGGTTTGGTAGGATGAAAGATGGGCTGGATGATTTGGCACTTGATATTCCTAATGCCGACGAGAAGTTCAAAGTTTACTATGAGCATGCCCTGGTTAGGGGATGGCTCCTTCCTGCATTCACTGCTAATGGGGATGATGTTGCTGCTGTGGCTTGTTAAGATGATGTATCTGTACCGCTAGTATGCCTTATGTGGATGAGGTACACATGAAATCCTTGTTGGTTTCGCTGTTTTCACGAGTCTATTTGTTTACCTGATGTATAAAATGGTTAGAAATGGTTGGTTGTTTTTGAAAATCTTAGTTTTAGGTCAAGACTGGATCTTGATAAGGTACAATGAATGAACCCGTTCTGCTACTGATTTTGTTTTAGCATGGGGATATATGTTTTGTATCTTTCTCAGATTATAGCTTTTCTGTGTCTTTTCAATGCCTTGTCGCTTTCTTTTACATGGCGGTGTTGCTTTGATCGCTTGTATGGGTTTGGTATCGTCGTTCACGAGTTCCATTGTCTTCTGTTGCTAAGAACCACTTAAGTTGTTTTGTTATTAGATACAGGTTGGATCAAGTGTATAAATTCAAATCTAGAGCAATTTATTACTCCATCACAGTTTGACCATTGTTTTATGCTGATTATGGCCCTTCCCGGTTCATGTGAAGGGGTGTCTTACATGAACCTATAGTCTGAAAAGATGAGTTTGTATTTTTATGCTGCTGCAAGACGCCGATTTTTAGGGAAAATGTCCAATGCACATAATGAAATCCATTCTCCATAAATTGTTCAATATGGTTTGGTTGGTGGCCACAGAAAAGAGATGTTTGTGATATCATCCGTCTATTATACTAATGTGAACGTATTGGCAACTTTGACCATTTCTCTTGATTTGATGTATAGTTGATGGTTAGACCGACTGATAGGGTCGGCTGAAACTGAATTTTTTCAAATCTGGAACCAAACACGGGTCTGGTGATGTCCCAATGTATGATGGTGCCCTTAACTATTGAAACCTTTGGAGTTGTTTCTATTGATACAATATTAGCACTTGGTTAGATCCCTGAGATCTGACTATCTACATGGTTGACTGTTCTCCAAATATGTTAAAACTTTTACAATTACACAAATAAAGTATTGTACTTCACTACAAATCTTACTCCAGAATCGTATTGTAAGATAACACTTGCACTATTCCTCAAAACATCAACTTTTGCAACTCGCCGATAGAAATCCACAAAGTGTTTGTACATTATCTTTAAAACACAAGATATTACAATGTAGCTGGACAAATCAGGCAATTTTACACTTGCAAGACGTAAATTCTTACAAATGAGTGGGTAACTAAGCATACTGTTTTTGAAGAAGGCTGCTGCAGAATTCAAGATCAAATCTTTCTTCTGGTGGGTCTCCTATGCAATCGAATACCGCATCTGCATTTGCAAAGTCCTCATCTGCCGTGTACCTGTACTCCCCAACCAACAAATTTGACAACTTTGTGAATAGTACACACCTACTTTTTAGTTAATTAACAAAGAAATAACCTACCTATTTTTTAGTCCTAAACACTAAGGGCAAGCCGCAAAACGCGATGATATAGCAAAAAGAAAAAGGAACTCACCCGCTCTTTGTGACGATACATGTCATTCCAGCAGCCTTTGCGGCAGCAAGGCCTATGCCACTGTCTTCTACGACCACACATCTGCAAACACCAGAACATTCGTTCATTAAAACATAATCCTGATCGCCTGGCTTTATATAGTTAAGCCAAATGTCAAAAATAGCTTTTAATATGGGAGAACGGTAAGAATATAATAAAGTTTGACATGTTCAGTGATTTTTAACGATAACAACGAAAAAATATTATGTGGGCTGCTGGCTGCATATGTATACCTAGATGGTTCAACGCCCAAAGTGGTGGCTGCTAAGTTGTAGATTGCCTGCAAGGTTAAAATTTTTAGTACATACATTCATGATTGTGTTATTTACTGACTAATTAGAAGTACTAGAGAGTATACTGGATCAGGCTTTTTACGAGGAACCACATCTCCTGCAAAAATTTGGATCTTCGCAGCTCTTTCTGGTCCCAAAAGAAACGAGACTATAGCAGACACCTGGAACCATAAACCACTGACATTAGGTATGGTTCATTTTTAGCTAATTTCATACATGTGACCCGTTATCAACAAAGTACAATAAACTAGAATTGACTAGTTTCTTTCTAAATGGGTTGAAAGTGTCACTTCTACTAATAATACATACCGCCTTTTCGTTAGAAGTGCTGCACACTGCAACTTTCACGCCTTTGGCAAAAGCCTGATCAATCAACCTGTAACCATAACACAATCTCTTGATAACCCCTGGAATTTATACATTACAAGAACTGCAAGAAGCCAAGATACCCGTCTTCAAAGATCAAAAAAGTTGCTTACTTTGCAACTCCAGGACGAAGTGGCAACAACCTCTTCTCAATGAGGACCATAAAAAGCTCAGTTTTTCGCTTGTGAAGTGAAGCTATAAAGTCCTTCCTTTCTTGTTCACCTTTTGGCGCGTTTTCTGGCCAAGCCGTTTGGTTGAAATAAGCTGTCATTCTTTTAACAAAAAGGTAAAAAAAAATCAGTATCAAAGGTGCTATGATAATCAATCTTTTATAAAGCTTTATTACCAACAAAGCATTAAATTTCAGTGCTTAGACCGCAAAAACGTTCTTCTGAAAGAAAATGTGTACCTTTCTTTTCCACCACCAATTTTAAGCAATTCACCATACAAGTCTACATCCCATGTTACACCTAACTCTTTCTGTATAACCAAGTAAGATGTTTAGTCAAAGTCTTGATCAACATTGGCTGAGAAATAAGATTTGATAACGGTTCGACTATTACAACAAAGTCAGACTAATTTACAGTCTATATTAGTTTGGAATCTTTAAGTTATATGGAGTATAAGTTTTGATGAAACATTGTAACATATGCTGTTTATTGATTAGAAAAGAAGGTTGACCTTAAAAGTCAAAATGAATACTAATAAAAGATGGTTGTTAAATACATAAGGTCTAAAGCACAAGGTTTTAAGCTAAAATTGTACAGATTCTATGAAAGTGTAAAGTAATAGATTGTTTAAATCGAAATCCAAATTAAATATCACAGATTGAACAATGTTGGTACCAATTTCCAACTGAATTCCTTTATGTTTTAAATTATAAAGAAAGAAGTTGACTCCAAAAGTCAAAATGCACCCCATCAATCATCAAACATAATAACAAATCATACTAAGTAGTAAGTTCATACTTCAGCAAATGTATCATTAAACGAAACACGATGGCCATCTTTCTCGGTATCAACAAGCACACCATCACAATCAAACAGCAGAGCTGAAGGAACAACAGATGATGAGTCAACAGCTGAACATTTAAAACTGCAATTTCGAATTAACTGGTTCGAAAATTTGGAGTTGGAGGATCGAAATGAAACTTGTTTGCCAATTATAGAGGAAGGTTTAAGCTGATGGGTGAGTGATGATGATTGCTTATTGTTGGTCAAATTATGGGAGCAAAAAACAGAGGAGGATGATGAAGGAACGATGATTGATGCCATTTTGTGTTTGGTGTTGGATTTTTAGTTGAGTTTCATGTTTTTATTTTGAGAAATTGTTAGATTGGGAAGGTTGGGATTTTGTGGAGATTTGTGTGCGTCTCAAAGCTTTTATCTTGTATGTTTGTTAGCATATTTGCATAGCCACCACATATACACTTTCCTCCCATGAGATCATTACCCAATGTCCTTTTGGCGGAGTCTACAAAATTATTTAGAATTGTTTGCTATTGTCCATAGTAGAGCAGTTTGCTTTTGTATCAAAACAAGCATGTTTATACCCGTGCATTAAGACGAAATTTGAAAAACTAAAAGTTTTATAAAGAAC
This sequence comes from Pseudognaphalium luteoalbum, assembly GCA_963422505.1. NCBI lineage: Eukaryota > Viridiplantae > Streptophyta > Magnoliopsida > Asterales > Asteraceae > Pseudognaphalium > Pseudognaphalium luteoalbum. The sequence goes on along the minus strand of OY730193.1, from coordinate 5,768,407 downwards.
ATTAACTATATAAATTTATTATAATTCCAAGTATGAAATAAAATGATTGATCTTGATAATAATCTTTTCATTGTTCATATGCATTGTAATATACGGAGTAATTAGATTTGGAGAAGCAAAGTGAACCTCATACATGTAGGCTAATTGTTTATTTAATATGTAAGAGGTCGTAGTTCTTTTTAACATATAAAGCTACTTACACCAATATGAGGCAAATATGTACAAAAATATTCTATTCCATATCGTGAATCTCACAATCCAACTATTATTATACATGTTGTCAAGAATTTCTTAATAATAAAAATAAAAAATGTAAATAATGATCAAATAAAACCGACACTTAGTATTAAATAAAGCACATTGATATATTTTAGTTATATTGATCCGAGTTAAAAGATTAAAAAAAAACACATTAATTAATCAGGTGTTTGAATACTTATGTAAGGTAAAATGTATGCAATTTATAAAACACAAAATAAAATATCCTCAATGGTAATTTATATTTTTTATTTTATTTTGGAAAGGTAGAGTAAAACACCTAAGTTGTTTTTACCCGTGCATTGCAATGGAACGGAAAGATTAATAAACTTTAGATGAATATATTAATGCGTGTGGTGAATATGAGAAATAACATATCAAAATGTATATACTTAAATACCACTTATCATACGTGAATCTTACAATTAATTACTGTATGATAATGTATTAATGTTAATGTCAAACTTATATCTTATATTGAAATTGATAGATTGAACAAACTAAATCAATGCACAAACATTAAAATATAAGCGTCAACATATTAATCTATAAACTTAAATTTGTTGTATGATAATGTTAACGTCAAACTTATATCTTATATTGAAATTGATTGATTAAACAAACTAAATCAATGCACAAACATTAAAATATAAGCGTCAACATATTAATTTATAAACTTAATTTTTTTTTATTAGTATACTTATACATAGTCATGTATCGTTTTGAGTTGTTAAGGTGAAAGAGTGTACATAGTTTTTAGTAATTAATATAATTTAGCAGTACCACTCACCGTTTCCTGGCTCACTCCACGCACCTCTCACTCTATGACAACTTGTAGTCTTGTACTACACACTTTCAGAGTCACCTAGCTACCATTACCATCAATCATACGGCCATACCTCATGAACCATCCACCGTTCATATATATCATAATAATATAATTAGACTTTGAGAAGCAAAGTGAAACTCATGTACACATGCATGAAAGTTAGAGTAATTATTTAATGTCTGAGGATGAAAGATAAAATGCTTCGCGTGGAAGTCGTTTCCATCTATGATAGCGTATTCAAGCCAGTTGGACGTCAACCTTGAAATTCATCACTATTTAAGGGGTCATAGTTCGTGTTAATTTATGAAGCTATTTCTTTCGATATGAAGCTAAACGTGCACAAAAGTTTTTATGTTTCATATCGTGTATCTCACGATGCAACCATCAATCCCGTTGTTTTGCACTTTCTCATTTGATTAAAAAAGTACTAACTTAATTTCTTTTGTTACTTTGTCTAGTCACATTAGAATGTTGTTTTGAAAATCGAACTGGTTGTTAAACTAATTATTTTATATGTCTCCCTTATAAACATAATCATGACTTAATCATTCATTTACACAAAGCTAATGGTGTAACTTGTGATCAAGTGAGTTGTCGTTTTATTAAAATTTTTTTATAAATAATGATCAAACAAAAAGAAAACTTGGCATTAAATAAGAATCATCTAAATTTTTCTTTTTGTCATATTGAGTTAACTGGTTAATTCAAAGAAGACGTTCGAAAGTAATTTAGATAAAGTATAAACAATTTATGAAAAATATAATTAGAACTATAAATAACGTATATTAATCTATATTTTTGATTTACATGATAAAGTAAGACACTAAACATCATGAGCTAAAACAATTTTTGTAATTATTTGAATAACTTTGGTGACAAATTTTTTACCATCCATTTAATAGTCAACTCCAATTCACCTCCTTGTGAATATTGGATACTTCAATTCTTACAAACTTGCAACAATATATTTTATTGTTAACAACTTGATTTTCCAACATATATTTAATTGTTAATAATTGGTTTTATTTTTGTAACTACATTGTAAAAAAAGAGAAGAAAAAAAAAGAAATAGATGAATTAAATTCAAAATCTCACAAAAAAATAACTACTTTTTTATTCATATTATATCCTATCTAAATATTATATTTTATTCAATTGTTAGTTTGTTACTATTCATTTAATAGTGTTTTTCATTTACTTCCTAGTAAATGTTAGAGTTTCTAATTTGGGACTTCTAGAGATATACCTCTAACATTTTGTACATAGTTTTTTTGTATTTACTTTAAATACATTTGCCAGGGTTCTATCCCCTTTACCCAAAAAAAATCAAAGAGTATAAAATGGTTAATTTTATGGTGCAATTTTCATAATTTTTCGATTTATCGTTTGTGGGATACTTAAGTTTCAAAAAGGTAGAGAAATGGATATTTGATAAAATTGAGTGAGTGAGATTTATTCCTCTATTCTCTCATAAAGTTGTCGTACTCATTCCAACATAACTCTTCTATAGGTAATAAGGGAACCGGCAATTATATCTTTGACCATTAACTACAGCATATATTTCAGTTCATCACTTTCACTGATTTACCAAATAACCCCGTGCGAATGGACGGATGTAATGACCTGCCCTCCAACTTCCCCTTTGATCCCAAACCTAATATATCTTTACCAAATATATAATTGTTATCCAGTTATGTACAAAAACATTGCGTCTAGAATGTCAATATCAACTACGACAAATTAAACTCTCTGTTGTCACTAAAATGATGCTCACTCTCTGTTGTCACTAAGATGATGCTCATATAGCCAACAAAAGATATACGGAGTACAATTATAGACACTGATCCCCTTATTATTAAAGAAATGACAAAATGCCCCTTAATGTTACATAACACAAAGATGATGTAGTCCAACACAACGATATATAATCCTTCAATATCAATGAGAACATCAACTACAGTCATCAACTAGTTGCATAATACTCCGTATAAAGTATGAGTTTCACATGGTGCTTTATGATCATACTTGATGCATATCAACTAAAATGAATGATTTGAGCTGTTTCATCTTCCATTGAACAACCCACTGAAAACTTGGCTCATGCCACCGAGTGATGCTTCCCATTCTATTGAGGCAATATTGTGACAACGTTGCTCATCTCTGGTCTATTAGCTGGATCTTAGCTCAAGCATATGCAAGGAGTTTCAGCCATCTGACAAGATATTTGACTATTGTTACTACGTACTCCATTATAAAAGGAAAAGCACGAATAATGGCAATTATATATTTTGTTTTTCTGCTAGAATGGTTTATTTGGGTTGGGTTCTATCTATAATGCATCACATGGGTTAATAGTAACCTACAGTGTGAAATGTAATGCATCGGGCCTCCTAAAATGGTGTAATTGAACTGCTTCTCGGGCCAACCCCATGACCTGAACCCATTTCCACCCAGTTTCCAACCCACCTGACCATGTATATGCTGTTGCGTCCTAAACCGGTTTCAACTCACTTAAAGTCCATTCCTTGCTCTTGCCTAGTTCTAGACTTAGACGAATTTTTAAGGGTGAGGAACCTTGGAAATGTGTTGTTAAATTAATAGGAATACAACAAGCAACCAACCTTATGAATTTCTTCTATTGGGTAGTTTCCTTTCAGATTGTCATCAATTTGAGCTTCCAATGCTGTTGCTGAATCTTTATCTTGAAATATTGCATGTATCTAATCAAATTGGAAGATACATTTTATAAGCTCACGAGAACATTAATTTGCTTTTGATGTGAACGATAGTTAAAAAAATGTGTATAGACGTTGACTAGATTATCACATATTTTTAGTAAGCTATGAACTTTTGGAATGATCGTATCAATCTTCTTGGACTTTCCACTGAAACTAGTGTCTTGAGTTTGTTTGGTTCCTTTTTATCATGTGCAAGTGCTTGTTGACCGGTTATTAGTTCTGCTAGAGCCTAGAACCACCCCAAATGCAAAAACATCAGTTTTTGATGTGGTTTGCATTTCGCTTATTGACCTTGCATAAGTAAATTAACAAATAAAAAACCATTACAATGACCATCACTTGTGATTATTTCATATTTAATTAGCTATAGTACACGTATTGTCAAATGACAGCCTTGAACTTACTCAGGAGCTAAATAGCCTGGTGTACCCACGACTCTTGTGGCTATGAAATCGTCTTCATTTGCACGTTCAACAAATTTGTCAGTCCAAAATCAGCAACCTACATAACCATCTTTATTCTGTTAGTTAATATTATGATGTATTCTGCAAAGAACCTTGAGTTCTGCAAAGAACTCCTTCGACTTGCTAGATCTCATCTCCTTTACTGCAGCCTAGCTTGGACGAAATGTGAAACCATGATATAAACACTCTCCAAGTTAAAGAATATTATCCCACACGTAATAAGTTCACCAAAACTATCTAACAATTCAAGACCCCTAAACTCCAAACCTTGAACTACACTCGGCCCATATGCACAACATATAGAACCATCATAAGGGTGAAAACCACAGTGATGTTACAAAAAAACCCCATTACTAACTCCCAATCATTCTCCAATGTTGCCAACCTTTGACTTTTATCTACTATAGTCAACTGATTGAATGTTTAACCAAGTAGTAACGCAAACTGGTCAAAACTCTCCTTTAATCCTTGCTTAGCTCCACTTTCAATAATACCTTTCATCATTGTACTTCGATAAGAATTGATGCTCCATGAGATAACAACCCGTGATGTTTCCTCTCCACCAATCTCAAGCCCAAGCAATATCTTATATAGTAATTCAACTTGAAAAGTACTCCCATATGGAACATCAGACGTGTTCACTTCTACAGAAACTGTATACTCCTTCCTGATTGCTTAAATGTAAGTTTTTTCTTCAGTAACTTTAGAAGCTTTAATCAACTCTGTAGCAGCTTTTGTATAAGTAACTGTACGGGTCAAAGATGAAATTTGACCCGATTCCCATTGAATTTTGACCGGATTCCTATGTCCGCGGGCTCTCATGAAGGTCGATTTGATACGAACCCAAAGCTCGTATCTTGATAAAACTAACAAAATAGTAAATAAGATAGATAATCGATATTAGAGAGACCGATCAACTCTCCTACTGTTTACTTTCGAGAGGTAAACCAACTCTCCTAATTGATATTCAAATCACCAATATTATTCAGCATAATAAGAATCAATCATCAAGCCCTATATATATATATATATATATAGGTAAAACCTAACTTGATCCCTAAGACAATCCTTAATAATATAAGATACTTATAATACTTTCCTAATAATTATAAAATATGTCTAATAATAATATTTATGATTAAATAATAAATACTAAAATATAATAATATTTCCTGATATAACTCTGATTCGTATCGTTACTCACGTCCCCAAATAACACCTTGTCCTCAAGGTGTTGCCTAAAAGGATCTCGATTCCCGGATCTCAAATATTCGTTTGAGATTGTCTGCTCATGATGTTCTTAAATAAAGGTCCCCAATCGTACGCGGCTGTAGGTACTTTCTGCCTACGAACAAGGTCCTTGGGCTGTCCAGAAACCGACCTAGTAAAGAGTTTTTGTAGCCCATTATTAACCTGATGCATCACATCCGTAGTTTCATGCGTCTTGCTTCTCGTCAGTGTGATTTCTGCAGCAGCAACATTGGCTTTCTCATCGCTGCTAATGTTGTTGCTATGACCCCTACTGCCCCCTTTTCTCTTTCTGCTTGATTCAGCCACAAATTTCTTCAAGAATATCGCCGCCTTCACCCATCTTTTCTGCTGTAGTAAGCTTCGTTGGACACCAGACGGACATAATTTTTGGCACTTATTCTTCTCTTCTTCCACCTCTGCCTTTATAGATTTCAACTTCCTTGAAAGATTGGATTCGTGCATTGAATTCTTGTTTGAACATCAAGATCTTGAGACGCAGTTGTGTAGAAACTCCAGGAACAATATTCTTCTCCAAAGAAGAAAATCGGTTTGTGACTTCAGTTTGGTATTGACGGATTTTCGCCTCCAAATCTGCAATCTTCTTGTTAGTCATTATTAGACCTCTCTCCACCTGTTTTTCGTGAACAGTGTTTTTTCGGATGAACAGTAACTTCGTTTTTTTTAAGATTCGGCCCAGAATCAATGCTCTGATACCAATTGATACGAACCCAATGCTCGTATCCTGATAAAACTAACAAAATAGTAAATAAGATAGATAATCGATATTCGAAAGATCGATCAACTCTCTTACAGTTTACTTTCGAGAGGTAAACCAACTCTCCTAATTGATATTCAAATCACCAATATTATTCAGCATAATAAGAATTACAATCATCAAGCCCTATATATATATATATATATATATATATATATATATATATGGTAAAACCTAACTTGATCCCTAAGACAATCCTTAATAATATAAAATACTTATAATACTTTCCTAATAATTATAAAATCTGTCTAATAATAATATTCATGATTAAATAATAAATACTAAAATATAATAATATTTCATGATATAACTCTAATTCGTATCACGATTCTACCTTAAATTTCTGCTAAATCTTTCCTAAATTATGAAGCAGGGCCGAACAGTAAATGGTTGACAATTCCTTAAAGTCATCGTGGTTTGAGAACCTGAAAACTCTGGTTATGTTTGGGCCAAATGCCGTGATATACAAGTCACAGCGTTTGTATGACAAAGTACCACTTAGGTAACCACTACCATTAGAAAACATCCTGTCTAGAAAACAAAAACCAAGACCCCTAACTGTGCCTCAACAAAAAACTAAATCCAGTCAAGGCAGCAACAAACCCAAGCCAAAAACTCACCAACTATTTCATCTAAACATCTGGATTTGGATTTGGATGCCTACAAAGAAGCCTGAGGATGGCCCGGCACACTTTTGGATAATCAAGTAGCAAATCAATATCAACATTAGAATGCATAAATTCATCTATCAAATCTAACTATTGGAGATTCAGTTCCTCCAGTGTAATATTCTTGTGTTCGTCCTCACGTTAAAAAGCATAGTCGCTCATTCAACGACAATTAGCCACGAATTCCCTCACGGCATCTGCTGATACATCACTTGGCCTTTGGGTTCTCTTTGATTCAGAAAGTTCTGAATAAATGATTCTGTTTCTTGCAGCTTCACATACAGCCACCACGACACGAACCATGCTCTTTTTGAAATCCGATACGCTAACGTTCGGATTTCGGACACTATGTATCATTTGTCGTAGATCAAACTGGAATTATGCATAATCCAATTCGTATTCAGCGACAGATGACGCTCCTTTCTTCCCTTTAGTTGACATTAAATCACAATACGAGCTCGCAACCTAGTCTCATCTAAGTCCTTCAATAGGGTCGTCTCTAAACTTTTAGAGGCCCTGGTCAAAGTTTTCGTGTTACGGAAGTGAGACCCTATAACTAGATGTCAAGTAAGATAAAGGTTCGATGAAATCGATTCTTAACGTTCTGATTTTCAAATAATTTATTTATTTCTCTTATATATATTTATTTATCTAATACTTATTCTCTCAAATCCTAGTTGTTAGTTATTAACTCATTTAGTAAAACTCTAACACACCAGTGTAAGTTTTTTAAATTTGGACCATTCGGTTGACCTATATACGTGTTTAAATATATGTTTAGTTTAAATCTAGTTACTAACAAAGATCTCTTAGTTCAAAATAAAAAAGGAGTCAATCTCCTATGTAATCATCATATATATTAAATATCATATGACTTGGGAAAAACCTGAAGATCCTCGAAATTTAGAGGCCTTGGGCGGTCGACCACCTCGCTCACCCTCAAAGACGGCCCTGTCCTTCATTTCCTTAAAATCATTATGGTTTGAGAACCTGAAAACTCTGGTTATGTTTGGGCCAAATGCCGTGATATACAAGTCACGGTGTTTTGTATGACACGCCATGGTTTCCAAAGAATCTTCAAAGGTGGTAGTGAAAGCAGGTTCGTCAATTGACTCACCATTGTCGGATGAAATTGCGGGCAAGTCCGATGAATCGTCTTTAACGGGTGAATCGTTGTCATTCTTTTTGAAAAGCTTCTCTACCCTTCTAGTAATGGTTTTCATTATCTTTTGTGGTGATTTAGAGGTTTTAAAATTGTGTAACAGGCTTCCTTCGCCATCACATTCGTCACCATAGGCTTTGGTGATGCTGGTTGGAAAGAGAGAACAAATTGAATATTTTCTACCAGATTGTACATACCTTATTCCCTTATTTTTTATAAAATTCCAGTTAAAGGACACTCAAGTGGGTGTAAGTCATGCATTGCTACCGTTCTTGAACAATTAACAGTGGCAAAATGGGCGGGGTGGGTAACGGGTCAAAAACTATTCTAGATACACAATCACCCAAACTGTTATAATAAAACAAGTTAGTAGGTTGGTAACATTGGTATAGTTGTTGTATGGGTTAAACAAGTCGGGTTGGATTGGGCCGACCCATAATACTAGTCCAAAAGTTTTATAACAACTAGTTTGTCAAGTATTAGAGCAACGATCTAGATTTTGACTAAAATTACACTTTCCACGGCAGTTGACCCAACTAATTACTTTGATTTAACCGGAGATCAAACATAGCCCCAAAATGAAGGTAGCAATACTTAATTAAGATAGATATATAGGAACTTAACCAGATCAGTAATATTAGTAAGAGAATCAAGGACCATACATACCGTAGATTCTTTTAAGACTTCTAACACATCTAGACAAAGTACCACTTAGGTAACCACTACCATTAGAAAACATCCTGTCTAGAAAACAAAAACCAAGACCCCTAACTGTGCCTAAACAAAAAACTAAATCCAGTCAAGGCAGCAACAAACCCAAGCCAAAAAACTTACCAACTATTTCATCTAAACATCTGGATTTGGATTTGGATGCCTACAAAGAAGCCTGAGGATGGCCCGACACACTTTTGGATAATCAAGTAGCAAATCAATATCAACATTAGAATGCATAAATTCATCTATCAAATCTAACTATTGGAGATTCAGTTCCTCCAGTGTAATATTCTTGTGTTCGTCCTCACGTTAAAAAGCATAGTCGCTCATTCAACGACAATTAGCCACGAATTCCCTCACGGCATCTGCTGATACATCACTTGGCCTTTGGGTTCTCTTTGATTCAGAAAGTTCTGAATAAATGATTCTGTTTCTTGCAGCTTCACATACAGCCACCACGACACGAACCATGCTCTTTTTGAAATCCGATACGCTAACGTTCGGATTTCGGACACTATGTATCATTTGTCGTAGATCAAACTGGAATTATGCATAATCCAATTCGTATTCAGCGACAGATGACGCTCCTTTCTTCCCTTTAGTTGACATTAAATCACAATACGAGCTCGCAACCTAGTCTCATCTAAGTCCTTCAATAGGGTCGTCTCTGAACTTTTAGAGGCCCTGGTCAAAGTTTTCGTGTTACGGAAGTGAGACCCTATAACTAGATGTCAAGTAAGATAAAGGTTCGATGAAATCGATTCTTAACGTTCTGATTTTCAAATAATTTATTTATTTCTCTTATATATATTTATTTATCTAATACTTATTCTCTCAAATCCTAGTTGTTAGTTATTAACTCATTTAGTAAAACTCTAACACGCCAGTGTAAGTTTTTTAAATTTGGACCATTCAGTTGACCTATATACGTGTTTAAATATATGTTTAGTTTAAATCTAGTTACTAACAAAGATCTCTTAGTTCAAAATAAAAAAGGAGTCAATCTCCTATGTAATCATCATATATATTAAATATCATATGACTTGGGAAAAAACCTGAAGATCCTCGAAATTTAGAGGCCTTGGGCGGTCGACCACCTCGCTCACCCTCAAAGACGGCCCTGTCCTTCATTTCCTTAAAATCATTATGGTTTGAGAACCTGAAAACTCTGGTTATGTTTGGGCCAAATGCCGTGATATACAAGTCACGGTGTTTTGTATGACACGCCATGGTTTCCAAAGAATCTTCAAAGGTGGTAGTGAAAGCAGGTTCGTCAATTGACTCACCATTGTCGGATGAAATTGCGGGCAAGTCCGATGAATCGTCTTTAACGGGTGAATTGTTGTCATTCTTTTTGAAAAGCTTCTCTACCCTTCTAGTAATGGTTTTCATTATCTTTTGTGGTGATTTAGAGGTTTTAAAATTGTGTAACAGGCTTCCTTCGCCATCACATTCATCACCATAGGCTTTGGTGATGCTGGTTGGAAAGAGAGAACAAATTGAATATTTTCTACCAGATTGTACATACCTTATTCCCTTATTTTTTATAAAATTCCAGTTAAAGGACACTCAAGTGGGTGTAAGTCATGCATTGCTACCGTTCTTGAACAATTAACAGTGGCAAAATGGGCGGGGTGGGTAACGGGTCAAAAACTATTCTAGATACACAATCACCCAAACTGTTATAATAAAACAAGTTAGTAGGTTGGTAACATTGGTATAGTTGTTGTATGGGTTAAACAAGTCGGGTCGGATTGGGCCGACCCATAATACTAGTCCAAAAGTTTTATAACAACTAGTTTGTCAAGTATTAGAGCAACGATCTAGATTTTGACTAAAATTACACTTTCCACGGCAGTTGACCCAACTAATTACTTTGATTTAACCGGAGATCAAACATAGCCCCAAAATGAAGGTAGCAATACTTAATTAAGATAGATATATAGGAACTTAACCAGATCAGTAATATTAGTAAGAGAATCAAGGACCATACATACCGTAGATTCTTTTAAGACTTCTAACACATCTAGACAAAGTACCACTTAGGTAACCACTACCATTAGAAAACATCCTGTCTAGAAAACAAAAACCAAGACCCCTAACTGTGCCTAAACAAAAAACTAAATCCAGTCAAGGCAGCAACAAACCCAAGCCAAAAAACTTACCAACTATTTCATCTAAACATCTGGATTTGGATTTGGATGCCTACAAAGAAGCCTGAGGATGGCCCGACACACTTTTGGATAATCAAGTAGCAAATCAATATCAACATTAGAATTCATAAATTCATCTATCAAATCTAACTCTTGGAGATTCAGTTCCTCCAGTGTAATATTCTTGTGTTCGTCCTCACGTTAAAAAGCATAGTCGCTCATTCAACGACAATTAGCCACGAATTCCCTCACGGCATCTGCTGATACATCACTTGGCCTTTGGGTTCTCTTTGATTCAGAAAGTTCTGAATAAATGATTCTGTTTCATGCAGCTTCACATACAGCCACCACGACACGAACCATGCTCTTTTTGAAATCCGATACTTTTAAGACTTCTAACACATCTAGACAAAGTACCACTTACGTAACCACTACCATTAGAAAACATCCTGTCTAGAAAACAAAAACCAAGACCCCTAACTGTGCCTCAACAAAAAACTAAATCCAGTCAAAGCAGCAACAAACCCAAGCCAAAAACTCACCAACTATTTCATCTAAACATCTGGATTTGGATTTGGATGCCTACAAAGAAGCCTGAGGATGGCCCGGCACACTTTTGGATAATCAAGTAGCAAATCAATATCAACATTAGAATGCATAAATTCATCTATCAAATCTAACTCTTGGAGATTCAGTTCCTCCAGTGTAATATTCTTGTGTTCGTCCTCACATTAAAAAGCAAAGTAGCTCATTCAACGACAATTAGCCATGAATTCCCTCACGGCATCTGCTGATACATCACTTGGCCTTCGGGTTCTCTTTGATTCAAAAAGTTCTGTATAAATGATTCTGTTTCTCGCAGCTTCACATACAGCCACCACGACACGAACCATGCTTTTTTTGAAATCCGATACGCTAACGTTCGGATTTCGGACACTATGTATCATTTGTCGTAGATCAAACTGGAATTATGCATAATCCAATTCGTATTCAGCGACAGATGACGCTCCTTTCTTCCCTTTAGTTGACATTAAATCACAATACGAGCTCGCAACCTAGTCTCATCTAAGTCCTTCAATAGGGTCGTCTCTGAACTTTTAGAGGCCCTGGTCAAAGTTTTCGTGTTACGGAAGTGAGACCCTATAACTAGATGTCAAGTAAGATAAAGGTTCGATGAAATCGATTCTTAACGTTCTGATTTTCAAATAATTTATTTATTTCTCTTATATATATTTATTTATCTAATACTTATTCTCTCAAATCCTAGTTGTTAGTTATTAACTCATTTAGTAAAACTCTAACACGCCAGTGTAAGTTTTTTAAATTTGGACCATTCAGTTGACCTATATACGTGTTTAAATATATGTTTAGTTTAAATCTAGTTACTAACAAAGATCTCTTAGTTCAAAATAAAAAAGGAGTCAATCTCCTATGTAATCATCATATATATTAAATATCATATGACTTGGGAAAAAACCTGAAGATCCTCGAAATTTAGAGGCCTTGGGCGGTCGACCACCTCGCTCACCCTCAAAGACGGCCCTGTCCTTCATTTCCTTAAAATCATTATGGTTTGAGAACCTGAAAACTCTGGTTATGTTTGGGCCAAATGCCGTGATATACAAGTCACGGTGTTTTGTATGACACGCCATGGTTTCCAAAGAATCTTCAAAGGTGGTAGTGAAAGCAGGTTCGTCAATTGACTCACCATTGTCGGATGAAATTGCGGGCAAGTCCGATGAATCGTCTTTAACGGGTGAATTGTTGTCATTCTTTTTGAAAAGCTTCTCTACCCTTCTAGTAATGGTTTTCATTATCTTTTGTGGTGATTTAGAGGTTTTAAAATTGTGTAACAGGCTTCCTTCGCCATCACATTCATCACCATAGGCTTTGGTGATGCTGGTTGGAAAGAGAGAACAAATTGAATATTTTCTACCAGATTGTACATACCTTATTCCCTTATTTTTTATAAAATTCCAGTTAAAGGACACTCAAGTGGGTGTAAGTCATGCATTGCTACCGTTCTTGAACAATTAACAGTGGCAAAATGGGCGGGGTGGGTAACGGGTCAAAAACTATTCTAGATACACAATCACCCAAACTGTTATAATAAAACAAGTTAGTAGGTTGGTAACATTGGTATAGTTGTTGTATGGGTTAAACAAGTCGGGTCGGATTGGGCCGACCCATAATACTAGTCCAAAAGTTTTATAACAACTAGTTTGTCAAGTATTAGAGCAACGATCTAGATTTTGACTAAAATTACACTTTCCACGGCAGTTGACCCAACTAATTACTTTGATTTAACCGGAGATCAAACATAGCCCCAAAATGAAGGTAGCAATACTTAATTAAGATAGATATATAGGAACTTAACCAGATCAGTAATATTAGTAAGAGAATCAAGGACCATACATACCGTAGATTCTTTTAAGACTTCTAACACATCTAGACAAAGTACCACTTAGGTAACCACTACCATTAGAAAACATCCTGTCTAGAAAACAAAAACCAAGACCCCTAACTGTGCCTAAACAAAAAACTAAATCCAGTCAAGGCAGCAACAAACCCAAGCCAAAAAACTTACCAACTATTTCATCTAAACATCTGGATTTGGATTTGGATGCCTACAAAGAAGCCTGAGGATGGCCCGACACACTTTTGGATAATCAAGTAGCAAATCAATATCAACATTAGAATTCATAAATTCATCTATCAAATCTAACTCTTGGAGATTCAGTTCCTCCAGTGTAATATTCTTGTGTTCGTCCTCACGTTAAAAAGCATAGTCGCTCATTCAACGACAATTAGCCACGAATTCCCTCACGGCATCTGCTGATACATCACTTGGCCTTTGGGTTCTCTTTGATTCAGAAAGTTCTGAATAAATGATTCTGTTTCATGCAGCTTCACATACAGCCACCACGACACGAACCATGCTCTTTTTGAAATCCGATACTTTTAAGACTTCTAACACATCTAGACAAAGTACCACTTACGTAACCACTACCATTAGAAAACATCCTGTCTAGAAAACAAAAACCAAGACCCCTAACTGTGCCTCAACAAAAAACTAAATCCAGTCAAAGCAGCAACAAACCCAAGCCAAAAACTCACCAACTATTTCATCTAAACATCTGGATTTGGATTTGGATGCCTACAAAGAAGCCTGAGGATGGCCCGGCACACTTTTGGATAATCAAGTAGCAAATCAATATCAACATTAGAATGCATAAATTCATCTATCAAATCTAACTCTTGGAGATTCAGTTCCTCCAGTGTAATATTCTTGTGTTCGTCCTCACATTAAAAAGCAAAGTAGCTCATTCAACGACAATTAGCCATGAATTCCCTCACGGCATCTGCTGATACATCACTTGGCCTTCGGGTTCTCTTTGATTCAAAAAGTTCTGTATAAATGATTCTGTTTCTCGCAGCTTCACATACAGCCACCACGACACGAACCATGCTCTTTTTGAAATCCGATACGCTAACGTTCGGATTTCGGACACTATGTATCATTTGTCGTAGATCAAACTGGAATTATGCATAATCCAATTCGTATTCAGCGACAGATGACGCTCCTTTCTTCCCTTTAGTTGACATTAAATCACAATACGAGCTCGCAACCTAGTCTCATCTAAGTCCTTCAATAGGGTCGTCTCTGAACTTTTAGAGGCCCTGGTCAAAGTTTTCGTGTTACGGAAGTGAGACCCTATAACTAGATGTCAAGTAAGATAAAGGTTCGATGAAATCGATTCTTAACGTTCTGATTTTCAAATAATTTATTTATTTCTCTTATATATATTTATTTATCTAATACTTATTCTCTCAAATCCTAGTTGTTAGTTATTAACTCATTTAGTAAAACTCTAACACGCCAGTGTAAGTTTTTTAAATTTGGACCATTCAGTTGACCTATATACGTGTTTAAATATATGTTTAGTTTAAATCTAGTTACTAACAAAGATCTCTTAGTTCAAAATAAAAAAGGAGTCAATCTCCTATGTAATCATCATATATATTAAATATCATATGACTTGGGAAAAACCCTGAAGATCCTCGAAATTTAGAGGCCTTGGGCGGTCGACCACCTCGCTCACCCTCAAAGACGACCCTGTCCTTCATTTCCTTAAAATCATTATGGTTTGAGAACCTGAAAACTCTGGTTATGTTTGGGCCAAATGTCGTGATATACAAGTCACGGTGTTTTGTATGACACGCCATGGTTTCCAAAGAATCTTCAAAGGTGGTAGTGAAAGCAGGTTCATCAATTGACTCACCATTGTCGGATGAAATTGCGGGCAAGTCCGATGAATCGTCTTTAACGGGTGAATCGTTGTCATTCTTTTTGAAAAGCTTCTCTACCCTTCTAGTAATGGTTTTCATTATCTTTTGTGGTGATTTAGAGGTTTTAAAATTGTGTAACAGGCTTCCTTCGCCATCACATTCGTCACCATAGGCTTTGGTGATGCTGGTTGGAAAAAGAGAACAAATTGAATATTTTCTACCAGATTGTACATACCTTATTCCCTTATTTTTTATAAAATTCCAGTTAAAGGACACTCAAGTGGGTGTAAGTCATGCATTGCTACCGTTCTTGAACAATTAACAGTGGCAAAATGGGCGGGGTGGGTAACGGGTCAAAAACTATTCTAGATACACAATCACCCAAACTGTTATAATAAAACAAGTTAGTAGGTTGGTAACATTGGTATAGTTGTTGTATGGGTTAAACAAGTCGGGTCGGATTGGGCCGACCCATAATACTAGTCCAAAAGTTTTATAACAACTAGTTTGTCAAGTATTAGAGCAACGATCTAGATTTTGACTAATATTACACTTTCCACGGCAGTTGACCCAACTAATTACTTTGATTTAACCGGAGATCAAACATAGCCCCAAAATGAAGGTAGCAATACTTAATTAAGATAGATATATAGGAACTTAACCAGATCAGTAATATTAGTAAGAGAATCAAGGACCATACATACCGTAGATTCTTTTAAGACTTCTAACACATCTAGACAAAGTACCACTTAGGTAACCACTACCATTAGAAAACATCCTGTCTAGAAAACAAAAACCAAGACCCCTAACTGTGCCTAAACAAAAAACTAAATCCAGTCAAGGCAGCAACAAACCCAAGCCAAAAAACTTACCAACTATTTCATCTAAACATCTGGATTTGGATTTGGATGCCTACAAAGAAGCCTGAGGATGGCCCGGCACACTTTTGGATAATCAAGTAGCAAATCAATATCCACATTAGAATGCATAAATTCATCTATCAAATCTAACTCTTGGAGATTCAGTTCCTCCAGTGTAATATTCTTGTGTTCGTCCTCACATTAAAAAGCATAGTCGCTCATTCAACGACAATTAGCCATGAATTCCCTCACGGCATCTGCTGATACATCACTTGGCCTTCGGGTTCTCTTTGATTCTGAAAGTTTTGTATAAATGATTCTGTTTCTCGCAGGTTCACATACAGCCACCATGACACGAACCATGCTCTTTTTGAAATCCGATACGCTAACGTTCAGATTTCGGACACTATGTATCTCTTTTCGTACATCAAACTGGAATTATGCATAAGACAGATGACGTTCCTTTCTTCCCTTTAGTTGACATTAAATCACAATACGAGCTCACAACCTAGTCTCATCTAAGTCCTTCAATAGGGTCGTCTCTGAACTTTTAGATTCCCTGGTCAAAGTTTTCGTGTTACGGAAGTGAGACCCTATAACTAGATGTCAAGTAAGATAAAGGTTCGATGAAATCGATTCTTAACGTTCTGATTTTCAAATAATTTATTTATTTCTCTTATATATATTTATTTATCTAATACTTATTCTCTCAAATCTTAGTTGTTAGTTATTAACTCATTTAGTAAAACTCTAACACGTCCATGTAAGTTTTTTAAATTTGGACCATTCAGTTTATCTATATACGTGTTCAAATATATATTTAGTCTAAATTTAGTTACTAAAAAAGATCTCTTAGTTCAACATAAAAAAGGAGTCAATCTCTTATGTAATCATCATATATATTAAATATCATATGACTTGGGAATAAAAACTGAAGACCCTCGAAATTTAGAGGCCTTGGGCGGTCGACCACCTCGCCCACCCTCAAAGACGACCCTGTCCTTCAATTCCTTAAAGTCATCGTGGTTTGAGAACCTGAAAACTCTGGTTATGTTTGGGCCAAATGCCGTGATATACAAGTCACGGCGTTTGTATGACACCCCATAATGTTAGAACCATTTTTTTATAATATACCGGAAGCGTAAGTCCAAATAAACATTAATAATTTACATTATATAATATACATATAAAGTCAAACTTTTACAATCATAGTTTATCATCTTGGGTGTTATATAATTCAAAAGACAACACTGATTTATCCAAACCAGTTCAGAGTAAACGTCTGGTCGTCAAACATTCCATCCAGTATCATGATTCTTACCCCAACCTGTTATATCCAAAACCAAAACCTGCAAGAAGCATTAAGGTGGTGGGATTAGCTCAAAGCTAAGTGAGAAGACATGTAATTGACAGTCTAACTTAGTCATAATAATCTGTTTACAGCAAAGCATCATAAACATATAAAAACCTTGTTTACCACAACAGGCTCGTAGACACAACATCTCAATGAGGACCGACGGTTCCTGGGGAAACCTTCAGCCAAGAACCCTTCACAATTACTGCAGGCCAATACAGTGAATAACCAATAGCTTGATGCTATTCCCACACGACTGAGGTTCCTATTAACGATATGTACAAGGAACCCTCCATCGGTCAACATTAGCAACTAAGCCCAGCACCAGGCTGACCTCAATACCACATAGTGCCCAAAGGCCATACATCACATAATCACATAATCCCTAATCGTCAGGGCATTATGTCATACTAAACGGTCTATCAAACAGTAATTACATCATGGCAGACTAAATAGTCTATTAAAGCAGTAATACTACGTTTACTCTTTGTAACAAAACCTGTTACAACTAAATTACACTGAGGATTATAGATCCACTCACCGTTACCTCGACGTCCACTTAGAATTCTAATATTACTGAGCCTTCTCCGTATCTAAGAATACAATTAAATAACAAGTTAGTAACTCATTCATAATCAATAACTCATGTTATAATCATCTAACATTTTCAATCTAAAGTATCAAACTAATGAACACACCATGTTGTAAATAATACCATCTTAACTTTACACCCATCATTTATAACCAAGTTAACTCATATAAGTAATAACTTTAGTTATTAATCCAATTCATAAGTGTACCACTATTACAAACACATAGTATCAATCTAATAACAATATTCAAGTTACAAGTAATATTTATAACTACATATTCCAACATGCTTTATTAATATTCAACGACCATAATTTCATATTTGATCCTATAACATCCAATTATAAACATTCCCAAAGTTATAATATCAATTACAACTGCTCAATCAAATCATATTATGCTATTGCTTCTATTTCCGATTCATTATCATTATATACTATTGACATGTCTAAATGAAGATGAACATAAGAACATACTTTGAATGAGATTAGAATCATGTTACATTAATCCTATAAACCTATATCCATTATATGTATCATTTTATTTTAAACTTATTATCATATCATATCTCATTTATATAATGATATAGACACATAAGAACTTTGCACAATACATAAAACAATGGTATAAGGCTTGCTGCATAGAAGAACCCGCCGGATTGGGTTAGTACCCGCCGGGTACTAACCAAAACAAAAGAATCATCCGGCTAAAACAAGAATCGATCGGGTACCCAGGTTCTACCCATTTACCCGTCGGGTACTCCCTAACACCCAACGACCTTCATATCAGCTTAAACTCAATCCGAACCAAACCCTAAAACAACACAACCTAGACTTCACTTCCAGCTAATACAATAACTAATATACAACAATAATATGTAACATCATCTATCACCTTTAATTTCATACACATATCATTTACTTATAAAGTTTCAACAAGAATCAAGTATATACCTAGGTGCTTCATTCAAGCTAGATTTACAAGTAATCCTTATCCTGAATTTATCTCATTTCTCACCAATTAATCTCATAGCAAGCTTCAATCATCGACTTAAATTATTCACTTAACTTAAGCCAATCAAGTTCATGTAATAATAAACAAGATCACACTTACAGTTTACACGGGATAGAGATGATGATGATGATGAAGAGGGTCCGCTGTTATGAATCAAGAATCACAGCTTGTTCTTGTTATAATTTGGGTTTAGTTTCTTAATGAGTATATCTGGAGCAATTAGGTGACCAAGCAACAATTTGGGGAAAGTCAGGAAAAGGGAGTCGGCTACTCCGTAAACCGACCCTATATTCAACTAAATTGCGAGTCCAACTGGTTTATTGTTTCGATAACTATATCAATTTAAAACAATTTATGAATTATCAGTCACAATAAGTGATTTAATCTTTTACCTAATATTTAACTATAATATAACTTATTCCTAACACTTTTAAATAACAATTTAAAGCTTGAAAAAATACCGCATTGCTGCTAGGCCCACAAAGTGGGTATTACAGTTTGAGCGAGAGGACCAAAGGGCGATCTGCACGTTCATAAGTAAGAAAGGCAGTAAAGTATTGATGACCATTCAAAATTCGAAAGTCATCTCTAGAACCTTCGTATAAGAATGCAACGATATTATCAATAAACATCTTATAATTCCCATTTCTAACTTCAAAGTTGATATTAGGCGGCGGTGGCGGCGGTGACCTGTTTCGTCTTCCTCCTCGTCGTCGAGCCATTTCAAAGTTTTCGGTTATCGTGGAGCCATTTTTTTCAGGGTTTTTGGAACTGTTTACGCGACGCATCGATTTTTAGGGTTTTTGGTCATTATCACGCCGCGGATGTGTACAAATTAAAGTATTATTACATTTTTGTCCAAAAAAAAATAATAATTATTTTTTGTTCACAAATATGATAAAAGGTGTCAATTCAATATCTACACATAGTACTATATCATCCAAAAAACTGTGACTTAAATAAATATATTAAAAAAAGTTATACATGTAGAAATTGAATTAATTGTTTAAATTATGGAGTTTGTAGCAGATAAACTATAATTGTAGGGTAGAAAGAATGAAAATGTAAATTGACTTTGAGTAATTTTTATTTTCGTCAAGTAACTGAATTAATGGTCAATTAATTTGATTCAATTAATTTCTATGATTATATGTTTGTAAGGGCAATTTAGACAATAACAATTATTGAATCTGATAGTAAGATAAAAAATAGAGATACATTATATATAAGTAAGTATAGAAGTATAGATATAGATAATCAAAACATAAAGTACAACACCAAACTTGAATAATACGAATTCGGAAAAACTCTAACTTGATATATCCTTTTTAGCATTTTTCATACTTTTTGGTTAAAAAGTGACATTTGATATCCACAAAGGTGTAAAGTGACGTTTGATATATTTATATTGGCTTTTATACATGACTCGTTTTGACCCGATTCGTTTTGACAAGTTATTCAAACCTCTTATTAGTGTTACCTCTAGTGCTAATTGAATGTGCCCCATTAAAACAAAATTTTTGAATCCGTCACTGACTTCAGCAACAAATCTAACACCTCTTACTTGACAAATCCTGCCATAAACATTCGTTTGGATTGGATGATGTTAGTGAAAATTAATGATCATACTCATTTATATTGGATTAATCGAGCATTTCGGTTGTTTATTAGATGTTCATTCCTTTCTAAAATCGAAGATAATTTGCAATCTATGAAACATGTAACACTTTTGAAATTGGCATAAAAATAAATTAAAAAAATCAAGATTACCTACTACTATAGCATAAGTTCCACTTGTAGACATTGAACTTCTTATCTACCAATCTTACAAAAACAAGTCACTAATTACTGTTTTACCTTTAAAAAAAACCACATCAACATTCACCAGTCCTACACTGTTCAACTCACCCCTCTTCATGTGAATATCACATACCCACACATTTGAAACTAGACTCATTTACAACTCACCTCTCTCCCCTAAATTTTCTCTTCGTCAATCCCTTTCTATCTTCAACAAGATGTAAGAATGAAGAAGAAAAAAAAGGAAGCCGGTCAACATAATTTGCGTGCTTTATTAGGCACCCATCTACGTTTGTAAGTTTTTTATATCTTGTTTATATTATATCTCCATCTACCATTATTTTGATGACAACATTTTGCTTTCTTTATGTTCGTCACGATGACAATAAGGGTAGGGATGGATAAGTTCGTGTTGAAGCCTGAAAGTGGTGGTGAAGCAAAAAATCAGAGAATGAGAAAGGGTGATAATTGTTGGTTTTGCTGATATGAAAATACACCACATTTAAATATTTGTGTAAATCGCCTAGGTTTGTTTATAATTTTTAAAAAATAAATGTCATTAAAAGTATGAAGAAATTTATGTGAAGTATGAAAAGATGCATGGTTATGATTAGCTACGGTGTATTTTTTTTTAGGAATTTTTGGTCAATAAGAGCACACGGAGTGGGCGGTTCTTCGGCAACATTTTTGCTCCAGAACGCTGCTTAGCGGCGTTCATCTACCCCGTTGCGGCGTTCTCGTCGCCGTTCCCATTGTTGTTCAACCACCGGCGTTCGGATCCGGACGCTGCACCAACCAACGTTTTACCTTTTTTCTTCTTTTCTTTTTTATTTTAATTTCGAACGTTAATATGGATTTTGTGTATATTTTTTGTAAGGATTTGGCCAGATTTTAATTTTGTTTTTGAGCTTGCTGCAGATGCTTCAATGGGAAAGAAGGGGAAGTGGAAGAAAGAAGATGGGTTGGTTGGCACTGAGCTTGACCGTACATACATACATATATATAGTAAATAAAATAATAATAATAATAATAATAATAATAATAATAATAATAATAATAATAATAATAATAATAAAAGGAAGGTGGTACACGTTGGGTATAGGTGGCAGAACACTAAAAAACAAATAAATTAGTAATTTTTTTTATTTGTTTTGAATAAGTTATATTATTAGTTTTATTTAACTTATTTGTTTTTTATATATATTAATTTATACAATTATCTTTATTAAAAAATCAAATAAAATAAATAATAAAAAAACTCCAGAACACTGTCCAGAACACTGTGAATTCAGTTTTACCACACCACAGAATCCTCAATTTCAACATTTTCCAAAACACTGTCTAGAACACCGTGTACCACACCCTCTGCTCTAATATAATGCACTATATGTGGACTGAACATGATTTTACAATTTTTATACTTTGATTGTAAAATTTTTGGAAGTTGTGTTATCGGAAACGGTTTTTGTTTATAAATGTGCTTTTTTTTCTGTGCTTATTTATTTATGGTGCTAAAATGTGTATATATTACAACATTTTATTTTGTTTATTATGTAATGTATAATAAATTATTCTTTGTTTATCGAACTTATCATTGTAATTCAATATATTGGTGATTTATTTTGAAGTAAAAATTTTATGATTTGATGTGTTTTCTTTTGAAAGAAGTCTATTTATTGGACCTGAAACGAATGTGCATGCTCTCTTATTTGACTAATTAATATTTACTGTATATAATATATATAAAATACAAATTACATGATTACAAACTCACATTAGATATTTATATAAAATAAAATGCATCACAATTATATATTTATATGTTAGAGGGATCGATACGTAAAACAGAGATGATAAAAGGTGTTGGAAATGATTTTATATAAAATTTATTTTTGTAAAAGGTGTTGGAAAGAATTTTATATATGTTTTTTTTTTTTTTTTTTTGTATAATCTCGTTGTTTGAACGTTTCATAATACAAAATTTTCTATTTAACATGATTATTTATGTTGGAGCAAGATCTAACCAGTAACAAGATAATCGAAGAACTTCTGGGTTGAGTCGCGGACAAGGTCGCTTTTTTTAAGACGTTCGAGGCACTGCCCGGAGTTGTGCTAGCAGACTATCAACCTCAACGCCTCCAGGATAAAACAACCTAGTTCCAACTGTATGAATCTCTACTGCACAATAAAGACTCGAAAGAACTACACCCTTATTACTGCTAGGAAATTTCAGGAAGAATTTTGATGTGAAAATTATAAGAGAGATGTTGTAACGCCCCTAAATTAGTAAGTTTAAAATTTTATAATAATCGGTTTTAATAGTTTAAGTTGCAAATAAATAAAATATTAACCGTACACCTTATGTAAATGTGAAGTATATGTTAATAACAATGTTCTGAAAACCGGTTGAACCGGCCCGGTCCGACCAGTTCAACTGGGATTTTGAGGTATTCTGGCCGGTTGAAAACCGGTTTTGATCAAAGTTTGACCCTTCAACGAACCGTCCGGTTCGGTCAAAACCGGACGGTCCAACCGGGAACCGGACCGGTTTCAACCGGTTTTGAATTATTTTTTTTTAATTCTCGCTGGTTTTGGGCCGGTTTTGGACGGGCGGTCCGACTGGCTCCGGTCCGGTTCGGTTTTCAGTTTTAAAAACATTGGTAAATAATTTAGTAGGCATCTAACTTAGTTAAAAAGGGTAGAAAGTGTCAATTTGACAAAAATTGGAGGGAGCAATGTGAAACTAACAATATTAAATTAAAACTCTGGTTCCTTCTACTTCATTTCACATACTGAAAACAGAAAGTGAGCGAGCTATGTGTGTGTATATCGCTTGGAGCAGGAACAAAAGAAAGGAAGTTAACAATTAGCTAGGGTTTTGTTAAATTAAAGCTTCTAGCCTCTAATTCCTCTATAATAAGGTATGGTGAACATGTCTCTACTAAAAATATATGTTAAGGTTTAAGAGTGTAAACTCTAAGTTATAGAAATTGATAAATAAGCGGGTATTAAGGTTTCATATATGTTAACGAGCTATGTTATATGTTTAAATAGTGTTAATTTCATTAAAGAACTCATAATTTTGTGTTTATGGGAAATTGAATGTGTATGTGAGGTTATACACGGATGTTTTAATGAAAAGATGAATGATTAGATGAAACAAAGCATGTTAATTCATATAAATTGTGTTACAAGGAATGATAATCATGTCTAAATGGGTAATTGATGGTGATGTATATGAGTAAACATTAAGAAGTGATATTCTTGGTGTAAATTGGTGATCAAAGGATGTGAAATACCCATTTGGATATGATTAGGTGATGTATTCTATGAAACCTATAATGAGGTTATAAGTGTTATGGGAGTTAACAAGTGTTATGGGAGTTAACACTTATGTTACATGAAAACCAGTTTTCCACTCATTTGAGCACTAACCTCGGGAACATAACGATACTCTTACAACATAATACAATTTAAATTCAAATGGCAACTTTAAATTTCTAATCAACAAAGTGTCGGTGAAAGTTGAAGATTCTTGCTACATCAAAGAACAGAGCCACAACTTTCTCAATAGTTCCAACAAGAACGCCATGACCTTGTCATAAATACACCATCACCGATTTTAAATAACACAAACAACATGTCTGAATATGTCAACAAAATAAACACCAACCTATGAATTTTATTTGTTAAAGATGATGAAGCAAGAAAAAATATGTGGCATCATCATTTCCTAGTATGATGATGCCATCGGCCCTACCAATCGTCCAATCCAATCATATGGTACACCTTTAATAACACCTGTTGATACAAAAACTAGCAGCTCCCCCAACGTAGCTTGAGAGCCTCCTCTGAAGGCGAATGAAACTGCTAAGATGTAACAAACATACACCGTTAGCCTCGACCAAAGGGAAAGGGGGTTTCCCTTTGGACCAAGCTCCGGCGTGAGAATAAGCTACGGATCTGTGTGAAATAAGTATTCTAGAGAGAGAAAGTAAGTAATATGAGTGAGTGAAATAATGTGAATGTGTTTACCTTAGACTTATCTGGTATATTTATGCCAATGTGGAGCAAAGATTCCCTTTCCTTAAATGGTTAGTCTGTTTTCCGCAGCTCGGCGCGGTGGAGCAGACCTTCCTTATTTAGTGACAGCTTACCTTTATTCCTTTTTGATATGACTTTACCTTTTACGTGTTTTACTGGTAATCCAGAGCATCTCTGCTGTGAGTCCCATCCTTGGGTACTGCGCTTTAGTCAAAGATTCCTTTCTCGTAGCTTTCTTATGTTTCCGTAACTTAAGTATATGTATTTAGCTGCGGCATATGCTGTAAGCTGCGGTTACCAGCATATACCCGATCATGTCCCCCCAGTCTAGTGTAAGTGTGTTTGGACGCACTTGCTCTAGACTATATACGTAACACCCGAACCTGCGGAAAAAACTGATGGGTGCGTTTCCAGGTGGCGGTTTATTGGTGCACGGTTATCGATGAGTTAAGTGTCAATTTATTGTCTGACTTGGTGGCTTGGATGTGATGGTTTCCAGCTCCCATCATATCACCACATTTCCCTCGAAAAACATTATAACTTACATTATAATAATAATAAAAAAAGAACCCTTTTTATAACTCCTTTTATTTCCATTTTCTTTTCTCAATTCCAAAAAGAAAAAGAAACAAACCCTAACTTTTTTCCCAAAAAATTTTCGATTGAAAATGGTGACGGCGAGTAGCTTTGCCGGCGGCGATCCACCTAACCAACCTCACGATTCCGATAACGAAGCCAATTTCGAACCTGCGCCTGGGAAGGATAATATGGCGCAGATGTATTCCATCCTTACGCAAGAGGAGGTTGACGACTTCTGTGGAGAATATGGGATCGATAAAGAATTTCACCCCACCTCTCCAGCGGCCGATGCCACCATCTCCGATATGCCTCCTGGAACGATTTGTGTTTATACAAGATGGTTCGATTTCGCTAACATTTGTTTCCCACTGTCACATTTTTTGTTATCGGTACTTCAGTATTATCAGGTACACATCTAAAAAATTTCTCCAGTTGGCTTGGTTAAAGTTTCGTCTTTTGAGATTCATTGCCGTGCGTTAAATGGTACACCTACTTTGCCCCTTTTTCGGAAATTTTATACCCTTAGCAAGAATGGTGACTGGCTTACCATTGAAAAGAGGAAAAAACCTCAACCGTATCACTATGTAAAAGCACCAGATGGTTCGAAGGATTGGAAAGATAGGTTTTTCTGGGTGGACGCGCGTGTAGCTCCGATTCTCATGACTTGGAAAAATAAAACTGAGGTAAGTTTGGATCCTGTACCTGCCGATGGCACTTTTGACCATGCTTTGTTCGAGAAGCTTCAAGATCCCCGCGTGAACGTTCAAACGTATCCGGAGCATGTGTTGGTGATGGCTGGGATTAGCCAGAAGTGGGATAAGCCGGATGAAGTTCCGATCATTCGTCCTGTTGATTCAGACGAAGGTACTGAACTTCCGTTTCCTTAACTCTTTTTCTTCTTTTGTTGAATATATGCTCATAGGTAAAAGAAGCAATATTGAACCATTTTAACATAACTTCACAAAGTTGCCGCTTATTGACTTCATGCAATTATGGAAATGTTCTGATGCTCGTTATGAATCCCGCCCGCTTCATGAGGGTGAGGAGCCTTATCCCGATCGGTTTTGTGATGCGGTTGTTGTTGCCAATGATGATATGTTGTAGCTAGTGGGGGAGCCAATCCCAAATGCTCCTAAGGTTCATCGAATTAAGACTAAGGCGAAGGTTCAAGGTTCTTCTGCCAAACGGGTATCTACTCACGGAACCAAAGCTATCGCTGGGTCATCTGCTACTAAGAGTTTACCCGTGGGTAAACGTACCCGAAGTCAGGCGAACCAAGTTAGTGGGTCGGATGTGGGTGGTTCTGTTGCGAAAAGGGTCAAGCAAATAGCTCACAAACCTGTTGGGAAATCTATGCCTAGCCGTGGTAGAGGAAAGAAGGTTGAAAATGTGGATGTTCTATCTGATAGCAACGAAGGTACCGAATCCGAAGGTGTAGGATCAGGTGACGGGGTTGGTAACTTGTCTAGTGGAGAGTTTGTCGCTGAGTCACCTAATGATGGCGAACCTCTTGATTCCAATCCTCCTGAACCTCGATATGAGGTTGATCTGGACCAGGCTGATCAGGTATTTACTCCTCCTTGGTCTGTCAAAAATGGGGATACGTTTGATGATCATGGTGTTTGTCGTGATATGGTTGATCATGTGATTCCTCCGTTTGAGGTTGTGTCTTTAGAGTCTAAGTCTGATGTGATGATTAGTGACGAGATGAACTGGATTTCGCTTATGGTGTCTAAGATTGTTGGCGAAGGTAGACGTAGGTGGGAAAGTTGTTATCGACAGTATCGTGCTGAGAGGGAGAAAACGAAGAAGCTTGTTTCGGAGGTTGCTAATCGTGATAAACAGATTGAAGAATTGGGTCAGCGCTTAACAGATCTGCATGCTGAAGAGATGGTGAATTTAAAGAAAGAGTTGGAATTGATGAAGAAAGAACGTGATGATGCTACCGCTGCACTTGGGGATGCTCGTACTTCTCATAAAACTGAGCTTGAGTTGCTTAAATCCTCCCATGCTACTGAACTGGAACTTGAGGTGCGAAGAACTGAGGATGCGACTCGCCAGCTGACGGAGCTTGAAGCCAAATTGTCGCAGCAGGTTAAACAGCATCAGGAGTTGGAGAAAAGATGGGAAATAGAGAAGCAAAGTCTGACAACCATGGCTGCAGCATCCCTGAGTGAACTTGGTGAAGCATCTAGCCGCAACAGTGTAGCTGAAGAAAACTACAAGTGGTTGATGGACCGAGGCTTAAAGGATGCTTTTGTGAAGCTTGCCAAGAGTCCTGAGTATGTATCATATAATGGTGCAATCCAAGCTGCCCATTATGGCGTAGGTACGAATTTTAGGACACAACTGAAGTAATATATACGCACTAGATAAATTTACCCTTCTGTGCTGAAATGTCTTATCTTTTGTTATTGTATGTTTCAAGTATGAATCTTGGAATGCAGCTAGGTTACTCATATGTCAAGATGAACATGCCTATAGAGAAGGTACCTGGATATGATGCTCGTGCTGCGGATAAGTTGCAAAAGGCGGAGGAGGAGTTGAAAGGTGCGACATATCCTTACTTGGAACTTATTGCCGCTAATCGTGACCTTCCCCTTGCTGAGTTCAAGAAGATCGTTCTAGGTGTTAACTCTGCCCAAGGAGCTGCTTGATCCTTTCCCCTGATGTTTCTTCTTACCTAGTTGTATGTGTTTTAATGGATCTAGTCTTTTGAACAATCTTTTGCTTATTTGTCGTTTAGACAAATGTTATTTGGCCTTAGTGCCTTGTTATGTAACCTTTGAAACCTCTTTAACTTATTCGTATGACTTCATTGTTGCCATGTTATTGTGTATGGTCTTTTCCTTATTGTTGTTTGCAACTATGTAGTTGTTTGTAAGTATACTTAATGCGCTTTATTGTATATACATGTATGTATAGAACGTAGTTTTTTGAATGGGTGTTCAACCATTGATACTTAGGCTTATGCCATAGGTATGTTACTGCACGAAGGAACTTTCGACTTCGCCAGCTTATTATCTCATGATCAGCGAGATAAGTTGTAAGTAATTACTTGCAATGATGCTAAATGTTTTCTCATGGAATTGTGTTTGATATATTAGATTGCCAAAAGAATACCAAACCACTACATCGTTGTATCACTTACATGAGAGTTCATTAGTCTACAAATAACACTTACGAAGATTAGCAACGTTCCACGAACGTGATAAGCTAGTTCCGTCGGATTTAGCAAGTTCATATGATCCATTTCCGTGATTGGCAACAACTTGATACGGACCTTCCCATTTAGGACCCAACTTTCCTTCAGGTTGAGCTTTGCTAGCCTCATTTTTGCGTAGCACATAGTCACCAGGAACAAAAGATGTGGGCTTTACCCTAGAGTTATAGTATTTGGCCATTTGTTGCTTGTTTCGACATTCTCTGATTGCGGCTATCTCCCTTCGTTCTTCAAGTAGCTCTAAGTTGATACGAAGGTCTTGACTTCCGTCCTCTTCTGAGTTAGCTGTTCGCCAGGTAGAAACTCCAATCTCCGCAGGTAAAACAGCTTCCGTACCATATGTCAAGCTGAACGGAGTTTCACCATTGCTCTTTTTTACCATTGTCCTATGCACCCAGAGCACATGAGACAAGTTGTCTAGCCAATCATTTCCCTGTCCTTCTAATCGCAACTTGATGCCCTCAACTATGCTCCTGTTGGCTCGTTCCACTTGCCCGTTCGCCTGTGGGTGAGCTACGGACGTAAAGATCTGATATATTTTAAGCTCAGCACACCAAGACTTGAATGCACCTCCTGCAAACTGGGCTCCGTTATCAGTTACAATTTCGTGCGGCAGGCCGTACCTGCATACAATATTTTCCCAAACAAACTTCTTGACCGCAGCTACTGTGATCGCCTTGATAGGCTTTGCTTCTACCCACTTAGTAAAATAATCAATTGCCACAATTAGAAATTTCAATTGCCCTTGTGCTATTGGGAATGGTCCAACGATATCCATGGCCCACTTTTGGAATGACCATGGAGCCGTGACAAAGATCATATCAGTTTGAGATTGCCGACTTATTGGTGCGTTAACCTGACAAGAGTTGCATTTTTGTATAATAGTTAGTGCATCTCGATGCATGCTTGGCCAAAAGTAACCCATGTTCATTACTTTTGCCACCACGGATCTTGGTCCAGAGTGCATTCCACATGCACCCTCATGTACTTCCCGAATAACATATTCGGCTTGTTGTGGACCAATACATCGTAACCAATGTACTAAGTAGGATCTTTTGTAGAGTATGCCATTAGTATAATTGTAATTTGGTGCTTTGACACGTACCTTTCAAGCCTGAGATGGATCCTATGGCAAGGTACCGTCAACTAAGTACTGGATGATTGGAGTCATCCACGTGTTCTCATGTTCCTCAACAATGGCTAGTACCTCTTGTTCGTCTATGGATGGACGTTCGAGTACTTCAACCAGGACTTTCTTCGTAAGATGAGCAAAAGCTACGGAAGCTAGCTTGCTTAGTGCGTCTGCTTTTTTGTTTTCGCTCCTTGGAACTTGTTGTATATCGAAGCTGTTGAAACTGGAGATCAGTTCTTTCGCTTTTTCCATGTATTTTTTCATGTTGGCGTCCCTAGCTTCGTATTCGCCGTTGATTTGGCTCGACACAAGCTTCCAATCTACATAAACTTGGAGGTTTCTGACCCCATTGTCGTAGCAATGCGTAGGCCCGCCAATAGAGCTTCATATTCGGATTCATTGTTGGAACTATCAAAGTTGAATCGAAGGGCGTATGTGTATTCAACCCCGTCTAGGTCCGTTAAAATGAGACCCGCACCTGCACCAGATGAGGTAGATGCACCATCAGTATACATTACCCACTTACCTTCGTCTGCAACTTTCGTAATGTTTTTGACCAAAGTTTCGTTTGCAACCTGCGTCAATGTTAACTGGTCTTGGGGCAATTCCGCGAAGAAATCAGCCAGTATCTGCCCTTTCACCGAGGTACGTGGAATGTAACTAATTCCGTGTTCCCCAAGCTTGATTGCCCATTTGGCCAATCGTCCCGATATCTCCGGCTTGTGTAAGACTTGACGGATTGGCTGGTCCGTCAGGACATTGACTTTATGTGCTTGGAAGTATCGTTGCAGGCGACGTGCTGCGTAGACGAGTGCCAAAGCTAGCTTTTCCATGGGAGAATAGTTTTCCTCCGGACCATGTAACACACGACTGACAAAATAAATGGGAGCCTGAATTTTGTCTCTTTCTGCCATGAGGACGGAACTTACTACTTTATCTGTAGCTGCAAGATACATATATAACTCTTCGCCTATAATTGGCGTTGTTAGCATTGGTAAACTGGCGAAATGTACCTTTAGTTCCGTAAATGCGTTCTCAGCTTCTGTCGTCCACTTGAAGTCCTTTTTACTCAAACAATTCTTCAGGGTTTTGAAAAAAGGTAAGGACTTAGAGGCTGAACTTGATAAATATCTGCTCATAGCTGCGAGTTTACCGTTCAAGCTTTGAACCTCTTTTACGGTTTTTGGGTGCGGCATGTTGATGATTGCAGTCACTTTCTCTGGATTTGCCTTGATTCCCTTCTCCAGGATGATATGCCCCAAAAATTTACCTTCGGTAACTCCGAAGGAACACTTCTTCGGATTCAGCTTCATATTTATCTTCCGGAGGTTACTAAATGTTTCCTCGATGTCAGCTAAAAGTGTATCTTCCATCTTGCTTTTGATGACTATGTCATCAACATATGCCTCCAAGTTCCTCCCTATCTGAGTGGAGAAAGCTGCGTCTACCAACCTCTGATATGTTGCACCTGCGTTTTTCAGACCAAAGGGCATCTTGCGGTAATAGAAAATACCTTTGTCAGTGTGAAACGCTGTCTTGTCCTCATCTTCTAGTGCCATTTGGATTTGGTGATACCCCTTGTACGCGTCCAAGAAACATTTGTATTTGAACCCCATGAGTAATTCCACCTTGAGGTCCACCTCCGGAAGTGGATATGCGTCTTTCGGACATGCATTGTTCACATCCTTGAAATCAACGCACATTCTCCAACTTTTGTCACTTTTTCTAACCAGAACAGGGTTCGCCACCCAAGTGCGATAACGTACTTCTCTCATAATTCCGGCTCTTACCAATTCCTCAACTTCGTCTGTTACAGCTTTACTTCGATCTGGAGCCAAGCTGCGTTTTTTCTGGACAATGGGTTCTACACTTTTGTGTATGTTCAGCCTATGCTCCGCAATATGTCGAGGGACTCCTGTCATATCAGAATATCTCCATGCAAAGACATCAGTGTTAGCTCTTAAAAGCCTTTCCAAACGTACCTTTGTGGCAGGGGACAATGATGTTCCCACACCCACCGGTTGTTCCGAGAATTCATCATTAATGACGAGTGGAACTTTGAGCAGTGCTTGTGCCGCATCTTGTGAACCTTGCCGGGAGACATTGGTGATCCTGCTACCCTCGTCCAACAACAAGCACACCTAAACCTTCCTTCTTTCTGCTCTGAGAGTAGCTACACCGGAGCTCGTAGGGAACTTCATCATGGCGTGCATGGTAGACACCACTGCCCTTAAGCGACATATGGTAGGTCTACCCAGTAACACGTTATAGGGTGAAGGCGATTGTACAATAAGGAACTTCATGTCCACAGTCCTTGACAAAGGGTACTCGCCGAAGGAAACAGGAAGCCATATGCTTCCCACAGATGATATCATTGCCCCAGAGAAACCTACTAAGGGTGTTTTTGTATTCACCATCCGCTTCTTAACAGCGTCATTCAACTTTTCAAAACAATGAAAATACATGATATCGGAAGAGCTACCTCCGTCCACATAGACACGGTGAACCATATGACCTTCAACCTCCGCTTTGATAATGAGAAGTTTTTCGGTGGGGCATACCTGATTAGAAGGTGGAAAGCTGATTTCTTGATGCATCCAACTTTCAACTTCGTCCATGGGCCTCTTATCTTCGTTCCGCTCAGATCGAACCATTTGAATTACCCTAGGCTTGTTCTTCTGAGAAGGACCTTGTCTTCCCTGCTGCTTTGTTCCGACTTTCTTTATTTCTCTTAGCAAATGTGACAATTGTCCCGACTGCACAACCTCCTCTATTTTCTTCCGCAACTGATAACAATCGTTAGTATAATGCCCTTTGTCACCATGGAACTCACAATACCTGTCTGCAAACTTCCCCTCCGGATTGCCTTTGAGAGGAGCAGGTTGTGTGAAGCTGTGTCGAACCGCTTCAGTTGCCAATATTTCACAGGGTGTTTTGGTAAGTGGCGTGAAGTATGTATTCCTCTTTGGGGCAGGTGAGTAAGGTTGCGGAACGCGTCCCTTGCTGCCGGAATATGCTTCATGATTCCGCCTGGGGGATGTAAGGACCTGCGTCGGAGCTGGCGGGGGTGACTTCCAGGGCGAACCTCTGCCCTGCCGTAACGGAGCTCTGGACGGAGCTTCGGCGACATGCCTAATTGCTTCTTTTCCCTGAATAAATGCCTTAGTTCGTTCAAAAACTTCATTGATTGTCTTGGGGATGTTGGCGTAGAACTGTTCTATCAACTGCTTTGGTCTTATCCCATGGATAAAACCTAAGATGCGCATGATCTCGTCTGCTCCTTTAATTTCCATACTTTCCTCCTTAAAACGCTCCATGAAGTCCGTCAGTGACTCATGGTGTCCTTGCACTATGTTATGGATTTCCATAGGGTGTTTGGTGTACCTTCGTTGTTGCATGAAGTTGCTGAGAAAGCTCTCCCGTAACTCCTCGAAGCTATCAATACTGGCGTGAGGGAGGTCATCGAACCAAAGATGAGCAGGTCCTGCAAGCGTTTGCGCGAACATGTGGCACCACACAGGCATGGACCACTGCTCCATTTCTGCCACTCCGGCAAACAACCCTAAGTGATCATCCGGATCTCCAGTACCATCGTATACCCGGATGTGCGAGGGAAGCCTCGCCTTCTTTGGTCTCTTGCATCCTGCGATTCTCCTTGTGAATTTTTTGATGAGTGATGGTCTATAAGGCTCGTCTATGCCCTCTTTTACTTCTTCCTCCGAGCTGGAACTCGCTGAGTCACTACTGTCAGTAGTTACTGCTTTTCTAGTTTAAGAACGTGAGGAGCTACGTCTTTTTCTCCTTTCCTTTCTTTTGCCCAGACTAGCCTTTTTCTTCATTTTTTGAGTGTACTTCCTCTTCCTGCGGACCTTTGCTGCTTCGGAACCGGAGCTAGAACTATCAGTTTCTTCTTCTGACTCGGTGGAGTCATCTGCTTGGTCTTTGTAAGTAAGTTGCGCTCTCACACCATCCATTCGCTTGTTTTTCTCAGTTTCTTGCATTAAAGTACGAAGTGCATCGTAGTGACTTTCCACAAAGCAGGAGTAAGTCGAGGTTCGTCCTGCTGAACCCCCAAGACACCCGTATTTACTACCCCACTTCCGTGTCTTTCAGTGGATCGATCTACGTGCACCTGCGGTATGGGATTTCCAGATGAAGGGGTTGCCTCCATTCTTTCAGTTTGGTCCCACGGATGGCGCCAAATGTTGATACAAAAACTAGCAGCTCCCCCAACGTAGCTTGAGAGCCTCCTCTGAAGGCGAATGAAACTGCTAAGATGTAACAAACATACACCGTTAGCCTCGACCAAGGGGAAAGGGGGTTTCCCTTTGGACCAAGCTCCGGCGTGAGAATAAGCTACGGATCTGTGTGAAATAAGTATTCTAGAGAGAGAAAGTAAGTAATATGAGTGAGTGAAATAATGTGAATGTGTTTACCTTAGACTTATCTGGTATATTTATGCCAATGTGGAGCAAAGATTCCCTTTCCTTAAATGGTTAGTCTACTTTCCGCAGCTCGGCGCGGCGGAGCAGACCTTCCTTATTTAGTGACAGCTTACCTTTATTCCTTTTTGATATGACTTTACCTTTTACGTGTTTTACTGGTAATCCAGAGCATCTCTGTTGTGAGTCCCATCCTTGGGTACTGCGCTTTAGTCAAAGATTCCTTTCTCGTAGCTTTCTTATGTTTCCGTAACTTAAGTATATGTATTTAGCTGCGGCATATGCTGTAAGCTGCGGTTACCAGCATATACCCGATCAACACCAACTTTTCCTATAATCTGAATTTGCCATAATGAGGTCTAACTGTTTTGTTTTGGCAGTTAATTTTTTCATTGACTTTGAATGTAGACCCTTGGATGCGATTGACTTTAAATCTTGACCGCCCTTTAATTAACCATTTCCGGTAATTTGCGCCAAACCGTCTCCACCCACGTTCTTCCACCTCCGTTTTTCAGGGAGCGACAATATTATCATCCGTGTTTCTTACACCCTTTTATGGAGATAAATAAACCTTAAATGTCTATGCTTTACTATTTTTAGTATATTTAACCGGGTATTGTTGACGACCGCCATAAATGTTGTTAATAAACAATTTGGAAAACACATCGAAAATGATTGTACTTCAACAAAAATTCTGATGAGGTCGACTAAAATTCAGGGGGCATGATATTTATTATGGTAATGATACAAATGTCAATGCACATGTTAGAAGCTTATTGACGGCCCTTAAAACCATCTTTATCATTCTCCTATTTAAAATCAACATATAACTTTTAAATAAAATGACACATGAAACTCAGATTTTGTAATACACTTACATAATCTTTTATATGTTATTACTCAAAATAATTATCATGTCTTATTATTTTTTTTACTCAAATTTTGTAATACACTTACATTATCTTTTTATATGTTATTACTCAAAATAATTATTATATCTTATTTATTTTTTTCAATTAGCGATCACCCTTATATAAATAATATATAATATATAATATATATATGATTGAGGATCATAAGGGAAAGAGTCATATGAGGAGAAGGAGAAGAAGTTTTATTTATGACTATTGGATGATCTTTTAGGTTTGATCAATGGTTAAAAAGGGTGACAATTTTGTAATTACTTTCAAACATAAAGGTATTAGCAGTGGCGGATGCATGCCTAAATTAGGGTATGCACTTGCATACCCTAAGTTGACTTTGCTTAGTGGAAAAAAATATATTTTATATCTTATAGTTGAATGTTAACCTTAATGTGCATACCCAACAAAAAATAGTGCATACCCTATCTTTCATATATATAATAAATTAAAAACAACGTGTAATTCAAATACAAAAGCACTACTTGTCATAATAAGAACATAATATTGTGCTAGTGGTCTCCTATAAATGGGGTATGTATTTGAGACCATTAGTAATTATATAAAGGCCTTTTTATGTAGAATTTAATATGTTGTACATACAATTTGGCGGTGTCTTTTATATCACGATCTAAAGAATATAAGTATAGTGGATTGAATGTCGGAAAAAAAAATCTTGGTACGAATTCAGTGAGGAAGGTTAATCAAGATAACTAAAGTTTAGGACTGTACATGAGGTAAGCAAGTGACGAAAATCAAAACTACAGATAATTTTATGTGAAACTACTTCGTTTGTGTAGTGGACTGATCCCGTCTACTTATTTGAAAATATATGTGCGTTCCATACTAGCATGAATATAAATAGCTTTGTACATGTTTTCATGCAACTAAAACAAAGTCGACCAATAAAAAACCGACCCGAAAACACAAACGGAAAACCCAACATACTTGGCTAATTGATAGTTGCCTAGATTGTGCATACCCAATGACTAATTCCTAAATCCGCCACTGGGTATTAGTTAACAAAAAAAAATATAACATTAATTTTCACTCCACACCCCTTCCACTATTTAGTCTTTTATATTTTAACCCTTTCACTTTATTTTCTTCCCCCTCCTATTTTCTTCTTCCTCCAACCCCACCTACCACCACCCCACCACCCCCACCACTTGCTGCCACCACCTAACTGCCGCCAGCCGCCGTCGGATTCCGGCCGCCGGAATTTTAAAATTTCTTCTTTTTTTCCAAATTTTTTCCCCCATAAATCTTTTATTAGATATAGTATTCCTTTTCCTACTGTTTTCTTAATAAAACTATACGCTTTTTTCACTGCATTTTGTATATTATTATTAATTAACTAAAATTTTTATATATTTTACTGCATCTTCTATACCCAACGTCAACAAAATACCGTACAAATGGATAATATATATAATCTAAAATGCAGTAAAAAAAGAACAATATGTCCTAAATGATGTATATGCAAAATGCAATAAAAACAACAATATGTATTATACTTAAATACAAAATGCAATACAAATAGATAATATGTAAAATACAAAATGCAGTATAAATCGATAATATGTAAAATACAAAATGCAGTGAATAACAAATAATATATAATGAATGAAATATATGAAAAATGCATCAAAAATAACAAAATGCAGTGAAAATAATAAAATGCAGTACAAATAGATTATGTATAATATAAAATGCAGTGAAAATAACAAAATGCAGTAAAAATAACAAAATGTGGTACAAATAGATTATATATAATACAAAATGCAGTAAAAAGCGAACAATGTGTACTAAATAAATATATGCAAAATACAGTAAAAACAGTAGTATATATTATACTTTCATACAAAATGCAGTAAAAATGGATCATATGTATAATATAAAATGCAGTAAAAAATAAACAATATGAAATATATGAAATATATGCAAAATGCGGTGAATAATAATAAAATACAGTGTAATTTTAACAAAATGCAGTAAAAAATATATTATGTATAACTTAAAATGCAGTAAAAAACAAACAATATATATAAGATCGAGGTGTATAAATAAAATGCAGTAAACAAATCAAAAGAATTATGTGTATAAAAATACAAAAATGCAGTAAAAACGAACAATATCTACTAAACATATATACAAAATGCAATAAAAATAATAAAATGCAGTACAAAGTGATAATATGTAAAAAAAATTAAAATATTTTTTTAAAAATTTTTAAAAAAATTGAAAAAAATTTGTACTACTGTTTGGTTTCATGTACTTGAAATTCATCCAGGATTAGGCTGTATATGATCAGTAGTTTTGTATAGGTGTTGTTTAAGGTAGCGCTCTCAAAGATTCGAGCACATTTTTACGCATGAAATATACAACGAGCTCGGCTCGAGTTTGTAAAGGCTTGACTTGAACTGTCACCAGCTCTTTTGGAGTGTTATTTACTGTGTAGGTTTGTAAACAATTTAAGCTTTTGGAGCTTTAGTACGCCAAGTTGATTTATGGTTCACCATTAGTATGTTTCATATTGAACAAGGAAAGGTGTACTATTATGTTAAAACTCTATGTATAACCGCAGGGTGCAACTTGTTGTCGCTAACCGATTTATAAATCTTACACATGTACAAGTCATAACTCTGTATGATAAAATGCTATTACTATATAGGGTTTGATGACATACATTGCGTGTAGATGTAAGGTAGTGGTAACTCTTTCTTCAGGTTATGGCCTCAGTTGAATCTATAGGGGAGCCAATGCAAGTGAGTAATGGTGCTAGAACTAGAAAGCCTCGAATTCTTTTGGCAGCAAGTGGAAGTGTAGCCGCCATAAAATTTGGGAACCTCTGCAGCTGTTTTGCAGATTGGGCAGATGTAAGAGCAGTTGCCACACAAGCAGCTTTACATTTCATCAATAAGACATCACTTCCCAAGGATTTGATTCTTTATACGGATGAACATGAATGGTCATCTTGGTCAAAGATAGGGGATACCGTGCTTCACATAGAGCTTCGTCGATGGGCGAATCTAATGGTAATTGCACCGTTATCAGCAAATACGCTTGGAAAGGTAATGTGTGGTTGCAGCTTATATTGTGCTTTCTTTTCAACCATGTATTGCATTATTCCAAATGAAAATTTGATTTGACATATAGTTTAGTTAACTTGTTTGACTCTTTGCTAAATGCCTGAACTACCCATCAACAACTATAAGTTACTGAATCTTGTATTGGTGGCAAAGTGATGGGTTGAGCAACGGGTCAAACTGGGGAGTTTTTTCATCCTGTCTAGTTGGGTTGACCCGAACCTTTTTGTCCAAAATTTATTTATGAATAGTTTGTGACTTTCAATAATGATGCAACTTCATGATTAAAATGATTTTTGAGGTTTTAGCATTAAATATATACTTTGAGTGACTGACAACCTGTTCGACCATTTCCTTTTTAGCTTCTTTGTTTTTGAAACCCATTAGAGATCTGACATAACTCGATGCGAACCATTCATTAGTTGATGGGTCAAAAATCACGACTTCTAGAATCCATCATCAATGTATGTGGAATGATAAATAGGTAATAAGGTAAATTGGATGTTTAGCTACGACTTTATGTGCAAAAAGAAATGTTGGAATATTATACTCCGTATCATATAACTATAAAGTGCGACATTTTGTTCTTGTAACTTGATGCTCTTTTTTCCTTATGTATCTCTTTAGGGAAGGGGAAATATGTGTGTGTGTGTGTGTGCCCTCTTTATAATTATTTTAATCTGTTGAAGTAGATTGCCGGTGGACTGTCTGACAACTTGCTGACGAGTATCATTCGAGCTTGGGATTATGAAAAAACAATCTTCGTGGCTCCAGCTATGAACACCTTTATGTGGACAAATCCTTTCACCAAGAGACATCTTATGTCAATCGATGAACTGGGGATCACTCTTATACCCCCTGTGTCAAAGAGACTTGCTTGTGGGGACTGTGGAACAGGTGCAATGGCTGAACCATCTCTCATATTCTCAACAGTGAGGCTCTTTCTGGAATCACAACCTATTGCAGGTACCACTTAGAATCACTCATTTTGTCACATTTCTCGTGTTATAGTA
The DNA here is from genome assembly GCA_963422505.1 of Pseudognaphalium luteoalbum. Classification (NCBI taxonomy): domain Eukaryota; kingdom Viridiplantae; phylum Streptophyta; class Magnoliopsida; order Asterales; family Asteraceae; genus Pseudognaphalium; species Pseudognaphalium luteoalbum. Next base: position 5,729,044 of record OY730193.1, on the reverse strand, counting down.
TTGTAAGAGAATAAAACTATTGATAGTTTATTTACTGCTTTCCTTCTTTCAAGTGTGATTATCTTAGGACTTTTCTGTAGCCACATCAAGTATTCAAGTATATATACGAAGACTTTTTTACATGATTCGTCCTTGTGGTTTGTCTAAAATTTCACTCGTCATCCTAGTATTTTTTTTTTGCACTGGTCGTCCATGTGGTTGCTAATTCTTGCACTTGTAGTCCTTGTCACTAACAACCGTTAGTATTCTTCGTTAAAGGACCATCCATGTAAAATAAAATTCAAATTTAAAGTTTATTTAAATTTAATATTTTATGACAATTAATATATTCTATTTTTTGAGTGTCCCGATCCATATAAATTCACTAAAAATATAATTTTTTTAAAAAATATAATAACTTTTTAAATAGTTAATACTCTTAATTTTACATATCTTCGTCGATTTCATGACTCCGTATAGACAATTCTACATGCCTACATATATATTACTAATAGTTTTGTATATTATGAACGTACTCAAATTGCACATTATCAATATGTAACATTTATTTTTTAGTTAATGGAAGAAAAAATTGTAAATTACTAAATTGTAATAACTACATAGAATATAGTATTAAATGATTGTATTTAGTTAGTTTTCTTTTTTAGTAACAGTTATTTTATTTTTGACAATTAAATTGATTAATTTAGATATTTTCTTATTATTCTAATTTTTGTAGTGTCATAATCTACATCGACCTATTAAGAATACCATAATTTTTATTCAAAAAAAAATGTAAAAAATTATCAGGTATTATCCGTATAATTTTTCTATTAATTTACATAATTTAATATGTGTCAGTTATTTGAAAGAAAAAATACATAATGTTCAACATAGAGAGTATAATAATACTATACGCGTAGTTATTGCAATTTAATATTTCACAATTTTTTTCTTCAATTAACTCAAAACAAATGTTACATGTTGATAATGTGCAATCTGAGTACGTTCATAATATACGAAACTAATAGTAATATATATGTAGACATGGAGAATTGTCTAAACGGAGTCATGAAATTGACGATGATATGCAAAATTAAGAGTATAAACTATTTTAAAAACTATTATATTTTTAAACTATTTATACTTTTAGTGGGTTTATATAGATCGGGACACGAAAAAAATAAAATAAATTAATTGTCATGAAAAAAATTAATTAAAATAATTTAGCTACGTACAATTAAAAATAATATTAATTTTAAATAAACATTAAATTTGAATTTTTTTTACACGGATGGTCCTTTAACGAAGAAAACTAACGGCGGTTAGTTATAAGGACTACGAGTGCAAGAATTAGCAACCACATGGACGACCAATTCCAAAAAAAAAGTACAAAGGCGACGAGTGAAATTTTAGACAAACCACAAAGACGAACCATGTAAAAAAGTCATATATGAAAGAAGAAACTCAATAGAGTTTTGTGTGGTTGACCTTTTGTTGGTGCATTTAAACCCTTTGTGTAGATATGTGTGTCAGATCATGTTTTAATGTTTAAGCTGTAGTTTCCAAGTCACACAAAAGAAATGTAAATATGGCATATTGGACCATTTTCTGTACATATGCATCTCTTACATACAAGAAAAACACCCCCGTTTGGTTGGAGGATTTCATGGGATTTCAAGGGATTTATATTTGACATTCCATAAAATCCCACGTTTGGTTCATGGTTTTTAAAGAATAATGATAAACAAACCTAATTAGAAAAATCTAAAAGGAGACCTACTTCTCTTATTGGTTAAATTTTTTCTCTTCTAATCTCATTCAATTAAATTTTCACAACTACCAATTACACTTTTAGGTATGTTTTTAGACTTATATAATTAGGTCTACTAATCATTTTCCGTTTTTAAATACACGCGACTTCCAAAATCCTACAGAGAAGGGATTCTAAAATTCTCTTGTGATATATGAAGGATTTAAAAAAGTGGCAGTTCATATGCTTCAATTGGACAAAAATACCCTTCCATCTTATCTCTACCATTTCATATTTATTTCTCTATCCTTATCTAAATTGAACGCTAATTTTATGAAACCTCGATACATCATCGCCAGAATTTCTACATTGTACGTTCGTCTTCTCCACCAAGGCATGTAACCATCATCGCCGGAATTTATAACTGTCGAACCCATCAATTGTCGGAACTCACTGGCTCACAGTCGTTTCCATTTATTCAATTTACGCTTGAAAATGGTTATTAATTTTTTAGATTTAACATCAATATTACCAAGTAAATCGATTGTTGTGGTTAGGTGTATATTAATTCATCATTCTTATATTATTCAAATTTTGTATGTTAGTTTTCCTTTTTTTTAATGTTTCGTATGCAATGTGGTGTGTGTTTGCAATAAAAAATAGTAGGTAGTTAGTGCTTAGGTATTTATTAATTTTTTTCTTCAAAATCGTTATATATGTGTGCTTGAGTAATTATTAGCATTATAATCGCGCAATGCATGGTAAAAGTAGTGACGGTGGGTGTTTGTAGGAATGAATGTTTTAAAATAAAAATATATTGTACTTCATCTGTTTTATTTAAAATTTTCACAATACTATTTTGGAAGAGAAAATTACTCAGGTAGACCAGTCAACGCATCATTTTCACTATTTAAACCATGTCAGAGATTTTTTTCCAAAATAGACCCAGGTTTCGCCAAAATGCAAAACTCATTTGGCGATTGGCTTTTTTTTTTATCACCCAATAAATGCTTGGCATGTGTCCACAACTTATAGCCAAAACCTAAAAATTCGTCAAAATACAAATAATCGCCCATGAGACGCGTGTAAAATTTTTTTCGCCAAAATGCACAAATCTTTTGGCTTTTGGCTTTTTTTTTGGAATTCTTGGAATTCGAGCCATCCCCTACCTTTTTCCCCATTTTCTTTGCTGTTTGGCGATCGGCTTCCATTTTCCCCACCTTGTTCCCGGCGACGGCGACCACCAACATTCCGACCGGCGACGTACATGTTAAACCGTGTTGAACCATCCATGTTGATCTGCTTGGTTATCTGCTTCTTCTTGGAAACGTATGTGGTGGGGAAAATGTTGGAAAATGTTGGTGGTCGCCGTCGTCGGGAACAAGGTGGGGAAAATGGAAGTCGATCGCCAAACAGCAAAGAAAATGGGGAAAAAGGTAGGGGATGGCTCGAATTCCAAGAATTCAAAAAAAAAAACCAAAAGCCAAAAAATTTGTGCATTTTGGTGAAAAAATTTTTACACGCGTCTCATGGGCGATTTTTTGTATTTTTACAAATTTTTGGGTTTTGGTTATAAGTTGTGGACACATGTCAAGCATTTATTGGGTGATAAAAAAAAAGCCAATCGCCAAATGATTTTTGCATTTTGGCGAAATTTGGGTCTATTTTAGAAAAAAATCTCTGACATGGTTTAAATAGTGAAAATGATGCGTTGACCGGTCTACCAGAGTAATTTTCTCATTTTGGAATGTCCCATTATAAGTGTTCACTTTGATATTTAACCAATCAAAAAAGATATTATTGGGTAGATTTGATATTTGATTGATAGGAAGTGTAGTTAGTGGATAATAAGTAGAAAGTGAGATCCACTTTACTTAGTCTTAAAATTTAAGGAAAGAGAGTGTTAAATGTATTATAAAGTAGGGAAAATCACAAAAATGATCCAATCACCACACCCCTTTGAACAAAATAATCCTTTGACCAACCATTTTAACAAACTAATCCTTTGACTGGCGCCGGGTCGGCGCCCCTGGCGCCCCACCCTCAAAAGACGTGCCACGTGGAAAAAGTTTGCCTCATTGTCACCAGGCGCCCCAACATGTGGGACCGGCGCCACGGCGCCCCACCATCATCGCCGGCGCCCTAATATTAAATATTAATAAATCTTTCCACGTGGCACGTCTTTTGAAGATGGGGCGCTAGAGGCGCCGACCCGGCGTCAGTCAAAGGATTAGTTTGTTAAAATGGTTGGTCAAAGGATTATTTTGTTAAAAGGGGTGTGGTGATTGGATCATTTTTGTGATTTTCCCTATAAAGTATAGATAAGTTATATGCTTACGATGGGATTGTCTGGTTTTATTTTCATCTGAGCGGGTATAAAAGAACCTAACTGAGAAAGACATTTTGAAACAAAATGGGTAATTTTGTCATAAATCTATACATCCTTTGAACAAAACAGCCAACCAAACGCACGATAGAATTGTAAAGTCATGGGATTCTAAATCCCATGGATTCTACATCCCTCCGAATTTAAAATCCCGGGATTTCAAATCCTCGAACCAAAGGGCACTTATGTTAGGACCATTGAAAAGTAGTAGGATCTTTTTTATCTGCGGGGAGGAGGTTTTACTTTTCTAACCCAAGATCATGTGCTCTAACCATGCACGTGTGTTGTTATGCTTAACTATTGTTAGGCAAGCCCCTTTTTTGTAGCTCCCTTGGTTTTAAATATGCCAATTTAACAACGATAAATCAGAGTCCACTATTCTTCGTTAATGGATATAGAGACCACGTTTCGCAATACCAATGTTCATAACAAGAACACGTATGCTTCGTAATCGTGTACCATTCTTAATGGCCCCTGCAAATAAAACAGGGAAGCCCATCTTACAGGCGGACCAAAACCACAGGGGACCCATTAAACAGGAGGCCTTTCTGACAGGAAATCCCTTCTTACAGACGGACAAAATCTGCAAGAAGATTTATTAAACAGGAAACCTCGTCGACAGGAGGACCCCTAAACAGGAAACGTCATTGACAGGAAAGTCCATAATATGAGGCTTAGTTTACAGGAGGCCCAACTCACAAAGCCCAAGCCAATAGTGCAAGCCCATTAAGATAACGCCCTTGTCTTCTGTTAGGAGACAAGCTTATAACGGGAGTCACCTACGTTAGTGGTGGTCTCCCTAGTGGCCGACAAATACCCCCATCCAGCCAAACCATTAGTCCACGTCACCACGAGAGACCCATGAACAGGAAGTATCAACCACAACCGTACGATCAGTACCATCAAGATGATGAGTCAACCGTACGATGAACAATACCACCAGATGGTGATTCAGCCGTACGATTAAAAACCATGAGATGGTGACTCAACCGTACGATGAACAGTACCCATCTAGATGGTAAGTCAACCGTACGATCAATGCTATGAGATGACAACACGTGGCAAACTTGCTCACCAAGGTGATCATGCTCCACTATAAATACAAGGGTATGAATAGTATTCATTTTCCTAACACCTCAGAAATATACCCACTCATCTTATACTTACACCTTCATCATCAAGAGGAGATCACTATTCATCTCCTCGCCACCGATTCACACCACCCTTGGTCTCGTTCTATACATTCCAACGGGTTCTTACGCAAGTAGCGGAGAGTAACAAATCGGCCCAATCCATACTGCACTCAGCGACACACAACATGGCGTCAAACACCGGCCTCTCATCGACGACCGACGAAAACATGATGCATTTCTCGGTCCAGAACACACAAGTGCCAAGGGATACTTCTGGAGAAATGGCTGTGTGGAATCACAGACAGATGCTAGAACAGGCACGTCGTCAGCTGGATTTTTCCACACCTGCAGGACAAACGTCACAGCATCAAGGACCAACACCAACAACCGGAAAACCTCCCTTTCTTGGAATGGGATCACAACCCTTCCAGCACGCGCAATCAAGTGTTGGTCAACAACAGTTGTTTCAACAGCCACTCGTGCAGGCATTTCAACAGTTTCCACAGCAAAATGTTCAACAGACATACCAACAAATGCCTGCACAAAACTTCCAGCAACCTTTTGCACAAAGTCAACAACAACAATCACAGCAATTCCCAATATATCAGCAAATTCCTTTCCAGCAGGTACCATTCCAGCAGGCACCATTCCAATAGGCACCATTCCAACAGACAGCTTTTCAGCAGACGCCGTTTCAACAGGCACCGTTTCTGCAGTCACAGCAACATACACAGGGGTCACAACAATCTCAGACACCTGCGCAGAAGACTGCAAACGCCCTGGGACAGCTCCTTTCACAGTTAATGCAACCCTCGGTAGTATTACCACCTTCACCATCACTACCACCAATGTTGGCAAACCTCCTGGCAGTCATGCAGGGAAGAACGCCTCAGCCGCAGAATGTGATCCCTGACTCAAATACTCAATTCCACCCGGCAATAGCTAGTGTGCCACTCCCACGGGGAATTTCAGTCCCTGCCACTCTAGGAACTTATGACCGGACAGCAGTGAAGATTTTATCCAATCATTCCATCATGCCATTAAAACACAACACTGGGAAGACGCTGTTGCCTGCCAAATGTTTCCCTCGGTGCTTAGATAAATCTTGGTTTTGGGATTTACCAGAAAGAAGCATTACCTGTTTCAATGATATCAGGAGAAAGTTTGTAAGCCACTTCCACCAGAAGAAAAAACAAGTGAGATCACACGTGGAAGCCCACATGATAAAACAACATCCTCACGAGTCCCTGGGAGATTTTATTGACAGGTACACCGATGAATGCCTAAAAATTCCAGGATTGCCGGAGAGCCAGCAAGTGTCCGGATTCATATCTTGCCTGGATGATAGTCGATTCCAGGCACTGGTAGATAAATTCATCGGTGAGATACCATCAAATTTTGCAGCACAGGTGTCTCAAACCAGGGACTACATCGGGGCAATGGAGAAACGCCAGTTAAACCGAAGAAACAGGCAGGCTGTCAATAATTCAAGGGGTGATCACAAACATCAGCTGTCCCAAGGGCATAACAAAGGACAACAGGGAGGAAGATATGGCAAGGTGAACAGATTTCAGCCATATAACAAAAATTTGGAGAAGGACAAGGTCGTAGCATCCCTGTCAAAAACCCCGCACGAGATACTAGTCACTGAACCCGTTGCTAAGGGATTCAAGAAGCCGCATCCCATAGCTTCCAAAGCAAAGGATAATGGCAACTACTGCAAATTTCACAAAGAAGGAGGGCATGATACAGATGAATGCAGGGAGCTAAAGGCTCAGATTTATAAGGCGATTAAAGATGGCAAGCTGGAGCATCTGGCACAGGGGGCTAGGGATTTCCACCAGGGCGAGGCCAAGAAAGGTAAAGCTACCTGCGCCTGACGCGGTCATACTTATGATTAGTCCCCTGGCTCCAAGACAAAAAAGAAAGATAGAGCAAGTCGAGATGTGGGAACTACAGGAGATAAGCTTCCCTGCTATCTATAGAGTAGACCCATCTGCTGAACCACTGGTAATATCGGCTAGAATAGCGAATTTACAGGTTAACAGGGTGTACATGGATAATGGTAGTCATACGGAGATTATGTATGAGCACTGCTTTGAACAACTTCCAGAGCATCTAAAAATTAAAAGAGAGGAGTTCCTGCAACCATTAGTCGGCTTCTCAGGAGAAACAAATTGGCCACTAGGAAAGATCAAGCTTGAAGTTACACTAGGGGCATATCCACGTTACAGAACAGCTATGCTTGATTTTATAATCATTCGCTCACCATCTAAGTACAATGCCATACTTGGAAGAACAGCTATGTTACAATTTGGGGCTGTAACCTCAACAATCCATGGTATGGTACGATTTCCAACACCAGAAGGCATAGCAAACGGTACACGCGGACAGACTTTTGCAAATTGAGTGCTCTCAAGTAAACCAAACACCGAAAGCAGGGAGCTCACCTCAGGCGGATAAAGCACAGGAAGAAATCATAATAAATCAAGAGTTCCCTGATTAAACGGTCAGTGTTGGCCAAAAGTTACCCTCCAGGATTAAACAACAGTTAAAGGCACTACTGATTGAAAATCAAGATGTATTTGCTTTTAAACCAGCAGACATGACGGGGGTGCCAAGAAGCATAGCAGAACACTCCCTGAACACAAAGGCCTCCGTCACACCGTTGAGATAGAAGAAAAGGGGAATGACACCTGAAAGAAGTGCCTTCTTACAGAAGGAAGTAGAAGATTTGGTTGCTGCTGGTATACTCAGGGAAGTCAAATATCAAACATGGGTCGCAAACCCAGTTATGGTAAAAAAAACCAAACGGCACATGGAGAATGTGCGTTGATTACTCTGACCTAAACAAGGCCTGCCCAAAGGACAACTACCTTTTGCCTAAGATAGACTGGAAAGTTGAATCACTTGCAGGATACAGGTTGAAGTGCTTCTTAGACGCTTACAAAGGCTATCACCAAATTTAAATGGCTGGAAATGATGAAGACAAAATAGCTTTCCACACGAATCAGGAAATCTTTTGTTACAAAAAAATGCCATTCGGACTCAAAAACGCAGGCGCAACATACCAGCGTGTAATCGATTCTGCTTTCAGGAACCAAATCGGCAGGAATGTTGAAGCATGCGTAGATGATTTAGTAATTAAAAGCAAGACAGAGGCCAACATGTTGGATGACATTTCGGAGACATTTGCCATGCTCAGGGAAATTAATATGAAACTCAATCCTTCTAAGTGCTCTTTTGGAATGGAAGAAGGCACATTTTTAGGGCATTTAATTACCACTGGGGGTTTTCAGGCGAACCCAGATAAGGTGTAGGTGATTACCACTATGCCGTCCCCAAAAACCAAACAGGACGTCCAAAGTCTATCAGAAAAGTTGGCCGCCTTGACTCGTTTCCTGTCAAAGGCAGCAGAGAGATCCCTGCCATTCTTTGCTACACTAAAAGGCGTTAAAGACAAAAAAGATTTCCAATGGACCGAGAAGGCGGAGAAGGCCTTTCAAGAAATGAAAGAATTCATGGCAAAACTTCCAACCCTGACAGCACCAATCCCAGGAGAAACCCTCACCCTGTATTTGGCAGCATCCAATTCCGCCATAAGTTCAGTCCTAATAGCAGAAAGAAACAAAATACAAATGCCTGTATATTTCGTTAGCAGGGCCCTTCTACCAGCAGAATTGAATTATTCGTCTATCGAGAAACTCATATTGGCCCTGGTACACTCAGCACGACGCTTGTATCGATATTTCCAGGCGCATCAGATAGTAGTACTTACGGATCAACCGATTAAGCAGGTGTTGCAAAAGCCTGAAAAATCTGGAAGATTAGCTAAATGGGCAATAGAGTTGGGAGAGCACGAAATTGAATTTTGTCCAAGAAACACAATAAAGGGCCAAATCACAGCAGACTTCCTGGCGGAGTTACCAAAAGAATGTGAAGGAAAGACCTCCCTGACCACCAGCGCTCCCGTCCGAGACATTTGAGAACTCTATACTGATGGTGCAGCGAGTTTTGGGGGCTCAGGGGCCGGGTTGATACTTACAAGCCCAGCTGGGGAAGAGCATACATACGCCCTGAGATTTGATTTCCCTGTAACAAACAATGAGGCTGAATATGAAGCTCTAATTGCAGGCCTGAAGATAGCTGAGCAAATGAACATTGTTTCTCTCCAGGTGTTTGTTGACTCACAGTTGGTAGCCAACCAAGTAAATGGAAGTTTTGAAGCAAAAGAATCTGCAATAAAAAAATACCTGGAAATTGCTCAGGGGATGATCAAAAAGTTTGAACACTTTAAAATCGATCAAGTACCAAGAAGCCAAAACAAAAAAGTTGATGTGCTGAGTAAATTGGCATCCCTGACATTCGCCCACCTGACAAAAGAAGTGCTGGTAGAAGTTCTAAAACAAAAGTCAATTGACAGGGATAACGAAGTAAGCCCCATTGAAGAAACAGAAGATAACTGGATGACCCCGATTAGAGAATACCTCCTGCATGAAAAGCTCCATGATGATAGATTCCTCGGAAGAAAAATCAGAGTAAAATCACCCATGTATACCATCGAAAAGGGAGAATTACTCAGGAAGTCATTCTTGGGCCCAAACCTTAGGTGCGCTGGCCCAAAGCAAGCAGAAATGTTGATTAGGGAAGTGCACGAGGGATCATGTGGCTTACACTCTGGTCCGAGAGCAATCGCAGGAAAGATAATGAGGCAGGGTTACTTCTGGCCAACTATGCATCAAGACACCTTAGCCGTGGTAAGAAGGTGTCAGTCCTGTCAAATTCACGCCCCAATATCGAGAACCCCAAAACATGACCTTATCCCAGTTACGTCCCCCTGGCCATTTTACAAATGGAGAATTGACATCGTTGGACCTTTTCCCCCTGGAGTTGGTGGGGTTAAGTTCATCGTCGTAGCTGTGGATTACTTCACCAAATGGGTAGAAGCCAAGCCGGTGGCCCAGATAACAGGAAAGAAAATGGTAAACTTTGTATGGGAAAACATAGTTTTCAGATTTGGAATCCCCCATGAGATTGTCAGTGATAATGGAACGCAATTCGCCTCCAATCCGTTCAAATCATGGTGCGATGAATTGTTAATCAGGCAAGTTTTCTCCTCTGTCGCCCATCCTCAGGCAAACGGACAGGTAGAAGTCACGAACAGGGACATTTTGGCCAGAATCAAGGCAAGGCTAGGCAAATCTAGAACAGGGTGGATCGATGAGCTGCCTAATGTGTTGTGGGCTCACCGCACAATGCCAAAGGAAAGTAGTACATGGGTAACTCCCTTTAGCTTGGTCTATGGGACAGAAGCGGTCATTCCTGCAGAAATAAGTGTTCCAACAGAAAGGGTACTACAGTTTAATGAGGAGGCCAATCTAGTGTCCTTGAAAGAAAATCTCAACTTTGTAGAAGAAGTCAGGGAAATGGCAGTTGTCCAGCAGGCAAGAAACAAACACAAAATGGCCAGGTATTACAACAGGAAGGTACAAGGCAGGGAGTATACTACAGGAGACTATGTATGGAGGAGAAACGAGGCCTCCAGGGCGGAAGATACTGGAAAGCTCGGGCAGAACTGGGAGGGACCCTATCAAGTTGCAGAAGCACACGGCAACGGAGCTTATTCACTGGTCCACCCAGATGGTACATCTGTTCCCCGCACTTGGCACGCAACAAATCTAAAAAAATGCTACATTTGAACAACTATCTGTAAGCCCAGGAGGACCTGATCACCCCTCCTGATCAGCATGTTTTGTCGAATCACTTTATCAATAAAACTTAGTTGTTCGTGCCAATTTGCTATACATTTTTGTCAAATATATTACAAAGTGCCAAGAACATATCCCCTTGCAGGGTATGTCATATGCACAGGACCATTTCATGGGTCAGAGTTAAACAATAAAAACTACGCAATGCCCCACTCCCCACACTTAGTTGACGAAATCAACTGAAATGGCAAGCAAGAAAGGCAAACCTGCCATAGTGGAAGGTGAATTCTAGCTCTATCCCTGGCAAAGATTCACCTCAACCAATAGGTTGGCAAAGTGTTGAATCAGACCAAGGCAGGAATGACACAAGCATTCGCCAATAGGCTTGCTAGCTGATCATCCCTGCACAGCAGACAAACTAGAATTTGCCAGGTCATGACCATCAAACAAATATACAGAAAAGATACAAGTTATATAAATTGTAAAGCAAGTACTCAAACACAAAGGATAAAATATAATGCAACAAAGGCACTTATATATATCACCACAAATATTCAGATACAAAGTGTATACAGATTGTTTACAAAATAAAAACAAAGGAACAGACTAAGGTTTCAAAGCCAAAATGGCCTCCGCAGGCATGTCCAGGTCTTCAACGAGCTTTTCCAAGAAGGGAGAGGTAGATAGATCTTTCAGGGTAGCCTTAGCAGCCTCTAGTTTATTCCCTATCTCTGAATCGATCCTGCTCGCTAAAGCCTCAGGAAGTGGGTTCAGGAATTCTGCTGCCAGGGAAACCGTTTCATGTCTGCCCTGACCCCTAACACATTGGACGAGCCTGCCAAAAGGATTTAAAATCCCAGGGCAACCCATCGCGATGATGATCAGGTCAGGGAGACCGGCCTGCAAAGTTTTCTTCTCTGCAAATGCGCCATCTCTCTCCACAATAGCCTGATCCCTTTCAGCAGCAACCCTGTCCCTATCATCCTGTGCCTCATCCTTCGCCAGGATGGCAGCATTCAGCTCTAGCCTGCTCTGCTACAGGGAAGATTCCATCTCAGCAGTGGTCTTAGCCTGAAAAGAAAGTCACAGGTTATTTAAATTACTTAGAAGAAAAGAGAGAGGAGGCAAATTAAATTACTAATTCATGAAAAGTATAATACCTGCTCAGAAAGTTGGGACCTCAAGGACTCAACCTCAGTAGACATCTGGTCGACCTTGGCCAGCTCAGCAGCATGGTCAGCCTTGAATTTCTCAAAGGCCTCCCTCTCCTGGGCCGCCTTAGCCCTATCTTCCTTCAGGGCGAGCCCTAGCTTCCTGCTGAGCTTCTCAAAGTGATCGGCAGTCCTCAGGGTATTGATGCCCCACATAAATGAATCAAAAGTAGCCTTGATGCCATGATTGATGCTCTGGCAAGCATTTAGTGAGGACATCTTCTGTTCAATAGCCGGGGGCATTGCGTGCATGACATAGTCCTTGCAGGACTGGAGGTCACGCCCCGGGTTGTCATCCTGAAAACCCCACCTGGGAGCAAATATAGGAGAACCACTCATATCAGACTCAGGCCTTAGGGATATAGGACCCCGAGCACCTCCCAAAAAGTCAGCAGCATCTTCATCTTCATCCACATCCATATCTTGAAAGGAGAAGCTAGAGCTGCTGGTCCCCTGGAGCCTGGAGGAGGAGTCCTCACCTGTAGAAAATTGAATTCTCCTCCTCTTCCTAAGGGTATTTGTCTCACCCTCCTCGTCTGTAAAGGAAACAAGGGGGTAAGAATTTGACTAAGTGTAAAATTCATAAAAAGAAAATAAAAATCATCTTACCGGTAGTCTCATCCCTAAGAGCCAGCGCAGGGTGAGACGAAGAAATTGGGTTCACAGCTTCTGAACCACCAACGTCCTGACCAGCTACCAGGGTTGTCTCCCTGGCTGGACAACTAGCTTTCTTCATCTTCTTACCGCCACCAGCAGCAACTTTCTTCTTCTTCCCAGCCGTCTCTCCAAGATTATCCACCCTTACGAAGTCAGATGGAATCTCATACCCTGGGGAAAGAGTGGGCAGGGAGGTGCCATCAGGGTTGGTGAGAATGTTATCCCCAGACGTGTGGCCAATCTCCACACCGGTTAGATCGTCAGCAGCCAGGAAGCTATTGAAATCCATCACTGAAAATCAAAATAAGGCAGATAAAGTGTTAGACAGAACACCTAATGTTAAAAACAAACAACAACAAGAACCACATTGCCACCACCACCTACCTTTATTTTGGTATGTACAAATGAGGATCCTGCCGGGGCTATTCCAATTCCGGCTCATGTTAGCCAAAGCAAGGACAAAGTCCATATACGGTCTCATAACAATACCGCCCTGCTTCAACAATCGAAAGAAGTCCTGATCCACTTCAGGATTCAAATCACTAACCTCCTGAACGGCATTTTTCACCGGGCCTAGCCGTAAAACCCAGTCGTGGGGATTCACCCACCTAAACAAACTTTCCTTGCCGGTTGGAAGTACCCCAGCGTCAACGAAGAAAAATCTCTCCTTCCACCCACGCAGGCCATCTGCACTGGGCCCGCAGAAGTTTGTATTACGCCCTGAACGCTTGGCAACGAAAAACCAACTCTCCGAAGAGTTGGTCAGAGTGAACTGCGAAGAAAAATACAGGAGAGTAGGCTCCTTCCTGTACAGTCGACAATATATCTCAAACATAATGATCTTCTGCATCCCTAAAGGGTGGAATTGGGAAAAACCTATTCCATAATATTCTAAAATGGAAATCAAGAAAGGTGTGGGAGGAAGTCTAAAGTTACTGGTGGCGAACCAGTGAGAATATACGGTCACCTTCCCCGCAGGAGGCCTATGTGCACGTTGCGTCGGAAGAGGCGCAGTAGCCTCAAATAAATCTATACAGGGATATAAAGAAGAAAGCTCTAAAAGATGGTCACGGTCTATGATACTCTGTACGCAATCTACTGTACCACCGGAAAATTGGGCGGTGACCTTGGCCATAGGGCCGGAAACAGTAGAGGTGGTGGTGGAGTGCAGTGGTTCCATGGTAAACAAAATGAAAGATGAAACAAAGTACGAAATGCAAGAAAACAAAACTTACGACGTAATCGAAAATGTAGCTTGAATGCTGAAAGTGTAATTTGAATGACCGGAAATGTAACATGAATGCCGGATTCACACGGAGAAAGAGAAGGAGAATGGGAGATGAAGCAACAGAATGTAAAGTAACAATGAAGGCATGGAGACCCTATTTATAGGAAAAAGAAGTAACCGCCATGGGCCCATGGGTTTGTGGGCTTTGATCTGCACCACACACATGTCACAATCCCAGGAAGGGCGCGTGGTAAACTACAGGATTAAAAACCACATACGCCTTTGACGGCGCTTGCACAAACCCCCATACAATTCAAACGCCCAGAACATTTAATACTCTGACATAGTGATGGGACGCCATCAGTCATCAATGCACGGCTACAAATTTGCCACGTCCTCCCTGAAATGCTGACCTCCCTTACAAATTTGCCATCTCCTGGACTTTACCCCTGAAAAATGAGGCTTTAGTTTAGTTACCTGGTATAGACACCAGCAAACTAAACTGGGGGGACTTAATCGTGTACCATTCTTAATGGCCCCTGCAAATAAAACAGGGAAGCCCATCTTACAGGCGGACCAAAACCACATGGGACCCATTAAACAGGAGGCCTTTCTATACGGACAAAATCTGCAAGAAGATTTATTAAACAGGAAACCTCGTCGACAGGAGGACCCCTAAACAGGAAACGTCGTTGATAAGAAAGTCCATAATATGAGGCTTAGTTTACAGGAGGCCCAACTCACAAAGCCCAATCCAATAGTGCAAGCCCATCAAGAAAATGCCCTTGTCTTCTGTTAGGAGACAAGCTTATAACGGGAGTCACCTACGTTAGTGGTGGTCTCCCTAGTGGCCGACAAATACCCCCATCCAACCAAACCATTGGTCCACGTCACCACGAGGGACCCATGAACAGGAAGTTTCAATCACAACCATAAGATCAGTACCATCAAGATGATGAGTAAACCATACGATGAACAATACCACCAGATGGTGATTCAGCCGTATGATTAAAAACCATGAGATGGTGACTCAACCGTATGATGAACAGTACCCATCTAGATGGTAAGTCAACCGTACGATCAAAGCTATGAGATGACGACACGTGGCAAACTTGCTCACCAAGGTGATCATGCTCCACTATAAATACTAGGGTATGAATAGTATTCATTTTCCTAACACCTCATAAATATACCCACTCATCTTATACTTACACCTTCATCATCAAGAGGAGATCACTATTCATCTCCTCGCCACCGATTCACACCACCCTTGGTCTCGTTCTATACATTCCAACGGGTTCTTACGCAAGTCGCAGAGAGTAACGAATCGGCCGAACCCATACTGCACTCAGGTATAAAAAATTATGCTTGATCACTTAGGTTTTAGAATCCCAATTTTGTATATTAACTGCTGGAAACTATATTTTTGACAAGTCTTGCAGTTCCCTTTCTTTTTACTTTCCTAGTGCTGTAGTGCATTATACTAGTTCATGACCTTACTAAAATGTGAAACTTATTGTCCAAAACATGTCATATATCATGTTATGGGGGCTAAATGTAACATCCTCTCCAGTAGTCTTGTAATTTCTTAATTTAATTTGATTATTTAATTGTTTTAGGAATTACTTGATATTATTATTATATTATGAAACTTAAGTAAATAAGTCTTAGGACTTATAAATAATGAAATATTAGTTGTTTTAAATTATTATAGATGACGGTAAAATAAAATTAATATTCTCGCAAATGTTTTCTAGGTTCCAGACAATAGATTTAGAACGAGTATAAAATTATACCATTTAAATATGTGAGTCGGTTTGTAAACCGATTTTGCAACTCATAAGTTTTCAAGTTTTAACACTTTATTCATGGGAAATTGGCAAACTTGCGAACTCAAACTAATACCATAAGTAAATTAGAATTTAGCTAGTGATTCTGTGATTTCGAATTCGAAACAGCAACATCATCATCTTCATCATATCACCTTCATCTCCATCACAAAAGTAAGTTTGATTTGGGTTTTATAAATTGGGTTTTGAGAGAGAGATTGAGTAATTGAGTGTAATATGTCGTTATTAGAGATTATATGATGTACCTTTGATGTTAGTAAAGTGTTGAAACCATAGAAATCGAGTTTATTGAGTTTTGATGAGTTTTGGTTCGAAAATCTCGTAAGAACAACGAAACTCGCAGAACCCAGTTCGTCCTGCGAACTGAGTTCTTGTTGCGAAGCGAGTTGAGTTCTGCGAAGCAAACCGAGCTCTTGCGAACTGAGATATAGCTTTGCGAGTTGAGTTTTGCTCTGCGAACCGAGTCGCTGCGATACGATTTGAAATTGCGAAGCGAGTTGAGTTTCGTGTACGAATTGAGTTCTGCGAGCCGAGATGGCTATGCGAACTGAGCTATTTCATTGCGAGTCAAGTTTCTACGAACCGAGTTGACCTGCGAGTTGAAAACACTGCGAATTGAGATTTTTGTTTTTGCAAATTTTGAAAAGTCTTTTCGGGGTAACGGACAGGTGACAATTTCACTAACTCGGATTGGATTGAAATTCGTATGGTCACTCGGAAATGACCTAATGATCCCGGCTCTATTCTAAGAGTCTAGGCAGTTTTTGGCCATTCGGGGTCATCTAGGGCCCGAAAATGGCATTTTTCAGTTTTTAAACGTCATTTCAGGATTTTCTAATTTCATTTTGAATGAACTTTTGTTTGACTAGACTTCAGGGATTACCTGATTGGATAAATATGATATGATGATGATTATGGAACGAATTTCTAACTTATATTTGATTTTCTGTTTCAGATCAACCTAAGACTCAGTGATATAAGAATCCTGAGTGTGGAGACGTCAGAGGTATCGGTGAGTGGATTTAGAACTCACCCTTCGATTTAGTTGTAACTGTTTGGTTGCAACAAGTATACGTAGATTGATTATTCGATTGTTAATCTGTGTTATTGATTATGAATCTACGTGAAATGTGAATATATGTGTATCAGATTATTGAGGTCAACGGGTAGTTGGACTTCTGGTTATTATGTGAATTACACAGGTTTTGATTCATTTGTTGTGTTTGAGACCTGTGTATGAGTTTAATAACCAATAGTTATCGGTCTATTCTGTAATGGCCATACAGATTGACGTTAAGTGTTCTTTGGGAATCCCCGGGTATTATGATATCCCAAGAGCCACCGATCCTCATTGAAATATGTGTGTTTACGATTATTTGGTGTAAACTCATAGTTAAGCTAAGTTGAATTGTGTGTGATAAATCTATTCACTTAGCTTTGTGCTAATCCCTCATATTACTTCCTGCAGATTTTGTTTACTATGTGGGTAGTCAGGAAGTGGATGCTTCGGCAGGGAAAGTTTGACGACTTGCGACTCTGATATGGTTTTGTATAAACCTTGTTTTGTAAAATATAATACCCCGTTTTAAGTATTTGTTAAACAGTTTTAATTTGGTGTGATCTGAATACGTAAACTGTTTATGTACATTATTTAATATAAAGTAATGAAATGTATTTTGTAATATACACTTCCTATTAAAATAATATAATATTGTTGTATTAGAAAGAAGGGTGTTATACTAAAATATATACTTCTTGGATCAGGGTTATTGGGTTCGATATTTTCGTTTTCTGAATGTTTTGGAACCATGTTTAAAGGTGATGGAAAATAGTCACGCAGGTGACATAATGTATTTTTCGAACGCCTAAAGAAATCGAGACTACTTTGGAAAACTTTTTGTATCATGAGGTTATGCTGTTCTGTTTCTTTCATTATTGGGTACTTCTTCATGGTGAAAATGTTAACTCAAACAATCCATGGCCATTTTATAGAAAACCAAATAATGTGTGCAATAATCTTATATTGACTTTTAAAGGTACATAATATATCTGTTTGCCTGCCATGTGATGTAAGAACTAATAACTACGCATGACACTCTAAAAACAAAACAATTAAACAAAATTTACAAATAAAAAGGTAAATCAAGAGAAATGGTCCAAATGGAAGAGCATGTGAATCTTTAAATACAAAAGGCATGGGTAGTCAGGTCTTAAATGGGCCATTAATTCAACCCAGTACCATATACAGGTTCCACTCATATATATAGTATTAGTATTAGTATGTATGTATGTATAACGGTTATGAGTTATGAACTTATGATGTTGCCCCCTGCCCTGGCCCCTGTTGTATCTGTTATCATAAATAAATCTCTTTGTAGAATAATAAAAACAATAATTGGTTGAACTATTTCGTACGTAGTTTATTATCTGCCTATGTCGTAACGACATTGGTAGTTCATGGAAGAGCATGTGAATCTTGTTTAAAGGTACATATTAAGTGTACCTTGTTTATAACGACATTGGTGATAACATGCCAAAAAGTATATAATTTTTGATGAGCTCAATTATATTAATACCAATTTTTCAGTTATTATTAATAGCCAATATGTAAAATCATAGTATTTTTACTTTTATTATGTCAATTAAGTAATTAATTAGTTTAGTATTAATAAATATGACAAAATACGTATCGGAGTTAGAAATTTATGATAAATTATTGTAAAAATTGTCAACCAACTAGTAATAAATAACCGACTTAGAGGGTGGCTTGAGGAGTCGAGGACCATAAACATTTAAAGCTTGGTAAAGAATTTCATCAACCAACCCTCATCGTCCTCTAATTTATTATTACTACTTATCAAACCCCCTTATTATTAAAATAAAATTAAATATATTAAACGATTTCAAGGTTCGTTAATTGAAAAATAAACACAAGCCATATGAATCATGAAAAGTTCGAATTGATGTTGATCAAATATTTATTGGTAGCGTTAATGTTTGATACAAAAAAATGATTTTAATAAAGAATTTACACAATAAATATTAATAACTTGTTGCAATAACATCATATTTATTCTTAGTATAAAATTCATTTCTGATAAATATATAGGAATTATATTATCAAAATTGTGTAAAATAACACTTTTCTAATTTATTTAATTTGTAACATTTATATAACCTTTATATAACCTTTATATATTCTATTTTGTACATCAAATTTGTACAAGCTAGTTTAAATATTCTTTTAAACATACATGAACATAAACAGTTTTTATATTAAACACAGTATATTGTATATCAAGTCGATATTGACCATAGTTCTCAACAAATGGTACTACAATAGCCTTTTAAATACAATTCCCAAGTTCCAACTTCCAACTATATAAGCTACTCGTAGTAGCAACTATACTAAGCAAACAAAACTCCATAGATAAGTACACTACTACTTCTAACTCCTAACCATGTCAACTATCTCCTCCATCGCTATCGTCTTCTTTCTCTTCTTTACCCTCTCATCCGCCAGCCCTCCACCACGCTCGTTTAACAAAATCTACGCATTCGGGGACTCTTTCACTGATACTGGAAATACCAACACTGCATCCGCCACAGGCCCACGTAGCTTCACATACGTGTCCAATCTACCATACGGCCGCACATTCTTCCACCACCCAACCAACCGTTACTCTGACGGGCGTTTAGTCATTGACTTCATAACCGAATCACTCTCATTACCTTACTTGCCACCTTACCTAAACCGAACAGCGGACACTTCTTATGGTATCAATTATGCTGTTGCCGGGTCCACCGCGATTCGACATGCATTTTTTGTCAAGAATAACCTTACTTTTGATATAACACCTCAATCTTTACAAACTCAACTTGCTTGGTTTAATAAAACGTTACAGGGACAAAAATGTAACAATGCGCGATCGACGCCAAATGAGTGTACGGCTGTGTTCAAGGATGCGTTGGTTTGGGTCGGTGAGATCGGAGCTAATGACTATGCTTACACTGTTGGATCCTCGGTGGCCGGTGAAACCATTCAACGGGGTGCCATTCGTAGCGTGACAGGGTTTATAGAGGTAATTATTTAATTTTAATATTAATATACATATACATTATATATTTATACTCTAGTATTTTAAGATGTTCACGTTATAGCAAATCAACACTCCTAGTTTGATATATTTTAATCTTGTCTCGTGGATTTTAGTGAAATCTAACCATAACCATAACCATTTAAGACACCGATATAATTGAATGATATACACATCAATATTATCGTCATCAATTATTATGAAATAATGAAATAATAGTTTTTTTTTTCTTTCGGTAAACGTTAAAATTTATAAAATAAATGAAGATTTGTTTAAAACATGCTGCAAATATTATTTTAAGATGAGTTTTGATAATTAGTGCCTAAACAAATTTAGACTATCAGTTAAACATCAACGTTCCATAGAATGTATATAATGTAAACATTGAAGATGAAGGTTTAATTAATACGGAGTATTTTAGATTTATTTTTTAGGTAACTTAAGTTAACGCCCTAAGGTCACTTGTAATTAAAATCCCTTTTAAGATTATATTAGGTGGAATTCTAAAAAAAAAACCAAACTATAGGTAAATAACAGAATCGAGACAACTGAAAAAAAAAAAAATTGAGACAACTGAAAATTAAAAAACTTATTAACTTATTAATTAATGACAGATGTTAAGGTGTAATTAAGACGTTGGACATACATATGTAATTGAACTCATATTCAGGCGGAGATTCAACTTGTTATTATTCGCGTATAAGTATAGATGCATAAAGAATAACATTGTGTTAATTTATTTTAATTGAAATCTTTCTTATAAAAGATTGATACATTGTCACATTGTATTAATTTTCAATTTTATTTTTGCTAGGCATTGCTCAACAAAGGGGCAAAATACATGGTGGTCCAAGGCCTTCCGACCACCGGTTGCCTAACACTAGCCATGTACCTCTCAGCCGAGTCCGATCGCGACGACATCGGCTGTGTCGGCTCGGCCAACAACCAAAGCTACATCCATAACACCATTCTCCAAACCAACATCCAAAACCTAAGGAGAAAATACCCAAAAGCCATCATTGTTTATGCCGATTACTGGAACGCTTATCATTTCATCATGAAGAATGCACCCAAACTCGGATTCCACGAGCTTTACAAAGTCTGTTGTGGGTCGAATGGTGGACCCTACAACTTTGACTTGGTGGCAACTTGTGGGTCCCAAAATTCAAGCTCGTGTCATGACCCGTCTCAGTATATCAACTGGGACGGGGTCCATCTTACTGAGGCTATGTATAAAGCAGTTTCCGAGCTGTTTCTCAAGGGTCGTTTCACTCATCCACCATTTGAGTATTTGTTGAGAAGCAAACGAAACTCGGACTAGATCACAATAATTATCTATTTGGACCGAACATTTTCCTCGTTGTCATTCGATTTGTGTTTATGCAAACATATATTACAAATAAGAGATAAAATTGAATTCATCGGTTTGTTAATGGCAATCATGTTTCCATAATTCATGGAAGATTCAACTTTTCTACAACTAAATGCAGCTGTATAACATCAGAACTATATAGCAATACCTATAAAGAACTCAAGCAAGTTACGAGTTCTTACAGAAAGAACCTCATCTTCAATAATCATTCATGGATCAATCACCCCAAATGCAAGTGATATCAATTCATTCGACAAAAGGAAACCGTCCGGGTCAGTTAACCGAATGAATCCAATATCGTTTTCAATCTTCTCATCATCTAAAACCAGAGAACTAAACTCATCTTCTGTGATTTCTCTTCGTTGCTCATCTAAGAACAGCACATGCCCACTTTTCATATAAGGCTCATAAACCTTACACAACTCCACAGCAACAGGGCTCCCAAAATCTTCAATAAAACTTTTCAATTCCAACCCTTTTGAAGTCCTTAAAGAAAGCATCACAATATCCATAGCCATTTCCCATTCATCAACATCATCTTCTTGGCCCATATCCACCAATCCACCCTCCAAGTTATGCACATAATTTGTGTAATCTTTTAACTTCTTTGGTCTTGAAAATCTAGTTCCGTTTAGATAACTCGCAGAACCTAAGCCAAATGCATAGAAAGGCTTGTTTATCCAGTATGTGTAGTTATGCTTGCACTCGAAACCATTTTTGCTGTAGCTGCTGACCTCATAATGGTTGTAATTAGCCTCCCTGAGCATTCTTGAAGCCATTCTGTAGAACTTTGCTGATTGAGTATCGGAAGGCAGAGGAAACTCACCTGGCGTGTACCTGTAACTCATCAAGTACCCATTGTTATTTTGTAACAAAGACATAGGGGTCAACTGTATCAGCCATAAAACATGAAGCCAGAGTTGGCAGAATGCCCGGGTCAGGTAATGGGTGAAAAAGGCTCATATAACATACAGACAATAGATCATTACATTACATTACTAATCTAATTTTTTGTGTATAAAGTGTTTAGGAGGTTGCATGCATCACAATATATTTTCAAAAGTTTCTGACCCGTTGAAAACCCATTTGACTAGTTAACTTGTAGAGATAAAAGATACGGAGAAACTAAATCAACCCATTCTTAAGTATATACAGTAGATAATAATGAATACTGTGTATGGTTTGAAGAAGCTTATAACGCAGTTCAGTTACAAAACGACATCAGTTTTGATTAGTTAACAAGATTCAAATCGTTTCCCTAATATATTCATTATCTTAAGATTCAAATTAAGCATCCTACCATAGTTAACAACACTGATAGAGACCAACATGTGATCCAAAAATACATTGAACAGGAAAAAAAAATTATAAGAGTTCAAATCTTTGAATTGAAAATTAAGTATACATGATTTATACTACAAATTTATGAATTGACAATACTTACAATGATCCAAATTTGGTATCTTTTTCAACTTGTAAGTCATAAACTGAGACATGATTAGGTTGTGCTTCAATTGTACGCCTCAAACTTTCTTCCCACATTTCTTGAGTTTGATGTGGGAGCGACGAAATAAGATCCATACTCCAATTCCCAACGCCACACGAACTAACTATCTTGATAGCCTCATGAACCTCATCAACACCATGAGCTCTCCCACAAGCCTTCAATAACTCTTCTTGAAATGCTTGAACTCCTAATGAAACTCGATTCACACCCAACCCCATTAACTCATTCAGCTTGTTAGCATCAAATGTTCCAGGGTCCATTTCCATTGATATCTCAGCATCCAAGCACACTCCAAATTTCGATCTCAATGTATCAAGTACCTTAGCAACTAGTCTTGGTGGTACCAATGAAGGTGTACCACCACCAAAAAATATGGTTTTAAGTGGCGGATGTTGGTTAAAATGTGATTGTGTTGCTTCAATTTCACGGATAAGGAGATGGATATAGTTTGATATTCGCGGGTCATCGTCTGCAGTTTCAGTCGATGAAATGCCTAAAGCAAGTATGGGAAAGTCACAGTAATGGCAGCGTTTTCGGCAAAAAGGGAGATGGACGTAAACTGAAGATGGAGGAAGTTTGTATGAGGGGATTTCACTAGTTGCAGTGTTCAATGAGGCATTTTGTCGAACAGTTGGCGGGCTTTGTGGTAATGCACTGGAAAAGCTGGCTACTTTGATGGGGAGGAACTTATGAGGTTTGGTTATAAGTTGAAGGCTTGTTAGCATGGGAGCAATGGATGATTTCAATAACATGGTTTTGGTTGCAAAGAAAAATAAAAAATCCTCTTTATTTTTTCCCCTTTATATCCTGTTTAAAACTGAACTTCTGAATGTATCATAGCAGTTTTTGTCATTTTGAGGATCCTTGCAACAAAAGGTTAAAACTATAGGGACCTTTTATGACAAAAGACCAAACATTAAACCCAAACCAATAAATATAAAAAACTACTACTACCATGAACCAAAACAGCCACCGATCACCGGAGCAACCATGGACGGCGGCGAAGAAACAAAGAGTAAAATCAAAATTGAGCAGAACGCAAGCAACAAAGTACTCGAAACAGTCGGTAAAGTAATCGTCAGGGTCAACGAAGCGAAAAACGTTGACCAAGTTATCTGCGCTCTTCACTCTCTCGCCGTTCGCATTTTCCCTCTTGATTCCCGCGCAGTTTTAGGTCATTTATTTATTTCACCTTAAGCTTAATCATAATAAATTATATATATACGAATATATAATTTTATTCAGTTAACTCGTTATTTAATGATTATTATAAGTTGCTGTGTTACATTTTGTGATTGTGATTGTGATATCTACCAGGTAGTATATACTAGGGTTATTTTTTTAAGTGATGAAGAGTTACTATCTAATTTAAGTATTTGTGAATTTGCAGGTAGCATTGATCAGCAGTATAGAGATGAGGTTTGTTATTATTTCCTTTTTTTTATGTTATCTGTATTTTTGTATTATATATTCGTTGTTTGTGGTTTCCTATGGAAGCCGAATAACGTTAAACTTCTAATTGATGTGAAATCATATGACATGTAAATGTACACACACATAGCATGGCCTAAATTCTATGATTTTAAATGAAGAGAAAGATAAAAATTGTTTTTGTGGTTTGTATAGGTTATTGGAGCAGAAGTTCCATCTGTACACGAAAGAGATAACTGGTGGGAAATGTTTTATCGAAGTACTGGATTTCCAACAATGGCAAGAGTGTTGTTAATTGGTATTTTACTAGATTGCACTTACTTTCATTTAAAAAAAAAAAACTGAGACACGTCTCTGTTGAGGATTGAATTATTTGGATTGCTGATATTAGTTTATCTGAATATGCAGATGTTGCTTTGAACTGGCTAACTTGTTTCCCTATATCCGCGAAGAAACATGTGTATGATGTATTCTTTTTAAAGGGTTTTGTTTCTGAAGTTGTACAAACTTTAGTTCCTTACCTACAACATCACTCAAATGGGCGACTTGAAACAAGTGTCTGCTCAAATACTGATAGGTATTTCCAATGTTTCGTAATTTGGATCTAAAAGTAATAATTAAGTAAATATGGTCTCCTATGTTTATTTGTCGTAAATTGCTAAAAGCTATATGAGTTCATACACGGTGATGTCATTTTTTTCTATTACGAATTATAATTTAGATCTATCTTTTAAATCTATAACAGATTACTTGCAATATGTTTGCTTGAAAATGATGGGGTGCTCGAGTTGGCTAGAGAATTTTCTCACAGATCCAAAGACATAAGTCTTGAGCAACATAAATCTGCAATCTCTAAAGTGGCACAACTTGTAATATCCGTTCCTGACAAGGCTCGATCAGGAGCTTCCAACTTACTATCATCACAGTATCCTTATTATCACATAGGAAGATAATTGGTGGTTATTTTTTCATGACATATTACTAGTATTATTATGTCCTCTTGAGTGGTTGAAAATCTATGTGAAATCACGCTTGTAACCTCATACTATCTGGAGCATATTTCTTTCCATGCAAACATGTTGAGATTTGTTTTATGTTAATGGGAATGTGTCAGCTTATATGTCAAACGGATTACAATTCAACTAATCCAGGGAGCAGAAGAATGGAACAAGAAGTATAGCTATCCATCAACTAACTTCAGCAACAGTGATATAGATGGTTCAATTTTATTCATTGGAGATGCCTTTGCTCGTATATCTAGACGAGGGTCTGCAGGTACTTTGTGATATCACAAGCATGAGCAGTTAAAAGTGATTTGCGTCATTTTAATTAAGGGAAAGGTTAGATTACATACGGATCTTGCAATATCCAATATCTGTGTATGTACAAACTTATCTTGCAATCCCATATTTCAACCTATAAATAAAATCCAAAATTCAGGTATTTTAAAATATTCGACAAAAATGCAGCAAGGAAATTTGATTTTTTAGAAAATAACTGATAAACGTTATGGACCATGTTCATATTATGAACAGTTTTCAGTCGATAGTGATATATAAATTGCAGTCCTAGATACAACTAGTTCCTGAAACACCATGAATGGTGCTTTTGAAAATGTGTACATTCATAACCAAAATCTCTCTTTGCATGCAGATGTGCTGTTAAGTGAAGTGATCCCACGAATTGTTAGTGAAGTTCAAACTCTCTTGCAGCCAGAGGGTGATTTGATCGATGTCGAGGCTATAAAATCAAAGCTTGGTTTGCAGTTTTGGTCAAAAATAATGGAGGCTATTAAAGATTCACATGCTGTTGAACGAATATCCGAGCAGCTTTTGCAACAGTTAGCAACTCAAATTATCAGCGATGTTGAAGGTTACTGGATTCTTTGGTTGTTGTTCCACAGGATTTATGAGCACCAAGCATCCATCAGGTATGATTTAAGCCCATAAACATTTGTTCTATTTGTCCACAATATGTTCCAAGTAAATCAACCAAATTGCACGAGATTTAGGATTTTAATTGGTCATGACAACTGTATCCGTCTCAAAGAGATTTATATTAAGATATGCAATATGGTAAAAAATTTATGATTATTTGTGTATTATTTGTTAAAGCAGATATTGGTCTTATATGACTACCTAAAGTTAACAGATAGAATTACAGGTCCATGTTTACAGAAAGATTTTTACTCTGGAAAGTGTTTCCGGTATGTTGTCTGAGATGGATTCTTCAGTTTTCGGTTCTTCAGTGCCCTCCTGATACCGTACTGAAGGTCAAAAGTCAAAATCATTGCAATCTATTGGACATCACTCAGCGCCTTCTTGCAGTATGGTCCGAACAAGAGTTCGTACAGTCAGCACCAGTGGAGCAACAAGCGTGTATCCTTTATTGATAAAATTCTAACTTGACTTCCTTATTTGCTTTATTTTGTTACACTTACCACCTCTCTTCTAATTTGATTTCCTTTATTTGAGATTTAGATATAACCGCGGCAGTTGGCCTGTCATTAGAAAAGCTCAAAAAAGAAGATTTAGATGCTTCCAAGGATGCAATGTACTTGATTCTTGAAGGAGTTAGATGTATATCTCTCTCTTTAGATCAAGAACTGGCAATTTCAAACCACCAACTTATGAATCGGTTGATTTATGTCTTATGTTTGATCTCGAACAGGTCAAACAAGTTTTTTTAAATATATATTCCGTATTTTTTTGCTTAAAATGAAACAAGCTAAATGGGTTGATATGGTTAAATCACCCAAGGTTAATATTTGGTGCTTAAAACCTCCTAAATTGCTATTCAAAATATCAGGTAATGATTAAAGTAAAATAATATTTGTAATCATACACACGAATTATTTTCAAAACTAAAAAATATTTGTAGACAAAGTTTTGTGGGTCAACCTGACCAGTATCAAACTTTACCTGTTACTACTTACTACCCGTTTCCCAACTTGTATGACCTGCCCAATTTGCCACCTTCACTGGTAAATGATAATAATGGATTTCTATATTCATATTTATTGAGCCTTTTGTTAATGATGCAGGTAGGCTGGAGAGCCCTTCTCATTTGGTTCGTAGGATGGGTAGTAGTGTTGCTCTAGTCTTTTCAAAAGTGATTGACCCAAGCAATCCTCTGTATCTTGATGATAGTTGCAGAGAAGAAACTATTAACTGGGAGTTCACATCAATGAATGCTGACATGGAAGGATTGGGAATATCAGATGGTAAAGAAACGGATATTAACCAAGATAAGGGCCGCAGTACATCAGTATCACAAACGGAATATGAAGACGTAAAGAATAAGCATAAAGCGTTGATGGAGTTAACGTTGGTTGATCCAGATGAGGTTGTTGATCCTGCCTCTTTGAATAATGATGTTACCTCTGATGGAGACAACAATGATGACGATGATGATACTGAGATTTCTGAAACCTCCAGTGAATCCTCTCTACAACCGTATGATTTGTCTGATGATGATACCGACCTGAAAAAGAACTTTGCGCAGTTAATTGATGTTGTTGGAGCATTAAGGAAGTCTGACGATGCTGATGGAGTAAGTCGTTTAGTTTTTTTTCTTGTTAAAACTAGAGGTAACAAGATGTCAAGATGGGTGGGTTGGGTTATGGGTCATAATGGGTGAAAACTCAGTACGGGTTCAATAAACCGGAAATATTGTGTACTCATTATCAGGTAACAAAACCTCTATTAGTAAAGGGTACAATACTATGAACAGGAAACCATCTATCTACGAAAAGGAAATGAGTTACTCTAGGAGATATTGGTGTATTCATGAATGACTATATGTCCTATCTCTTGACAGTTTTAATTTAGTTGGGGTTGGGTTGCGCCAAAAGCCTTTTTGTTTCATCTTTTTTCAGCATTTTATAAACATTTAGCGTGTCAGACAAAAGATTTAAATGAGTTAGCAGGTTTCATGTAGTAATAATACACTTGGGGAATTCTCAAGGAGTTTGACTAGTGCTTTGTAAACTATTTTTTATTTTACCTGTTTGATTTGTTAGATATGAAACATTACCCGAATCAACCCATTATAAGTAAATAAATCAAATTTGCTTTCATCTACTTCAAATTCATATGACTTGTATTGCATGGTCTTTCTACAAGTTCATTTGTTACATTTATTTCAAAAATACTGAACTGTTTTTCATAATTCTTTCCCTGTAACTTCTTTTTAGGTTGAAAGAGCTCTTGATGTTGCTGAAAAGCTTATTCGAGCAGCTCCCGATGAACTTCCATTCATAGCAAGTGATCTAGTCAGAGCCCTTGTCCAGGTGCGTTGCTCTGATTCAACTTTAGAAGGAGAAGAAGAATCAGCTGAAGAAAAGAGGCAAAAAGCACTAGTTGCATTAATCGTCAACTGTCCCTTACCAAGTCTAGATCCAATAAATAAACTATTATATTCACCAAATGTAGACACCAGTCAACGAATATTGATTCTCGATGTCATGACCGATGCAACACTAGAACTAGCTCACGCAAAAACCAGGAATCAGAAGAACCCATTAAAACCCCAAATATGGACCACTGACGAGACCCAACCATGGTTCCTGCCAAGTAGCGCGGGGCCCGCAGGTGCAACCACCTGGAAAGAGATATCAGGAACCGAGTCTCCGTTGTCTTTGACTTATTCTTATGAGAGAGACCTCCCTAGTAAACCAGGCCAGGTCAAGAGAGGAAAGTCAAGGAGGTGGAGCGTTAAATCAATGAATGTTGTACAAGATGATAATGTGGAATGGTCCCACAATAAGTTCCCTCCGTTTGCAGCTGCGTTTATGCTTCCAGCTATGCAGGGATTTGACAAAAAAAGTCACGGGGTTGACTTTCTTGGCAGGGATTTTATTGTTCTTGGAAAACTTATTCACATGCTTGGTAATTGTATGAAATGCTCTAAAATGCATCCTGAAGCATCTGCTTTGGCTCTCCCATTACTGGATATGTTGAGTTCCAGGTATTACAAATGCATGCATTGAATACAAAGACTTTACATATACTCTCAGGGTTAAATCGCACAATAAAATTAGGAAACGAGTCAAACCGGTTGAAGTTGACTAAAATGTACTACGTACTTATAATGCATGAAACCACCCTTTCATATCGTCTTATCATGTATGAGGTTAATATTGCATCAACATCTTTAAGAAATCTGTAATAAAAGAAAAGTTAATTTTTTCCGGACAAAATGTGTTTTGGTTCACCTCAACCCGGCCCATTTTGATTTGTACTAAATTTACACTCTTTGAGACACAACCCATTTAGCCACCTTTATCTGTACATAGTGTTTTTTTTTTTTTTTTGAAGGATGTAGTTGTCAGTTCTACGGATGTTGATGTTTAAAGCTATTTTGTTTACTTAACTGCAGGGTAATAAGCCATCACGCAGAAGCATATGTTCGTAAATCTGTCCTATTTGCGGCATCATGCATATTGGTGGCTCTGAATCCTACTTTTGTAGCATCTGCACTGGTTAAAGGAAGTAGTGAAATATCTAGAGGGCTGGAGTGGGTCCGCACATGGGCTCTCTCTGTAGCTGAATCAGACACCGATAAGGAATGCTACATGGTGAGTCGGTAATCCATAATTAATTGGTCACTCATATTCTGAAAAGATAGTAAGTTATCATTGCACACCAAATGTGCATGTTGTGAAGTAGACTTCTTCATATGCTACATCTATTTCATGTGTTAATTTTTGTACATGCCAAAACGACTCTTTTGGGGGGGGGTTGAGCCACAAGACTTGCTGTTCAAAAGATGTAATATATTTGTAAATAGTTAGTGTGTCAGATATGATAACAATATTAACCAAGTTTTTTTTATCAAATAAAATTATTTAGGAGGTTCTATGCATTCGAAATACACTTTCAGCAGCTTATGATCCATATTGATTTAATCACTTTCATATTAGACAAAACATGACATTAATCGACCCATTAATATGTAATCAGTCAAATCTGTCATCTTCCGTTTTAAAGACTTCTTTTTCCCATTTTGTGGGTCACATTCTCTTTTGGGAGCCATTGGCATATCTTCAATTCTTTTCACACTCTATAAGTGGGACTACAAAATGATGCAATATTGAAATGGTGAAACAATTGTGCTTGTTATTTTGGTCCGATAATATGTCAGATGCTTACTGTTAGTTTGCTTATTGACAAACGTTTAGCACCAGTTCTCTGATCTAATTCAACAGAAAATATAGCTTATTCTTGGTCTGTTCCAATTTCATTTTATGTGTATAGTGCTAATTGGTAATACTTTGTCAGATGGCAATGGTGTGTCTTCAACTGCATTCCGAAATGGCCCTCCATACATCGAGAGCTTTGGAGACATCTGATAATGTACTCCAGACAAGAGGCATAAGTCTTCCATCAGATCTGTTGTACGGGAAAATCAACATCTCGCTCTAATGTCAGAAAATAAGGAATTAATGGCATATAATACATGGTATGGTTCATTTTTCAGTCGTATATCATTGTTTGGTAGCATTTTCGAATAATGTAGTATATACCCCAGAAAACGGCATTAGGTAAGTTGTTTTTGTTCTCAACTTTATGTTAGTTCACTGGTGACAAAAGTCAAAACAATTTGTTACATTACATAACCTTAATTTACCTCTCTTAAAAGTAGAGTTAAAACTCAACAAAATTTCTGAGCTGTTCCTATTAAAAGTCTGTTCGGGCGACTTTTTAACATATTTGAGCTTTTTAGTTTTTAGCTAAATTTTCCAATTTGGCCCGTTTGACCCATTTGACCGTTTTGAGATTCAAAACAATACGAGTTGACCCATTCATGAGTAAGCGGGTCGAAATTGGCACATCTACTAATTACAATAAGATATTTTAATATTATATATTAAAAGAGTATCTTGGGTAGCAACGAGATGGCTCATTGGAATGGTTTGTATTGTAGAACTGTTTGTTAACCACCTACTCTTTTTCTAATAGACAGCGCCACTTGTCCGCATAACGCTTTTGTTACTCTAAATTTGTTTCAGGTAAGAAGTTTGTTGCAAGCATTGTACATATGAAATTGCTTGATGATCATAGGCCATGGGAGATGAATGAATGGCTCAAACCTAGTACATGCATCTCCTTAATAGAAGGGGAAATTCCCAACTGTCTCCTTTAAATTTATTACCTCTTTGTAGTTTACCTTTTTGAAAAGTAATTAGACGGTTTAATTAGATGACCATGTGATATATATTTGCCTTTATTCAACATGTACATCAGTACGTGCACAAATTTTTGTACTAAAAAGAGATGTGTAATTAAACTGTTTTTTGTTGATTGAAATACAGCTTTACTCTTTCAAATCTGTAAGAATGGAAACAAGTAGCAATAGTGGACTGCTTTTCCCTTTCATACGACTAACCAAATCAATGTTATTCTTTACCTCATTTGCATCTTCAACTTTGGAAGTATGTTGCAATAATGGTGGATTAGTGTTACCCTTCATTAGATCATTGCTTGTTTCTTGCAATTTAGCCAATCAATAAGCATCCGAGAGGGTTTTCGGATTGAACATGCTAACAACCCTCTTATCAACCGTTCAACCCATCTTGCCATACAAAGAATGAAAAGCATGGTAATATTGTTTCACTGTGTCATATTGTTTGAAGCAAATTCTTTTGAACATTTCATCAGACATGTTGTAAGCATCTTTCTTATTCTCAATTTTGTCTACATGATAACTATCATTCACTATTAATACTCTCAAATCACCAATAAACTGTGAACTAAGACTCGAATCATTGATATCAATACTTGAAAACTGTGAACATTTCATCAGACATGTTGTAAGCATCTTTCTTATTCTCAATTTTGTCTACATGATAACTATCATTCACTATTAATACTCTCAAATCACCAATAAACTGTGAACTAAGACTCGAATCATTGATATCAATACTTGAAAAATGTAGGCTTAAGAGTTTAAATAGATGGGTTCATTGTTTCGTTATAAGTTATAATTTACCTATTGTATGTGATGTACTTTCATTTATCTATTCTATGTATTAAACTTGAAATATTGTCTATTGCATGTAATACTCAAAAAGGAAAGTTTAAAAAACAATAGACAATATTTACAAGTTCAATATATATACTAGAAATTATCAAAGTCCACCCCCATACACCGTAAAATGTGCAAAGTTTAATACATAACAAACTAATTAATACTAAATAGATCGTTAATATTATTATCAAACATGTTTCAGAGGTCTGAAAGGATGAAATGCTTCAATATATAAGAATAAATAGATCGTTAATAATATCTGATAAATTATCAATAAGGTATTCATTTAAGTGAAATGGATTGGGGGGCGGGTATTAAATAGATCGGTGATATTATTTGATGCGTCAAATAAATTAACAAGTCATTTGTATTTATTTTACTGTATATAATAATAAACATGACCTCAACGTATTTAGGCGCCTAATGGAACGCAAAATATAAGGTCTAATAGTTAACTAATAGATTTTGCCATGCATAGTGCTTAGGGTTATGATTAGTTAATAGGTGGTTAGTAAAAAGTGTTTAAATAACTAACTTAGTTTGTTAAAATTTACTACTCGTATTTAACTGAATATGGTTGATAGTTACCAGGAAGTTGATAGTCTATTACTAAGGTTGAGGGTTTACTAAGAGCAATTACACTTTTAGACATAGCCCCAGCAAAATCATTAACAATCACAAACTATGAAAAATATTAGACGAAGCTCATTAATTATGCAATTCAAATTAATTAATCCACTTAACCACTTAGTTAATGGATTTTGCTATGCATAGTGCTTCGGGTTATGATTAGTTAATAGGTGGTTGGTAAAAAGTGTTTAAATAACTAACTTGGTTTGTTAAAATTTACTACTCGTATTTAACTGAATATGGTTGATAGTTACCAGGAAGCTGACAGTCTATTACAAAGGTTAAAGGTTTACTAAGAGCAATTACACTTTTAGACATAGCCCCAACAAAATCTTTAACAATCACAAACTATGAAAAATATTAGACGAAGCTCATTAATTATGCAATTCAAATTAATTAATCCACTTAACCACGAGTCATGTTTCTATGATTGAGATAATTATTTGAACAATTAGATAAATGGTATTGCCTAAAGAATTACTATTGGAGAATTCAATTGTGTGAAAATATAAAGAAAATGAGTAATATACTTTAATGCTAGCCAATGTAAAATGAAGATTGCAAGTAAAGACATTAAAGTAGAACGTGCAACCTTTTTTCATGAAAAGACTTAGATCTAAGTGAAAAAATATGGGTCTAGTCGTTTTATCAATTATAATGGGCCTAAGATTTAACTATTTAAACTATTGTGAGGCCTTATAATGTCGTTTTCTCACACAAATTGGGTCTAATCTCTTATAGTTTATATTCTCCCAAGATCTTAAAACGTCAAAATACATTGAATATCTTTGTCATTATACTATACTAATACATGACATCGATATTTTTGGGACCTTAGAATTCGGGGGCCTTTAGCAGTAGCTTCCCTAGATTTAACCTCGAGCCACCCTGATAATAAATAAAGTTAGTGATTGTCCCGGTCTCACCCCGTGACTCATAAGTATGATGAGTAGTACAGTAAAATAATCAAAAACCATATACTCCATAGATTGTAAGTTATGTAAGGCTTTTTTGTTTAAGGAAAATGAATCAAACATCTTGATTTGGATTTGGATACCTACATAGTAACCTGGGGATGGCCCAGCACACCCTTGGGCTTTCAAGTATATGTTCAATATCACCAGCATTCGAAAACGTTAATTTATATATCAAATTTGTCTCTTGGGGCTTCAAGTTGATTGATTTGAATTTTCATGTATTCGTCCTTATATAGAATAACCATGAACGCTCAACTGACCAGTAAATGGTGAATTCCCTTACAACGCTTGTTGGTACGCTACTTGTTATTCCGCTCATTGATTCACCCGGCTCTGCATATATGATATTGTTTCTAGCGGCTTCGATACAATGACGAAAACGCGGATCATACTCTTCTTAAAATCATTTAACCTTACATCCGGACTCGGACACCCTATATCAACAAGTGTACAACAAATTGAAATTGGCTGTGAATTCAGCGTAATGTGACTCTCCTCTCTTTGCTCGAGCTCCCATTAATGCACCATATGAGCTCTCATAACCCAAATCAGTTTCAGTTACTCCATTGCCCAATTGGTGAAAATCATTATGGTAAATGAATCTGAAAATTCTTTGTAGGTTTGAACCAAAGGCCGCTATGTATATGTCGGATCGTTTGATCCGATCTTCAAATTCATAAGAAAGAGTAATAGAGGAATAGTAGTGATAAGTATTCAAAGTTAGAAACTTCTCTCTTGAATGTACGAAGACGTAAGATATATTGAATGAAGTTTGGTTGATTTTTTTATTTGATTCGGTGCCTTTGATTAATTATCTTTTTTAAGATTTATGACTTGATCCAACAATATCTATGAGTATCTTGTAGTGTGAAATCTATATTAACTAATAAAGTTTGGAGTTGAATGGGGCTCATGACCCTAACTTATTGGGCCAAATTGAATGGAGCTCATGACCCCAACTTCCCAATTCCATCCGTCACATGAACATAACTAAAACCCCTAAGAAATACATCCGTCGGATGAACATAAGCAAGAACCCTAAATCCTCCACCGGGTCGAAAGCGGCAAAGAATTATCAATTCTCGGACGCCGGTTCGTCTTCACGAGGTAATATATCATTCGAAAAACTTTAGGCCCTTGAAGCGGTTAAAACACATGCCCTAAAAGCCACAAACGAGCTAGAAACAATAAAAAAACAATATAAAAAAGTGACGTTTAAGGCATTGGACTTTCTTTGCAAAAATATTCCAAAACAGGCCTCAAGAAAGGAACTAAAAATCATCAAATTGACTCGCAAAGAAGTCGTTGAAGAATATCAAAATGTGTACAGAGCCAACAATTCAGATGAAGACGAGAATGAAAACGAGAACGAGGACGCGAACGAAGACGAAGAATCGAGCTCGGATTAGGCTATTTTTATTTTTAATAATTGTAATGTTTTTTTTAATTAATGTAACCTTTTTTTAATTATTATAATATTTTTAATTTTGAATGAAATGTGTTTTATTTTATAAATTGTGTATTGTTTAATTAATTTATTAGTTATGGATCACTAAAAAAAAGTGACGGACCACTGTTGGCATGGGGCTATCAGTTTCTATAAGTTTTGTGGAAAAGCTAACGTAGTGCAGATGTGGCACGTCAATTTCTATCCGTTTTATCACTGTTGGGAATGGTCTTGCACACAATATTACCCTTTTCTAAACATAGCCGTAAGGGCTATGTTTAAGATATTTAGAGATGGATTGATTTGTTGAACATTGATGATAACCACCTTCATAACTCTTTTATAACCACCCCACTAACCTTAATGTACTAGTGTTTATTTATAAAATATATGTTTAAACCTATCCACTTAGACCACTCCCATCGGGAGGATCGGTTGGTGAATCGGTTTAAACCGATTGGCATTTTGGTGCCATTGGTTGAATCAGTTTGTGTAACACCCCAAAGTTTCAGATTTTAATTTCGTACGCATATATATATTTATTATAAAGTATTGTTAGTTAAATAATTAGTTATAATATAAAACATAAATGGTTTCCTAGTTTCAGACTGTAAAATAAAAAGGAATGAGGTAATTATATATATAGGTACGTATTATTTGTGTGCCATTCTAAAACATTCCAGAGTTAAAAATCGTGAGGAACCAAACATAGGAGCATATCATCATCTTCAATTCATTAATCTCAACTCTTAAATCAAGCTTTAATTCTTCAATATTATCATCTTCATCATCATCTCCAATCTTTTGTAAGTGATTCTTCTCCATGGTTAACCTAAGTTTTGGGGTTTTCATGGATTTGATAAAATTAGTGATTTCAAATACGAAATTAGGGTTTCAAATTATTAAAATTGTTGTTTATTAGTGTTTACAAGCTTAGTAGTAATCACATAACAAGTTAAAAGTGATGAATTAATCATTAGTGTTCTTGAATGATTCTTAGGGTTTTACCAAATCAATGTTTTATGATGTTAATTAACTAAAAATATGATTAATTATGTTAATTGAATATGAAAATGAAGTTAGTAGTGATTATGAATGAATAAGAATATAACTTTGGTTAGATAGTAAGGAATTAGCTAAACTAATCACAGTGGGGGAGTAATTACATATGGTAATAGTTTAAATTGATGAAGTATGTTTTCTAAATATGTTGTATATGATTATGTGTTATGATAGGTGCTAAAGAGTTGGATTAATCATTGTGGTCATACTTTGTAATTCAACAATCAAAGGTTAAGATGAGTATGTAGGGACTAATTGAGTAATGATTGTATGTATTTCCGAGTTGCTTCTGAGCAAGAGGATCACACAACCATGTAGTTATTATTTGTAATTATGTATTTTTAATTGTTAATGGTTAAAGTGGAAGTTAATTGTTAATTTTTAATATTGAAGTATATGGATGATTGTATGTGTTTCCGGATTGCTTCCGAGCAAGAGGATCATACAATCAAGTGGAAGAAGACTTCTATCTAGTCTTGTTTTTTATACGTGGTATCCATTTCGACGTGATTTGGTGCCATGGAGTCTTGTTTCTTAAACATGATATCCATTTCAACGTGATTTGGAATCATGAAGTCTTGTTTCTTATGAAGTCCTGTTTCTTATAATGGTGGATTTGCATAATGATTGTTTCTTACGTGGCGATCTATTGGTATTGAGTAAGATTACATGTTGATGTTTAAGTGATTATTGTGTTCATTGTATATTGCTATGAAGGCTTATTTAGTTTCTATATGCTCACTAAGCGGTGGTGCTTATCCTTTCCATGTTTTATGTTTTTAGGTAAGTTGGGTCAACGAGAAGGGAAAGAGATTATGAAGGATTAGCACGGATAGCTAGTGGTAGCAGTTGGCAAGTATCTCTTCTTACTTGTCGTTTTGTATGCTACTTGTGTAATTCGCCCATGGGTCAAAGCTTTTGGTAATCAAACATAAAACGTGTCATTTTGGTACTATGGTATGTTGACTTTGAAAGTCAACTATGACATGTAGTTAAATATGTATGTGTATTGGGACATGTTGGAGATGTTATGTATATAAGTAATGTTGTTATGTTAAATGTGTGGAATTTGTCAAAGAGTCAAAGCCTTGTATGATTGATGACATAGAAGTCAAAGTATGGTCATTTATGTTGAAATAGTCAAACATGGTTAGTATTGGTTGATGTTTTGATCGATGTGTTGTTATTTAGTTGAATGGGTCAAAAGGTGTCATTTTGGGTCAAAGATGTTTTTATGTTGTGTTAAATGAGAAAGTGTTATGGTACTTTGGTATAGTGCCTTAAGTTTGTTTTGGCATGCTAATTAAGTGTGCAAAAGTCTAGGTCCATTGCATAAGTGGTTTGTGAATTGAGTCATCAACTAAAAGTGCCTAAAATGGGCGAAAATGAGTCATACGTTCAAAAGTGTTATTTTTGTGAAATTTGAAAAGTGTAAAAAGGAAAACCTTCATTTTGGTATAGTGGAGGTGTCTGCAAAATTTGGTGATCTAATTCTTAATGAGTTGAAAGTTATGCGCGTTTGAAATTCGTATTTTCGTATTAGTTTGTGTAGATCTGATTCCTGGGGAATGGGAGACATTCATAGGGAATCCGAATTCAAGTGTTAACAGCATGCCTGATCCTGAGGAATGAGAGTCATTGGGGAATCTCTTGTAAATTCAACATTTTGTTATTTGAGTTATTATTTAATTAAGGGAACGATATAACGAGTCTATAATATCATATTTTAGACGTGGGACTTTACTAAATGAGTTTAAAAAAAATATATGAGCGTTTCAGTTTGCCAATCGGTTTCCCTTTAATCGGTTAACCGATTCTAAATCGGTTTGGTTTTGTGGGTCCCGCTAATTTTTTTTAAGTGACCGTTGAAAGGAAAAAAAGGTATCAGTTGCTACATGGTAACGGTTAAAAAAATATTTTTATTATTATTTATTTTTAAAACCTTTTTACTTTATACCCATTCACAGCTATATATATGAGAGCCGATTTTGGCAAGAAAACTTTTACTTGTTACAAGGAAACAGTTGCATAAATAGTTGTACTGTATGTATAAACAATTGTACTGTTTCCTTGTATGAAGTAAAACTTTCCTTGCCAAAATCAGCTCCCATATATATACACACACTTCACCAAATTATTTTCATCAAACTCTCTCTTTTTTCTTACACTACACACTCATTTTATACATAAAAAATTACACATATATCACACCCAAATTATAAACAAGAACTACACACTATTACACTCACCCATTACACAAAATGCCTAAAAATAAAAAAACCTCTTCATCACGTTCTCAAGCCTAAGATATGTGGAATAATTTGATAAACAATCCAATTCCATACACAAACCACAACACGGATTCACCAAAAGGTTCTAGTTCCGCCCATTTAAGTTTTTAATCAACAATTTAACTGGTCGGGTTTTCAAACTACGCATCACTTACCACCAACCAATATTCACAACTATTTTTTCAACAACACCCAAACGCTTCGCATTTCCTAATCCCACAACAACAAAATTTCGGACCACAAACCACATGCTACGGCAACCAATGGCTACAAATTCCCAACCCAAACTTCAATCCACCATACGATTCGGACGACGACACTGAAAAAACTCAAGTTGATGAAATTGTACCCGAAACGCAACCACAAACCGAACCCGACATCGCGAAAGGAAAAAGAAAGCAAGTTCGGTGGACCGATGAGGAAGCACGAATTTTGGCTGAACGGTGGGTGCATTGCTCTGAAAATGAGGTAATCGGAAGAAATCAAACCGATCAAAGTTTTTGGAACAAAATCATTAGGGACTACAATTCTTGCGTTGCCGAAAAACGTAATCATTCACAACTCAATAGCAAGTGAAACAAAATTGCACCCGACGTAAAAAAATTCAACGCCTTCTACAAACACTACACCGAGATTCAACCCTAAAGCGGTGTAAAGGACAATGACGTTTTAGTCGCCACCCGAAAGCACTTCGCACAAAATGAAAATGGTCGTAAATTTATTTACGAGCATTGTTGGAATATTCTAAAACATTATCCGAAGTTTTTTACGGATCCGAGGGTAACGGGCAACAAACGTATGTTCGAAGACGCCGAAGAACCCATCGATCTTGAAGCTGATCACGTACAAATGGGTACAAACCTTGCGAGTAATATGCAAAGGTTATTCCGCGATGATCCGATACGTCGTCCACCGGGTAGAAAGGCTTCAAAAAGTTCGGCTTCGTCGGACGCGACTACATCTTCAAGTGACTTAAAGTCCACCAAGCTTGAAGCAATTGAAACAGTTAAAAATACCTCTCTAAAATACCAAGAAGCAATCCATACAATTAAAGAGAATTCGACGAAAAAGTTGGCATTCAAGGCATTGAATTTTTTTACGTCTAAAATACAAAAAAAATGTCAAAAAAGGAAAAGGCGTTGCTTAAAAATGCTCGTGCAAACGTGGTACAACAATATACTCCAATGTTTTTGCCAACCGAAGTCGGTTCAAACGAAGACGACGTCGAAGCCGAAGACGAATAATCAAGTTCCGAATAGATTTGTTTTTAATTTTTAGGAAAAGTAATATTTTATTTCGTAATATTTTTTTATATAGGAAAAGTAG
The DNA here is from genome assembly GCA_963422505.1 of Pseudognaphalium luteoalbum. NCBI lineage: Eukaryota > Viridiplantae > Streptophyta > Magnoliopsida > Asterales > Asteraceae > Pseudognaphalium > Pseudognaphalium luteoalbum. Next base: position 5,688,968 of record OY730193.1, on the reverse strand, counting down.
TGTTTTAAATTAAGTATTGTTTTTTATTTTTAGGAAATGTAATGTTTTATTCTAATTATTGTAATGTTTTAATTTAGTGAAATGTGTTATTTTATTTTGTTTTATATTAAATAATATAATGAAAATAAAATGATTCGGAAGTGATTAATGATAATGGTAGAGATCAATAATAAGTTCTGAATCAGTTTTGAATTACTGAGTGGAATACTAATATGGTGATGATGTGTATGATTTGATCAAGGATGGGAGGTGATGATGTGTATGATATGATTTGATCAAGGCTAGTGTTAGAAAAATCCAATACTAAATAGTTAGCAGTACAAAATATGGATGTTAGACTCGGTTAATTGCATTTTGTCGCCCTCGGCGCCTCGGACCCCTGATGAAAACCCTCATTCATGGCAGCATCACCTTCTCCTTCATCATCTCTCTTACACTCTCTCTCATCACTTTCTCTCTCTTCTCCGCACCAACAACAACCACCTCCAACCCGCGTATCTCTCCCCTCCGCCACGTCACCATCATCCAAAACCCTAACGATCAAGCCACATCTTCTAACTCCGTTGATCCGTGAAGTCACTCCTCCTGATATACAACCAGTTCTGTTTCCATCGCTTGCGTATTCAAACACGTTGTTCTTCAAAACGCCGTACAACGTTCAGGTGATCGTCAGTCCTGATGAACCTGAAGAGAGTTTGATCGGTAGGTTTCGTCGTGAGGTTTTTAGAGCCAATGTTATACAGGAATGTAAACGCAGGAGGTTTTTCGAGACCAATCAGGAGAAACGGAAACGCAAAATTCGGGATGCTGCTCGACGTAGATCTAGAAGGTCATGTTGATTTACCTGTTTTTTATCTTATAAAATGTTTTATTATTGAATTGAATACTTTGATATTGTAATTAGGGGTGTAAACCGTATTATTTAATAAACTTCCAATCGAGTCAAGCACGAAAGTGTTGCGTCGATTAAATTCAATATTGATATTTTAATATTGATAACCAAGTCGAGCCGAGCTCGAAAGCGGTTCATTAGTCGAGTCGGGCCGAGCTTGATAATGCAAGCTCGATCGAGTTTCGAGCTTCGAGTTTTCTTATCGAGTCGAGCTTGGCACCGTGTCGAATCGATTATACCCCTATTTGTGATGAATGTTTTTATGATGTATGTGATTGTAGAATAAGGATTGATGAATTTAGGTTCTGATTGATAGCATGCCATGTGTCCATTACTCAACCTGGAATTTGAAGGAATTTGATCATGTAGAAAAGGAGCTAGAATCACATTTAGTTCGATTGAAGAAGAGTAAATATCCAAAAATGTAATGCTTATATGGCCAGAGCGGAGGAATGTGCAATTTGGAAGTGAGCATTCAACTTTAAGTCTTTAACTTAAAAGAAGTAAAGATAAGTACTGAAGTACATTGAATGTGATGATAGTTGGGTAAGGTTAAATTTAGGGCTTTTTTGTTTAGAATAACAACTTACCTTTTGATAGTCCTTTTTAGGTAATTGTACCTCATATTGTCCAATTAGACAAATTTTGGTCACTTCTAAGTTCAAAGTAGTTTCACATTGGTTTATATCAATGGAAGTTTTCTTGATTGTCATTTTCGGGGTCTGAGTTTACTTGATACAAGGAGAGATGAAGATGAGGGGTACAAAATGAAAACCATATAGTGAAGGAAAACGGTGTTAGTTCATGAAACTTAGCTTTTTCATTATGTCTTTTGGCAAAGGTAATTTCAAGCATTTGTCCCGCGTCCTCACGAGATTATGTTCTAATGAGCAGTAATAGTTATTCAATCAGGAAGATGGATCAAGCACACTTAATCGATAGATCTCTACTCTATTTCTGTCCTAGAAGGGAATGTTGCTTTGACTTTAGAGTGGTATCCCTTCTTGAAGTGAACACACACAATAGAGGTAGCATATCTGGTTGTGCATTGATATATAACAATAGCACTTACTTGATAACTTCGTGGAACACCATAGAATAACTTCTCTTATTATTCTGCTTGACTTAGCATTTTAACAAACAGATTCACTTTCATAGTTTATTATGAACAGTGGAGATATGCAATTCGTCTAAAATAGTCTTTTCTTTTTTTGCTTCATACGTATAGGCGTCCGCGACCAATGGCCAAAAAGGAAGAAGTCCCTCAAAAGAAGGTGGCTGCTGATGACCATGACAACTGGGATCTGATTGATGTTGAAGTCCCCTATTGTCAATGAGGGAGACGGTAATCATTCTTTTGCTGACCTAGGTAGGGTTGATCTGCACCCTGAAAACTCTGATTTACTGATGTGCATTTTGTATGCATTTTAACTAGTGATGACTTATGATTAGTATATGATATATAACATGCATTTCTACATGTGATTTTTGGAGTAGTCCTGTTAGAATTGCGGTCTCTAAAATATATTTGGATGCAATTTTACCATTCACATGTTATAATACATACTTGGCTTCTTGCACCATTGTTATTTATATATTCTTGTAAAATACAGTTTTGGTCATTATGGCAATTCAAAAGGTATAAATCACTAAACAATTTTAAATTGTATAAATTGCGCTAAAAAGAAGTTCTTGCAAAGTTTTAATTTTGAACTGCACAAACTAACAGCTCTTTGAGAATCGGTAGGTGATCCTGAGTCCTACTACTTGTCTTTGCTAGAGTCTTCAAGCTGGACGGGCTTGTGGGGTTGGGTAAAGGGTCGAACCAACAAATGCTTGAAGCTCTGCATTCTGCTCAAACTTTTGCATATTAACTTCATTCATCACAACCCATGCTTCAATACCATCATCATTTCTTGAATCCATAAGAACTATAGAATTTTCATTATCAAGATTTGCTATGCTAAGCCAAACTGGCTTTCCCCACCCAAAATCAGCTTCATTAAGTGAATAATTACACCAACTACTGAACCTGAACACACCTACCCCTTCCTGAGTTATAAGCTTCCTCATGTCTGTGAAATTACCTTTCGCTATGTCAAAACCGTCTGGGATAGTCAGACTCTTCACATACTCGGTATCAATCTTCCCGAACGAACTCTTCAACTTTAGCACAAGACTAGCAATGCCTTGTACTATTTGAACATCAGCTACTGCATTAGCTATTTGAAAAAGGTTTCGAAATTGATCATCTTGTAATAATGGCACCATCTTCCTCCTAATGTTTACAACATGAAGAGCCACATAGGCTTTACAATTACCTAAAGTGGCGGTCACACACTTCCAGATCAAAGTGGTAACAACCTCGACCCTTGTGGGGTTCACTAGGCTGCGATCTCTCTTAACCACTTCACATTTTAGTTTGTTTATGGCTAACGAACTAAACATAAACCTCTTTGTTACAAGATTCTTCAGAGGAACCTTCAGTTTTCTAGTGTATTCATGTGACCCACTGGAGGGAATAGAACTGATGAGTCAAAAATGGGACCAGTTAATGAAGTCTGTAATCCTTTCGCCATTGTGAACCACTGGCTCACAAAAGACGAAAGACTACAAGCGTCCATTATTCGATGAGACATGGATACACCAACAGCTATGCCACCACAATGAAACAAGTTAACTTGGATGGCTAACTGTTCGTCAACATATGATGATTTGACCATCATAAGTTGATTCAATTCGTCGATTATAGGATTTCTTATTATCTCTAGAAGGTCAGATTCGACTCGGGCTACCAAGCACCGAACTCCTTGATCGTTACAGTCAATGGTGTTTTGGTCACTGGACAACCTTCCAGCCAAAGGGTAAAAAAGAATCAAGGTTTTAGAGAGTGAGTTCTTCAGGTTGATGGTCATTTGGGATTGTGATATGGTGCTAGATTCATCATATAAATAGTAATAAATGCTTGATATATAACGAGGACGAATTTGTTGATCTAAGTATGAGAGTTTGTAGGTTTTTAGTTCAAAAGGGGTTGGGAAAGATGGTACGATAACCTCTTTTGACACTAAAATCAACTTCATCTAAGGTTTTAGAGAGAAAATTGGTAACCACTAACCACACACATATAAGTATTTTGAAATCAAAGAGTTGGGGGCTAAAAATAGAAGCAAAGTTTAGATGCTTTATCAACTAGGCTGTTAGATAGTGGTTAAATCATAGCCACATGATTATAAATATATTTGTTTGTGGTTTCATTCGTTGCAACTCGATGTCAAAGACCATTAAATATATATGTTTTTTAATTCATTTTGAAATCAGTAAGTTGAGGGCTATTAAAGAAGCAAAGTCTTGCTACTTTGTGATGGACTATTCTTGAACTACTAATCAGTTTATTTGAAAATGAAACAAATAATAATATAATAGCTTGTGGGCGTGACGGACCTATTAAAGGCGAAACATAAATTTGTCAATAAGACCCTTGCAAGCTGCAAGCATATATGCCACCATTTTTCCAATAATAGTACAAAAAATTTAAGCACACATAGAAAATACCTTGATTGGGAAAAAAACAAAGATCCAATTCGATAAAAAGAGCTCAATCTACGAGGGGTAGGTTGATCTGATTATAGTCTCCCAGATGTCACTAGAGTCTAGAGTCGGCAAGATAGGCGGGTTGGGTAAAGCATCAAACCAACAAATGCTTAAAGCTCTCAGCATTCTGCTCAAACTTATGCATATCAACTTCATTCATCACAACCCATGCTTCAATTCCATCCTCCCATCTCGAATCTGTAACGGTTTTCATCTACAATAGTCGCCATACTAAGCCAAACTGGCTTTCCCGACCCAAAATCTGCTTCATTAACTGCATAGTTACACCAACTGCTATAATATATGTGATGGAGGTGATTTACCCGGCGATGTTGGACCTTGTGGTGGCTGGGTTGCACTCCATTGAAATATGAAGCGGCTCTGGTGGATGGCCCAAATACCCATTTTTTTAGTTACACCAACTGCTGAATCTGAGCACCCCTACGGGCACCGGCCCCACCCCCACCTGACGCATAAAACTTTCCGGTATTTCTAAAATCACCTCTCGCTATGTTGACTCCATCTGGGCCCGCTAGACTCCTCCATATCAACTCCGCTTCATTAAGTGGCACTGTAAAGTGGGTCCGTCGGTGATTCCACACTGCTTTTCAAACAAAAAATGTTAGATTTTATACACCATCTATGGCCCATTTAGAAAGTCTCTAGCCCGTTAACACTTAAAAAAACTCCACATATTTTTGCAAGTTTCATTTTGTTAACGTTGGGCTGGACAATTTTTTTTAATTTTTTTTCCAGAGTTGCCCAGTTGCACTGCCCAAGTTTTAGATAGAAATTGACACATAAGGTAGTGTCTTTATAATTTGTTTAATTTTGGATATAGTCAATAATGGTACGGTTGTTAGTTCTTTACTAAAAAAATATTTTCTTAATGGACCACATAAATTTGTCACTGAAAATTCTTTACAAGACATTATGTACAAAATATTAAAAATACATAGGAAATACTTAAAAAAATAAACAGCGATCCATTATTGTTCATCAATGAACACCACTAGAATCAATATATTCTTGAAGCTCAGTATTCTGCTCAAACTTTTGCATATTATGTTCATTCATGAAAACCCAAGCTTCAATGCCATCATCATTTCTTGAATCCATAAGAACGATAGAATTCTCATCACTAAAATTAGCACTACTAACCCAAACTGGCTTTCCCCATCCAAAATCACTTTCATTAAATCTAAATCTACACCAACTGCCAAATTTAAACACTCCTACACCCATTTGAATCATATACTTTCTTACTTCTTTGAAGTTATCTTTCGCTATTTCGACCCCATTTTCACCCAAAAGACTCTTCACGTACTCGTTATTAATCTTCCCGAATGAGCTCCTCAACTTCATTACACGACTAGCCATGTTCTCGGTTTGATGAGCCACATTTGCATTAGCCAACTGAAAAATATTGCCAAATTGATGTTCTTGCAATAACGGCACCGTCTTTCCCCTCAAGTTTACACTATGGAAAGCTACCGAGGCATTACAGTCATCTAAAGCCTCCGTCCCACACTTCCAAATTAAAGAACTCACCACCTCGACCCTGGTGGGGTCCACCAGCGTGCTATCAACCTTGACGATATTGTTTTTGAGTCTTTTTATGGCTAAGGAATTAAACACGAACCTCTTTGTTACAAGATTCCTTAGTGGGACATGAACATACGGATTCTTAGGGTTCCCAAATACATATGAATCCTCGGTTGGAGGGAATACACACGCCGAATCAAAAACTGGACCCACCAATGGATTCTCTAAACCTTTCGCCATTGCAAACCAATTGCTTACGAACGATGAAAAGCTACAAGCATCAGCTATTCTATGAGATATTGACACACCAACTGCTATGCCACCACAATCAAATAAGTTAAGTTGGATGGCTAATTGTTCTTCAACATATGACAAATCCACTTTCACAAGTTGATTTAACTCTTCAATTATCGGACATCTAATGAAGTCTAAAAGGTTAGACTCGACTCGGGCTATTGAGAACTCAACCCCTTTATCATTGCAGTCAACGGTTTTTTGGTTCTTGGACAACCTTCCAGCCAAAGGGTAGAAATGAGTCAAGGTTTTAGAGAGTGAGGTTTTGAGTTTGATGGTCATTTGGGATTGTGTTATGTTGGTAGAATCATCATATGAGTAGTAGAGAATGAGTGGGATATAATAAGGAGGAATTTGTTGATCTATGTAAGAAAATTTGTAGGTTTTGAGGTCAGAAGAGGCTGATGAAGATGGTACAATAAGCTCCTTTGAAGTTAAAGTGACCTTCATTTCAAGGCTTTAGAGAATAAGAAATTTCAAGATCTATGATCTAAGTAGACTGCTACTAGAACTAGCTAATTAAGTAGTATTAGTTCATAAACTAATAAATTGTGATGTTAGTTATCATTATTGTTGATTTTTAGTCTTAATCTAATTGATATAGTACCTTTTAATGTTATAAAATAGAAAACAAATCGATACTTGTTTTGTTTTTTATGTGGGTGGGGGTGATTTATATACCATTTGAGGGGACCATTTATTGAAACTATATATCTTTTGGAGTATTTGTATATTGTAATCTCTGTTTTCATGGCAAGAGAAAATATAATGTTGGTAAGTAAATCTACATGTGTCAGTTAAAGCATGATGGGTTCATATTATGTATTGTATCCATTATAGAATCTCCAAACAGACCATTAGAAACGAAGAGATTTAATGTGTTAAACGTGTGTTTTCTAATGGTTGTGATATATGCTACACTTATCTGAGTTTCATGCGTCAATTTAAGCCTCTGAAAACACTCAGATACGCCCCTAATTAGACCTTATTAGATCAGTTCGGAAGGCGACATCTTGTTGATATGTCTATAATGTGGCTTCTGATAGTCGCTCAAAGTTGTTACTATCCATTTACGATATTAAAAACTCAAAAATTACAACTTGTGTTTTAAAAATCATATGTAACACTGTTCTTTCTTGTATATCAACATCAACTAGTACATATTTTTGTTTTAAATGTGGAAATTTAGTGGGTTTCAACACTTTTCCATCTTAGATATCTTGCAACTAATAACTTCGACTATGGGTTTTTTGTTGGCATGGAAGACAAACAAGTGGTCTGATGCATAAGACAATACAGAATAAAACTATAACAAGAAAAAACGGATCATATATACCTAACCTTAACGTTTATATATGTAGTACTACTTTTTAAGCGAATACTAAGGGGTTTGGAATACCTTAAATAAGTGCTAGTCTACTTATTTGCTTATTTTGACAGTAGATAAGAGGATCCAAACACCTTTTTGAAAACTGTTATGTACTTATTTACTAAGGTTTAAGTACCTAAAAATAAGTAATGAGTCACTTACCTTTTTTTTAAGCATATAAGTGCTTATAAATAAGCAAATCCAAACACCCCCTAAATTACCAATGTAATGCTACTAAGATTCCCGTTTCAACATATCGATAGATGCTAATTATTGTAGATGTCACATTGCTTCGTTGGAAGCTTCGATTCTCAACCGATGGGAGAGTCTAGGAAGAAATGCTCGATAATCGAATAGGGACAGTTTATCTTAGGATTCCAATTGTCTTATGGTTATTAACTAGAAATGATATCTCTTAGAATATTTGGGTTCGTGAATATATATATATATATATATATATATATATATATATTATCTATAATTAATAGTTTTATATAAAGATTTTGATAGACTTGATATTAATTATATATCTGAAACGTGTTGCAAAAGTGATAATTCGACCATAGTTATGGTTAGGTTACACGAAATTTACTTTTGCATCTTTCGATAAGCATGTTTATTGTTTTTGGTACTAAAATGTAAACCAGTATGTTTCAATGTACTCGATGCATCCTTAAAATTTCATATAAAAGCATAGAATAAAATTAAAATTTGGAAGTAAATTGACAGTTTAAACTGTCTAAAAATGATAACAGTACAATAAAATTAACTCAGGTGTAAGACAAATTGTAGACAGTTTTTTACTTGGACATCAAATTTATTTCTCACCCCCAACAATCAATAGTCGGACCTTTGATATTGGATGCTGCATCTCTATGATTAGAGATGAGTTCCTTGTGATCTTATTGAATTTCACACAGTTAACCACTATCTAATTAAGTTCGTCTTTAAGAACCTAATTTGATGTAGCATTTTATTACATGCAAAGGATTAAAGGGAAATATCATGTTAAGTGGCTCAACATTTCCAGCAAGAAACCGCCACAATCGGCTTAGATTTCCAACCGAGGACCAAACAACCTTTCTCTTCAGCAATCGTATACCCTTCGCAAAGCTCGAGCTTTGCAAGCCATTGTTTTGTTTGATTTAAAGTTTTGATCGGTGCAGCTTGGAACCCGGCCCGACTCATTCTTCTTCTCCATTGGTCCACACGCTCGTGCCTTTCAACCCGATTTGGCCCTTCGCAGCTAACAATATTTTTTATTTCTTCTGCAAAGTAAAATTGTTCAATTTTGGCCCGTTTAGTGTCGTATTTTGGTAGCATTACATCAAGTGCATCGAATATGGCTGAGTAATAGTGTAGTGCTTCCATAAACCTCCCAAGAAAGAAGGGCCCATTATGGTTTGAGTCCTGTTCTACTAGAGTCAAGACTTTTGGGTTGAGCTCGTGAATTATTTGTAGAACCGAGTTTAACGCACCCCGGCTTTCTTTTACGACACAATGAAGTTGGAGAATACTATTTATTGCCAGGACTTCATTTTTGTAGGTTTTAATGTCCTCTGGCTTAAGTGTTTCCAAATTACTTTTCACGACAGAAAACTCAAGATTTATGCCGTATTCTAATGCATAGACTTCCAATTCATTACCAATGGTAACAAATTGGTCAACACAAGGACCAACTGCAGTGATCCTTAGACGACGTGGGGTTTGAGTCTGATTAGCCAGACTCTCGATTAACCCACGCCATTGTTGTCCATGTTGTAAACCTAGTGTCATTCCTAGGTCTACAATGTGAACAGAACTCTCTCCCTCAAAGGCTTCCAACATCGTTAAGTTGGCGATAAAATGACCGAATTTAATGTGTGGGCAAGTCTCGTAAACGAGTTTTAATGCCTCTTCCTTTTTATCTAATGCAACCGGGTTCAATTTTTTTGCAGGGGCTACCAGCCCAACTGCACCAAGTGGTTGTACTAGTGCAAGCCGGTCCGTGAGCCCCTGCATAAAACATGATGCCACCCTTTGAAATGATGACCCGAAAACAAGTGCGTCTTCCTGAAGCTTAGCCAATAATTTTGTAGCGTGTGATTTGTCACGGCAAGCAACAGCCTCGGCACACGAAACAAGTAGTTGCACAAGATGCATTCCGTCCCTATTTCCCTCATCCTCGATAGTTCCATAGTCCGAAATCGCATCCTCGATGGCCTCTGCTTCTAAATATCTTTGTGTGTATGTCCAAACATGGTCCCGAAACCGAAGTTTTTGGAAACTATTTGTACTATTACTCCGATGTATAGTCACATTTCCTCCATTCAACAAAGTACCATCTCTAAAACTCGATTCGGGCATACTTTTCGATCTTTTGATTGGATTATCAAAAACCGACAAATAACGTCGTGGGTAGAAAGACGACATCGAAAGATCTTGACCAAGAGTTTGATCATCATTTTCTTCATCATATTTGGGAAACCCATTAGTACCCATATCAAGAAAAGCTTCCGATTTCCGTTTAGTACCACCAATTTTGAATCTTGGATCGATTCCATTGACACCCACTTTAAAAGTATTGATAAAATGTTCATTGTGAAATGGATTTGTAGATAAGAACCCAGGAGCCATTGAAATCTCTTATTTAAGTTCTTCCTGTTTCAAGTACAGAAGAGACTCAAAATGGCTCTGAAAAAGCCATAAGCCAAATGGGTGGCCTTTTATAGACTTCTAAGTATTTCTTGTATCTCGTTGATTTACATAACTTTAAATGATAAATGGTAAGATTATGAAGAGATATTATAAAAATATCATGATCGAATTTTGGCTTACTCTTTATGTCTTCTTTTTTTTATTTATTTATATAGGAATATATGATATGATAATTGGCATCGATCAATCATGTTGCTTCTTAAAGGTCCGAAAGTATTGGAGTCAGCAATAAGTATCTTGACTCGGCAAGCCAAGTGTTTGTACCATTTGCATTAAGTATTGTACACATCTAGAAGTCTAGGAGCCTGTCTAATTGATTTTGAGATGTCTTTGATGATACACATCATCATACGAGATTACGGGTATATATAAATGACCTTTGTCATAATCAATTTGCTGGCAATAAAAGCTGTAATCTTCTATATGGAGGATATCTAGTGGATGTTAAGGTTGCCAATAAAGGAAAGCCATCGAGTAAAATATGATGAAATCTTGATTTTAGAGTAAGAAATTTACCAAAAAGAATAGGCAAAACAAATACTCCGTATTAGTTTTCTATTTTTATACCTTTACATCAGTTCACAAACTCATCAAATTTGGCATTTAAGGAGTAATCATAATCATAATCATAAATCAATAGTAGAAAATATCTATCTAGCTAGACAAAAGTAGCGCGTTCTATTTTAAGCGAAATTTGAATTATTTTGTTAATGAAAGTTATTGTCGCAAACAAATACACCACTGATGTTGATTTTAACATGAGTAAGACTTTAATGTGCAACTAATGATAAGTTTAACAATAACTTAATTTAAACCGCTTTGCACAGATATTCTGTAGATATTCAAACTTGTCACCGAGGTATATGTTAGAATCGAAACTTAACCCAAAACATGCCCAACATATAAGTCATTTCGTTCTAAAATCCATTGGTACTACTGCGGTATATGTTAGGACCGATACTTAGCCCCACACATAAAAATAAAACATATATGAGGTTCCAATGTAAAACCAATGGGTAATTAGCGGAAGTAGCTCATGAGTGCCTCCTCTCCAACGATGGTCCAACTGATCCAACCATATATTTATTATCCCCACAAACTCACCACTCAACCTAAGTAGTATCGCATCAAGGAAACTTTAGGTACAAGATACTAGGATTGACTCGTCGTGTGATGGGGTCAAACCGAGGAGGCATGCGCCACTGGGTGACGCATCACGTTGCACCATCCACATCCAGTCTACAACTGTAGCCCTGATACCAATTGTTAGGATTAATACTTAACATAACAGAATGCCTAACAACATGCCAGCAAGTAAGCTCAAATGAGGTTTTATTCAAACTAATTAGTGATAACGTAAGTAGCCAATATGTATGAGTTTATACCCAACGATATGGTTGGATACTTCCGTATCGTATTATCGTACCCCTTTTCAAAGTATACTCCAAAAAACATCGTACGCCTTCACCAATGTGGATAAAAGAGCAAATTTGTTTTATATAATAAATATGAAACCGAGGAATTTGTTTTGTAAATATTATGTTGTTACGCGTTTATTCTCTCTGCATGACCTATTCAGCAAAACCGACCAATCCAAGCACGTAATAATATATGTCTTGATTAAACAATTAAGGTAAAGTTCCTAAATATTGGTTTAAAATAGTGCCGAGACAATGGGAAATTAAACAAATAAATAAATCGCAAATGAACAAAGGTTTTGCTTAGTTGTGCCGAGGTAACTCAACAAGGAGAAAAACGAAAGAAGCATCGAATGGGTGGGCGTCTTCTGTTTTGGCTTTCTTCCACCGTCCCTCCACTTACATTTTAAAATTCCAGAACAGTTATAGTATTTTAATTTAATTATTTATGTAAAAAGTAAATGTAAATAGTATCATCTTAAGTACATACAGTAAAGATAAAAGGGTGTTGATAATTTATTCATACACCAAAGTTGTAATATCGTACATTTGTACCGTTTGCTTTAACTATTATACACTATGTTGTATGTATCAATTTAGATGTTGTATCTATCACCTCCCAAAGATAAAAGATAAATTTAGGTTTATAATTTGATCAACTAGTAGTAGTCTTTTTGTCCGTTCCCAATTGAATAATTTGTGCTAAATGGACCTTGTTAGGCAACAGGATTTAGCCCTTTTACCTAGTCTTGGGCTCAAATACCCAAATGCAGTCCTGGATCACTTCTAAGTTCTAAATTATCACTAAATCACTAATGATGAACAAATAGATGTCTAGAGGTGCGAAAAAATCAGTTTTTTCGGTTTTTTAAAAATCGGTTTTTAAAAAACCAATTTTTTATCGATTTCGGTTTTTTTCAATTTCGGTTTTTCGGAATCGGTTTTTTTCGGTTTTAAATGTTCGGAATCGGTTTTTTTCAGTTTTGACCCGATTTTAACCGGTTATTTATTTCGGTTTTTTTTCCGGATTCGAATGCGGTATAAATGTTTCCAACCGGTTCGGGTTGTAAACCCGGATCCAACCCGGTTTTTTATATAATTGAGTTTTTTTCCGAGCGTTGAGCGTTTTCGGAAAAACCAACGTTTGGGCCAAATCTTTTTGATTGGAATGTTAGTACATTAGTAATGGAAACATAATTGATCAAGAACTACTCCAAAAGTCTTACCAATCTTCCTAAAAAAAATGTTTTGTCAGAAAAGTCTATAATAGAATTTACCGAAATAGCGTAAGGCGTTTTCAAGAAAACCAACGTTTGGGCCAAATCTTTTTGATTGGAATGTTAGTACATTAGTAATGGAAACATAATTGATCAAGAACTACTCCAAAAGTCTTACCAATCTTCCTAAAAAAAATGTTTTGTCAGAAAAGTCTATAATAGAATTTACCGAAATAGCGTAAGGCGTTTTTAAGGAAAATCAATGTTTGAGTCTAATTTTTTAATTGAATTCGTAGAACATTTGTAATGGAAACATAATTGAAAATAACTTAAACAAAAGTCTTATATAAGTCTTCTTAAAAAAAAATTGAATCGAAAAAGTCTTCATAACTTGGAAATGTAAATAATGCAATTACAACTAAAAATGGAAACATACAAACATAACTTTTATTTGAATGATACAATTACAACTAAAAATATAAAATACAAATACGAATACATTCGAGCTTCGGCATGGCCATCACCCGGAAATGTAATCGTGTGGTAAAGTATATCGAGCTTCGGCATGGCCATCACCCGGATACACTTAACCACTTAGTTCTTCCCAAACTTCATCCTCATCTACGGATTCAACTTCAAATGGTTCAAATTCACCTTCATCTAATTCGGTCGTTGGAGGTGATATCCCTAATGCGACTTCTTCATCTTGGATAATCTCTTCAACATTACCTAATAGTGGGCCTTCCAACGTTGTTACATTTTGTATCCTATCTACCCCATCCAAGTAATCTTTCAAACATACACATACTTCCACGGATTCAGCGGTTAGTCTTGATCTTCTTTCCGATATGATTCTACCGCTAGTAGGAAAAGCCGATTCGGAAGCTACCGTCGAAGCTTGGACGGCTAATAAATCCCGAGCCATAGCGGATAAAATTGGAAATTGTACTTCTCTTTCTTTCCACCAACCCAAAATGTCAAAATTACGAAAAGCCTCGGGACTTAAAGTGGTTAAAAAGTTTGTAGACTTATAGTGTCCCAATTCGCTTGTTGGAGCCGATGTTCGTTGACGCTTTGTAGCGTCTTCAAGTAAAGTGTTATAAAGGTTTATGTTTATGTCACTCGATGATGCCCGAGATGTTCCCGCCCGCATGGAATCAACAATTGGGTTTGGTTGGTAACCAATATTTGTTGCATAAATCTCAAATAGTTGTGTAAACCCATTGTCAAATTTAATAATTTCATTTGTAATAAAGTTTGGGTCGTCGGTTAAGTTTAAATCTAAATTTTCCAAAATAGTCGTGAGTAAACGTTGTACGCTGCCAACATTTATAGTTGGATTTAGTGCGGCGGCACAAGTAAAAACCAAAGGCATGCTACCAAAATATTTTATAAATTTCCTTTTAATAGCTCTAACCATTTTTCTAAAAATTGAAAATGACGAAAGTTCTAATTCTTTCAATTTTTCGATCATTATAAAAACTTGGTTTAGAACTAAGGAGCTAGTTGGGTAATATACACCTGAAAGGATAGTAGTAGCATCTTTAAAAACTACTAAAAAATTAGTCAAATCATAAAGTTGATCCCATTCAAAATCGGTTACTTCCACGGACTTACCTCTATCAACTAACAACGTATTAAAAGCATTTAAAGTATCACGTTGTCTTAAAATATTTTCAAACATAGTGTGAGTAGAATTCCACCTAGTATTATTATCATAGCATGGGCCTAGGGGAGTTTCACCACATTGTACACGAAAACGTCTATAATTAGCTTGACGTTCGTTACTTGAACTATATATAGTTACTAATAAATTCTTAAATTTTTGACGTAAATTATCACATATTTTTAATGCCGCTTGCACGGCCAAATTAATAATATGAGCAACACAACGAGAATGAAAAAAGCGCCATTTAAACATGGTTTAAAACGTAATTTTAGTAAATTCATAGCTCTTGTATTATTTGATGCATTATCTAGTGAAATTGTAAAAACTTTATCGTCTAAATTATATTCAATTAAAGTGTCATTTATAATTTTTCGCAAGTTACATCCCGTATGTGGATAACCAAACAATTTAAAAGCAATTGTTCGTTTCATTAGTAACCAAGATTCGGGATGAAATCAATGGGCTGTAACGGCTAAATAAGAATTTGCCGTACCATGTGGTGCGGTCCAAACATCACAAGTAATAGAAACGCCATGTTTATAGTTTAGAAAACCATCAATTATATCTTTTTTAGCATTTTTTCATAATTTAAACGCATCGTTTCTAAGGGTAGTACGACTTACTTGTTGGTATCGCGGTTGTAGTCTCTTTTTGATGATACTCGTAAGCCGTTGGTTGTCAAAGTGGTTGAATGGAAGCGCCTCTTGGATGACAAACTTGGTAAAATCTTCTCGAAGAGCATCATTGTCATATATAAATACCCCACCATCCGAACCAAGTGTCGATTGTGAGGGATCTCCACTTATTGCTCTACAAGACGAGTTCATGTGAGCTCGTAATGTGGAGTTTGATGTGGAGTTATAAAAATGCCCACATCTCTTGCAACGAGCCTTTTTCGCCCCATCATTCATAACACAAAATTCATAATTCACCCAAATATCCGGGTTCCGCTTCGTCGTTATAATTTGCACGATATCATCGTTTGTGTAAACTTTGTTTCGTACATTGCTACTAGCGGAAACGGAACCGAAAGCTTGAGATTGTATATTTTCCATTTTGCAAATGAAAAGTATATATATATAGAGAGAGTTTTTTAGAGAGTATGTAAGAAATTGAAAGAATATGAGAGAAATAGATAGAAATTGGTGTGTTTTGAAACTAAACTAACCATGGGTATTTATAGGGTCATTGAGGGGGCAAAAGCACCCAAAAAAGTCCAAAAAATTCGAAAATCCGCTCCTCCAACGGCTCCTAGCCGTTTTCCAAATTTTTGAAAAAAAACCGAAAAAACCCGGTTAAAACCGGTTTTTTTAAAAAACCGGTTAAAACCGGTTATTAAACCGGAAAAAAACCGGTTTTGGCCAAAAGGAAAAACCGGTAAAACCGGTTTGGGTTTCGAAAACCGGTTACGGTTATTAAAAAACCGGTTTTTATAAAACCGATTTTCGGTTTTTCATTCGGTTTTTCAAAAAACCGGTTTTTCGGTTGCACCTCTATAGATGCCTGACAAGAGTTTAATGTGGTATGGCTTCTTCTTGATTAGACATAAATAGCAAGGTTATCAAGATTGTGATCTTACGTAAGATCGTTTTTACTTTTGCAAGATCGAGATCGGGATCGTAGATCCTATCAAAATATGATTTTTTATACAAAACATATCTAAATTTTTGTAGAAAACTACTACTATTAGAGAAATTAATGGATAATAATAGTTTTAAGACCCGTGAAAACATGAGATTTTATTAGGAAAAATATACAATTAAAAATTAAATTAGTATTTTGTTATACACAATACTAGTTAATTTAATTCAATTGATTCGATTTACAGTATACGTTTTTTCACGGTTTTCAAAAATTGAGTAAGCCCAGTGGATCAATGGATAATAATATTAGAGAGAAAAGTTAAAAAAAAATGGAGAATGAAGAACCAATAGGATTTCTCCATTTCAAATACTTATTTCCACCTTTTTTTTCAAAGCTAAATATCTCACAAACCGTATGTCTACAAATTATAAAAATTACATATTCGGAATCAACGTTTTTTTCTCTTCGATTCTAGATCCAACAACATATACTTTCGACGAATTTTTTTTCTTCCATTTTTTTGTTTTAAAAACTTTTAATGTGAAATCACATGTGATTTAACACTAAAAAATAATCACACCCGCTTATATTTCCGATTAAACTTTAAATTCAAATCATTGATGATGTAAAGAGATTAAGACATGAAAAACTAAGGTGTAATCACATGTGATTGAATATCAAACTATCAATCACATGTGTTCAAAGAGTAATAAAATATGGATTTTCAAATCATTGACTAAAAATTATACAATAAAGTAAAAATCAAGTTGAAATCATAAATGAATTATTATATATCGGTAAATTTCTCATCAAATATCATTTTTTAAATGAAAATCATATGTGATTATATGCAAAATCATATGTGATTATATAACAAATCACTTGTGATTAAGTGTACAAATAACAATCACATGTGATTTTTAATGAAAATTATTGCAATTTTTAATTTTTTATTTATAACTATTAATGTGGGTGAATATTAAGTTATAATCACGTGTTAAGTAGTAAATACTATGAATAAATAATCGTGAGCAAATTTTAATTTTTTATCATAAATCACATGTGATTATATTGTGAAATCCTGTAAAAAAGCGAAGAAAAAAAATTCGTCGAAAGTATATCTTATGACATCTCTAATCGAAGAGAAAAATGCGTTGGTTCTGAATGTAATTTTAATAATTGATGGACTTACGGTTTATGAGATAATTAACCAAGGGAGTAGAAAAAAGAAGTGAGTTTTGTAGAGAAATGAAAGAATCCTATTGGTTCTCACATTCTTTACTTTTTTAAGATTCTTAAAAGAACTCGCCTCATTAGTTGTAGGCTAATTAATATAGTCTTGATTATTTTAAATTTAACAAATCTAAGCATTGTAACATTACAATATATAGTTCTTTGATAAAGTGGGACAAATGATATTAACATCATCAATGTAAATTCATCATCTTTTACTGCTTCTTCTCAGTTCCTTGTAACCTTGCTTCCATGGATTGAAGTTGTGCTCGAGTGTTTTGTTGTTGTTGTTTGAGCTTCAATAATTCCTCCAGGTACACTGTAGTCCATCATCTGCATATATAAACAAGATTAATTAAACTATCAAATGAATATACTTTCTTGTTTAGATAGGATAAACGACCTAAATCTGTACTTTTATTTCATATGAGATTATAACTAATTACCTACCTCACAGTTAAAAAAATGCAACGCCTTTATTGTAAAATTATTTATTCAAGTGTGGTACAGAATCACAAAAGTTGTGTTGTTCCATTAACCATCAACTATAGCCTGATTATATATATAAGCATAAAAACCTTTAAACTCAACATGTATTTACCGATATAACGAAAATTCATCAGCAATTTCTATACATAAATCCACACATATAACATACACACATAGAAAATTCAAGGGAAACTTCATAGACTTCGACAATCCAATTTATTCAGATATACAAATATAATGGCGATTAACAATGTATTCCCATTTTCTTGTGAAATTTGTACAATTTACTACATTATTTCCACATGTATACTTAAAGAAGATTTGACTTTCGATTAAAAATTTTAAACATTATAATTGCCTGTCTTTTCACACAAATATTACATTACTTAATTGTTCACTTAACCGACAGCATCCAATAGTCTGATTATAGTTATAAAACCTACGAAAACCTTATCACTAAGTAATCCAAACATATGGAGATGATGATGAAGATAAAAGAAATACTTACTGAAGAGTATGAACAATTCCTGATAGATGGTTAGAAAGATCAACTTGTTGACTACCCTCCAACACTTGATCTGCCATAAATCCCTTGTACTGTTTTACACAAACATCAAAGTCAAATCTTTTTAGTATACTCAAATTCCAAATAACCAACTAAGCTATACACCAACTTTTTATACCAATAAATGATCAAGTAACTATGTGTCCACCATTATACTGAAATTCTTACCTAAAGGAGTTAACACCAGTGAGCGATGGGCTATTAGGCTGGATTCTCGAAGACACCAGGGACCATTCATTCCCAACTTGTAATATGTAATACTCTTTGGGGCCTGAGTGTACCTTCTTCATCGGCGTACCTCATAGTCCCTTCATCACCAGATTGATCTAATGGAAGCTGAGAATCATAAAGTAAAAAATCAACATATTCATAGTTCAATGTTGAACACATAACGATTCAGGATAATTATATATGTATATTAAAAGGCTAGTGACACAGAGTGCGAAAAAGCTTACTCTTTTGAGGGGAATACGCAACTGCTTCAAACGTACATAAACCAGCATTATAAAGCTTAGTCATTTCAACTTCTTTAAATCCATGAAACCATCCACAAATTTCATTACTTTTGTAGTCAAACCCAACATTACAACTACCACATTGATTCTTTATGAAACATAGATGACAAACAAAAAGACTAACCAAATAATGAATAACACACAATAGGCAAATTGCTAGTTTTACTTTGTAAAAGATAAGTAAAGAACCATAAATGCAAATAGTTTGATATACATGTAAGTCTCAAACCTTTTTTTGGTACAAAGCATTTCATCAAACACACATTATGCGTTAGATAACTCAACACCTAGCACCTGCAAATTTCGAATGAATAATGAGATAACGATACGGTTTCACAAACATAGCTTTGCAAAAGATAATGACATCAACTAAACAATAACATGAACTTAGGCAGCATGTTAAGTTGCATACCTGAATAACTCACACCTATCATGAACTTAATTATGCATGTTAATCAAAGCCATTTCATAAAAGTTGTGTTGTTCCACTTAGCATCAATATTCTTAAGTGAAGGATCCTGATTTCTAACCTCAATTAACGCATCAAAAAACTTCAAATCCTGTTTATATGAATAATTAACGATATCTTAATCATCTTTCGATGATTCATCGTCTTCATCGCTATCTGAATCAATTACGCCTTTCTTTTTTAGCTCGTCGAACCGCTGTAAGTCTTCTCGTTTCTTATTGTGTTCGTACCGACGAGCAAATTCTTCGTTTATTTCGATTTTGAATATGTCGTCGACGCCGCCATCATCGAATAACTTCATCACCATCGTCTGCAATCGTAAGATAACTGGGACTTAGGGTTAGGATTTGAAATCGAAGAATCTTTCCTTGTAAATTTTAAAAACCCTAAAAGAAGATATAGAAAGACGAATAAGATGATGAACAATTCCGTTAAGAATAAGAGGAAGATGAAATGATGCTGCAAATCAAAATAAATGAACAAAACAATGAATGAACAAAACAATAGGTATCATCGATTATAATTTTTATAACCAAATCAATATTAAACATACCTGCTACTGAAAATTAATGGAGAAAAACACACAAAAATCTTGGTTTGAACCACGAGTGCGAGCAGAGCAGTATTGATAGATCAAAATACAATCGAATGAAGAAGAAAATTATGATGAAAATTGAAAATAAAGAAAGTGTATGAAGAAGAGAAAGTAAAATCGTGAGTTTCGTGGCTCAATTTGGGCGGTGCCAATTGGTAAATGGAACCCAAGAGTGTATGAGAAGCTTTTAAAGTTTCAAGATAAATAAATGGTTGGGCTTTTTAAGAAAACGAATGGGCTTTTTAAATCAGATAAATATTATGCAGATAAAATATTTTTTTTTCCATTTTAACAACTTTTTTAGCCCTCAATATTACATATACATGACATCACCCTTTTAACCACATCTTGACACATCAGCACAAACTACTTCCTAATGACTTGACAAATCAGTAATATGATGTCGGCGGAACTTCCTTTTATAAGATAGGATAGATAATAATGGATAATATTAATTTTATATTAAACTTTGATGCTTTCTAGATATGTGCATTATGCTTCATAGAGAGTTCACTCCACTTCAAAGACCTTAATTCCAAGTTTCTAAACATACTTTGTGTCATTCTTCCATACTGCAATTGCAATTCTATAAGTTAGGAGAAATATATAAGCTCATAATCAAATCATAATAAGCTTTATTGTATCCATTAAACTTTATACACAAGTCTTTAGCCATTTCAAGGACAAGTGAGAAAGAGCGGTTGTCTGTCTTTGAAACTACATTCAACGAATCTAATGAAATTTCAAGGTACAAAGTAATATTGAGTATGATAATAGTATGTTTCTCGACTATATAAAATGTTCTCATGAAATTAAGATTGACCTATACGCGGTTGAATCTTGGTGCTACAAGCGACGCATGCTAATAAAAGAATAGCGGATGAAACTCCATCATCTTGAAGGTGAGAAGTGCTTCTCTTGAACTTGGTCGCATTTTCTTTGTTACATTTTATTAATATTTGGGGTTTATTCTTCTTCAACTTCACCCCTTCTACCACTTTCGAAACCATTTTCTTAGATTTCTTGAAGAAAAATAAGAGAAGATGGTGTGTGTATTTTAGAGTTGAGAGAAGAGATTGAGGATTTATGTCATGAGGAACTACCATCTACATACACCCCCCCTTTATATAGGCAATGCCACCAAACCCTTTATTTTAATCTTGAACTCAGAGAAATACCATTGTAGTTCTAGTATAGATTTTTTTTAGATCTTAAAACGTTATAGAATTGATGTTTACCAACCATTTCATCTGAATTGGAAGAATAAGATTGTACTTATTTATTAACAAAACTTCATTTCTAGTTAAGTGTTAGCCGTTAGCTTTGCATTCTTAATCTCATGATTTGATTAATAGTAATAATAATAATAATAATAATAATAATAATAATAATAATAATAATAATAATTATTATTATTATTATTATTATTATTATTATTATTATTATTGTATTATTTTTCTTATATATAACAATTAAGTTCAATCCTCTTGATTTTAAAGATATGTTTGTTAATTATCAAGTCAACCTCTTCTTCTTTAGAGTAAAATATTTCAGATTCTCAAATATTAAAATGATAGTATATATGAAAGTATATATTTGTTTGGAAACGAAGATAAGTGTTAAAGGCGTTAATAAGCTTGATCATTTAAAATTATTTAATTCACTTGATGTCTGCATTTTTATTGAATTTTTTTTTAATAAGCGTTCAAAGAATTTTTTACTAAGAGGTTTATGTGTGTCATTATAGTTTTTCGTATACATAAATACTTATCTATAATGCATATCACATTCTCTTTTTTAATACTTAAAACTAAATATGTTAACTATTAAACTACACAACCAAATTTATATATCTTTTCTTTTTCACATTTGTTATTATATGCTTATCACCTAATATATATCAAGTATTAATATACATAATTTAACAACGAGTAATATATTCTTTTCCATTTTAACAATTTTAAAATATTATTTTGACGCATAATGCTTAAGTAAATTTGCAAAGCAAAAAAAGATGATAAATATACAAAAACAGTCCCCTCTTTTGTAATTTTCCTTACAATGTGGTCATCAGTCATCACTACTTTGCACACTACATAAATATGAAAAACCAAGTTATCCACATTGAACCGGAAACCAACTGAAAAATGCAAACCCTCTTAAACCCTCACCCAATCTCCTTCCTTCCCCCTAAAATCATAAACCCTAATAAACTTCACAATTACACTCACAAACCTCGTAACCTGAAATTCACCGTCAATGCATTCTCCGCCGACGAGTTCCCCGTCGACGAAGATTTCATCCAAAAATTCGGTCCCAAGGACGTCGAAACGGAAGACGAAGCTCGCCGTCGCAACTGGATCGACGGCGGTTGGGCACCATGGGAGGAAATCCTCA
The DNA here is from genome assembly GCA_963422505.1 of Pseudognaphalium luteoalbum. Classification (NCBI taxonomy): domain Eukaryota; kingdom Viridiplantae; phylum Streptophyta; class Magnoliopsida; order Asterales; family Asteraceae; genus Pseudognaphalium; species Pseudognaphalium luteoalbum. The sequence continues at coordinate 5,666,426 of OY730193.1, read as the reverse complement.
CTCCAGAAGGCGATTTCGCGCGCAAATCATTGAACGAAGGTGAAGAAATACAATTGGAAAACCCTGAAACTATTGAAGCGTTCAAAATGTTAAGACCTAGCTACAGGAAGAAGAAAATGGAAGAATTAGGGTTAACCGAGGATGAATTTTACGCCAAACAGTTCGAAATCAAAGGAGAGATTCCGCCGCCGTTGACGACTACTTGGGCTGGCCCGTTGGTGGTGCGACACGTGCCGCCGCGTGATTGGCCGCCGAGAGGGTGGGAGGTTGATAAGAAGGAGCTGGAGTTTATTAGGGAAGCTCATAAGTTAGAATTTAGAGTTGGGGCTGATCAAGTGATGAATGAAGTTAAAAGTGATGTTGATGGATTGTGTTTGGATAGATATAAGGTGTTTCTGAAACAGTATAATGAATGGGTTGATGCTAATAGAGATAGATTGGAGGAAGAATCTTATAAGGTTAAAATTTTAATATGTTATTGGTTTTGGTATTTCTTATATATATATATTTTTAGGAGATTATTATGCATTATTTATAAATAGGGAAAAAGTAGATACTAATGGTACTCATAATGTCTATGCAGTATGACCAAGATTATTTTCCTGGTAGGAGGAAAAGAGGGAAAGACTATAAAGAAGGAATGGTAAGATACATTTTGTTGGTTTTGATTCGAATAATGCAATTCATATGGATGATTCTATATATTCTTACTTACTTTACCTTTTCTTTTTGCAGTATGAACTACCGTTTTACTACCCGGGACAAGTAAGTTTTGTAGCTCCGTGAATGAGAAATTATGTATATTCCAAATGAACTTGTGTGTCTTATTGGCTCAAAATATGCTTAATGCTACGCACACACAAATGTATAATATTTCACGTTACAGGTATAGTTTTGGGGAAGAAAAGAATTTAACTTGCAATATATTGTGCAGATTTGTGTTGGTAAAGTGACTACCTTGCATCTTTATCAAGGAGCTTTTGTTGACATTGGAGGTGTTCATGACGGGTAAGCATCCCTCTTGCTAATGTCATTGACTCACCCTTTTTTATGCCTACAGTTGTTCTCAACGCAATTCCTTTCAAACTTTTTGATTGTTTGAATATGTGTTGTCTACTTGGGTATTACCTAGAGGTGGCAGTTTTGACCTATATACTAACTAATTGGTCAATTCGAGTTGTTCCAACGGTCTAACCTAGTAAGTTGAAAGGTTTAGTTGAAAAGGTAACAGTTCAAATGGATCAAACAGGCAAAAGTAGTCCAAAGCATAATTATAATGCACAAAACATGCTATCATTATGGTCATTTTGTATCATCATTTTAAGTAGTACAACTTTTGTAATATAACACGATACTTATCTATATAAAAAAAGTAACACTTTTGAACCAAAAGATTTTCGGGTCAACCAAACGTGTGCAAAAAGTATCCATTTTGACCTGTTACACAACCCGTGCAGTTTTGCCAGCTCTAGTACTACCACGTGAGGCAGTATCTTAAATTCTAAGCTTCATGACCATCTCAGGTGGGTTCCAATTAAGCGTAATGATTGGTTTTGGATCCGACATCATATAAAAGTTGGTATGCATGTCATTGTTGAAATTCTGGTGAGTTACGCCTCTCAAATGCCTACAATTTCCATCTCCTCATTGCATTTGAAATGCTATACTTTGCATTCCATTGCTCATATTTTCATCTATGTAGGCAAAGCGAGATCCTTACCGTTACCGATTCCCTATCGAGATGCGTTTTGTTGATCCTAATATCGATCACCTTATGTACGTAGACTTTTTTTTCAAGTTATATTCTTTATAATTTTGTTAATGAGCTAAAAACTAGAGGTGGAGATTTTGATCCATATACTTATTGAGTGGATCGATTCGGATTATGTTTTGTATTTAACATTTAAATAAGGTTTTTAACTTATAATGAAACAGGGCATATGGTCTGAAACTGGTTGAAAGCCGCCCAAAGTAATATTTTAATGCAAAAAGTCTTTAAATTGAAAAGAAAATTATCATTGAAATAATACAGTTTATGTAATCATATTTGACGCGCTAATTTTGTTTAAAAAGATCTTAATTTATCTCACACATATGTTCTGTGTCAGCCTGACCCAACTTATTTCTGTTTGAACAAGCAATTTGACGCGTGAAGTGACTCACCCATTTACCACAATTTCTGGAAAGTGGAAACTATACCAAAATGTTTGATCTATACCATCGTTCTTTGGTCTTTCTATCTGTAGTTTTAAGAGATTTGACTACCCACCAATATTCCACCGTGAGGAAGATACTAATATGGACGAGTTGCGCGTAAGTACTGCTGTTCTCCAAAGAGGGAGTCTTTATTTATCCCTTCTGTTTCTTATATATTGAAATGTTGAAAACATATTTATGGTAAAGACGTTGTGTTCATAATTTCAATACTTATGAATTTATGATACTCCTACCAGCGTGATTCTCGAAGGCCACCAATTTCTAAGGATGATCCGGGAATTAAGGTGGAGGAAGAACCTCTGATATGTAATCACCCTTATGTTAATACGGTATCCTCTCTTCTTATATCTATGATGCTCTACATAGCTAACATTTTCTTGTTAGTCCCCTATATACTTGCACACACATAACATAAGGTATCAGTAGATCCAAAAACATATGAAGGGAAGATGAGTAAAATCATTTTGTAGGGGGGATGGAAACATTCTAATATTTTTTGGCCATCTGACATTTTAGTTTTGTGTCTCCCATTTCCTATTGAAATAAAATCCAATGGTGATGAGTGGCCCAATTAGCCCACTTACTTGATATGAGGAGAAACGAAGATGGGACCCACAAAATGGAGAATGAAGAAGAACAATAATAATAAGTGATAGATATTGTTTGCTGGTCATACAAATAAGTAACAAACGATTCCCAATAAGTAATGAGTGTCTTGAACCTTAGTGGTAGTTGTCATTAAATCACAATCTAGATTCAAGATTGTTTTCACCCAACCTTTTGACAGTTAAAATAACAATCTGTTGCAGTTATGGCAAATACATGTTGCTGAACAATTGATTATGGATGATATGGAGATTAACCCTGACAAATATGAGGGTAAAAAGTTGTCAGAGTTAGCCGATGAGGAGGAATTTGATGAAGAAAACAGTGTTCAATATACCGAAGATTATTACAAGGAAAGCTTGCTACCCAAAAGAATTGTGGTAAGTGCCCTCCAGTTCATGACCATTTTGCTTTCTAAATTATCATTGACTAATGTCTCCCTTATATGGATTAGAACGTGAGCGTAAAAGATCTCGACTTGGAAGCTGCATTTGCAGAGCGTGAGGTGGGTAACAATTTCTTAAATTAAAACGTTTCCCTGCCACGTTATTTAAATGTTGTCTGTATCTGCGTTTTCGAATTGATTAGGACTGGAAATTGCAGTAATCAGTGTCTAATGTTCGATAAAAAGATTATTCTTATTTACTACGGAGTATTTGATTATTGAGGGGTTAATAATCATGCTAATACCAACTGTGAAAATTAATTATCTGATGTAAAACATAGTTATCGTTTCCCCTTCTCATGACCTAATCTGATTTACTTATACTCCCATTACACATCTCTCTGTTTTTTTTCACAATAATTGTCGCTTTTGTAAAACAAACTCTGTCCTATTAACTGTTTAATTACAGCTGATTATTAGTATCACAATATCTCTTTCAAATTGCACATCCGAATGCCCCTTGTATTATTATTCTGAATCTATTTTATATTTTGGCACAGCATCATAATGCATTGAAAAGACAAGCAATGGAAAGAGGCGAAACTACTTACAAAATAGACAAGTTGAGGCGAAATCATGAAATGGATGAATACGATTTGGTTCACTGGCGCCGGTCCGTCGAGGAAAGAGAAGCTTTACTCAGAGACATAAGCTGGTATTTGCACTTGAAACATTACAAAATTGCATGTTTTATTGAGGGAAAATTGCATACAACATAAATGTAGTTTCAGTATAAATTTTATTTGGAAATATACTGTGAAAATTAACGTTTTTAGGGTATATAAGCGGAGTGCCTTGACCTTAAATTTTTAAGTTTGTAAAGTAGGAGTTATCTAATGTTGTAATTTTATCCTATTCTTTAACTTGTGGCAGTCGTAGAGCAGTTGGTCTGCCATTGGATGAGCCAGGAAGGTACCATGATCCGAGCACCGTTGCAAAAGACAAATATGACCCTGAAAACCCATTGTATAGATATGATTACTGGGGAGAGCCCAAGAGTTCAGAAAAGACAAAACAAAATCGGCTGAGAGATTTCCACAACAAAGGAATTATAGGCAGGGGAATGGTGTGGTATGAATCATCCTATGAAGAAACAATGACTACTCAGGATGAATCACAAGCCAAGGAAACGTTGCAAACAAAACATGAAGAACAAGATGAAGATGATGAAGTAGATGACATTATTTACGAGATCGTGTCAGAACCTCAACCTGAAGTGAATGGGGTTCAAACTAATGTTTTTTCGGATGACTATGATTAAGTTTCCGGTATTACTGTATATGTACAGATGAATGTATTGTTGTAACAATTTAGGGTGTCACGCCCTGAGAGTATTTTTGAATGTAGTGAGGATTTAGAAATTTATTATCAATAGAAATCTGGGTGAGTTTATATATCGTAAGTGGGTTAGTGATAAAATGATAAATATATATCATCGCCTGGGCGGAGTCATAAATTTAGTGTTAGACCAATCATAACACCATAACGATCATTTTCCAGGTGCATGTCAGCATAACACCAGAACATCCATTTCACCTTCCTAACCCATAACACAAGAATGCACCTTTTTCCCTCTCTGGGACCCACCAACCCACCAACTAAATTTAATTTTTATTTATTTAACAAAACAAATACAATTTAATTAAAATACAATACAATAATTATATAAATAGAGGTAAATTAAAATAGATTCAGATAAAAAAAAAATACGAAAATTAAAATTTGCGATTACTTCATAAAAATAAAAACGTTACAATCCTAAAAATAAAAACGTTACAATCCTAAAAATAAAAATACAATAAATTAAAGATTGCGATTAAGTTCTAGAAATAGAAAAAAAAAGCAACAAATAAAAACTACTCGTTGTCATCCTCGTTTTCATCTTCGGCTTCGTAAAACTTCTGAAACTCATTCCGAAACATTTCTTCATTCTCGCAACTGTTGCGCGGTTACTTGGAACCCTGATGTCGCTGGTGTTGATTTGGAGAAATTAAACACCTTGCATAGCAATTTGAAGTATTTCTTGACGGGTGATCGTCTCAATCGATGCTTTTCTTGCGGCTAACATTTCGACCTTGTATTTGGCCATATTCTCTATCGCCTCGTCCACCTTTTCGTTCAGGGTGGATGTTCGGGATGATGTCGCCTCATCGGAAGAATCGGAACTTCTAGCCATTTTTCGGGCTCTGTTTCGGCCCATGGGCCTTGGAAGCGGGTCGAGCCCAAATAGCTCGTTTGATTGGTCGGCAGAGAGATCAACAGATTGATCAAAAAAATCATCTTCCTCGTCGCGTAATCCGGTTCCGCCAACCGGCGGTGGTGCTTTCCATTTCAGGTGATCTTTGACCGCATTCCAAGCCTCCTTCATGGTGAATGTCTTTCCGTACGTGTTGTAGTATTCAGCTACGGCTTGATCGTACACCATTCCTAAGTCTCAACCGCTTACCCAAGTTCGGGCCACCTCATTATAAATACCGTTGAAGTTTTGTACGTATTATTAACAACACGCCACTTGGATGCTAGTTGGTCGGCGCCGAACCCAACCATAATTTTGGACAAAAACTTTTCTTCAACCATACCCCACAAAGTTTCTCTCCTTTGGGAGTTGTCGACGGCCGAGTCCTCGGACGTGTCGCATCAACAAGTTCCTAACCACGCCAGTTCGTTTAGTGCCCATTGCCGCTTGTTGCACAACTTTTTCCCCCCTGCAATTTTCTTTCTGTGGCTTCTTTTTTGAGGGGATGGCGTTACTTGCTTTCCGGGTCGTTGGGAGGTTTGTTCATCCGGTTGTTCGGGTTGTTGAAAAGGTTATTGTTGGAACGGTTGTTGGAAATACGGGTTGGAAAATATCCGTATTGTTGTTGGTTTGAATCAAAATGTTGTTGATACATTCCGAATGGTGGAAACATTCCGCTTGGTGGCTTATTTGGACGTAAATTCGGGGTAGGGCCATGACTTGCTCCGGGTGTGTTTGTCGTTCCGAATAACATTAGGTTAGTGTATGATAGGTTATCCGGATTTTGAGATTGACTGGAGTCGGAATTTGGGTATGAATTTGGAGAAGACATGATGATGACTGTGGTGAAATAAGTTAAGGAAAATAAAAATGGTTGTGAAAGTGTTTGTGTTTTTTGATGGAAATGATGGATGATGAAAATGATAATGGTGTGTAGTATATATAGATGGGTGATGAAAATGAAATGATATGTGTAGTATATATAGATAGAGATATGGGTTCAGGAAAAAAGAGGTAGTTGGCTGGTGGAGCGTGGGTCATTATTATTATTTTATTTTATTTTTTTTACCGTTTGAAAACGGTCGATATTTATAGAATAAAAGGGTTTTTTTTTTTAAAAAACGGTTTAAACCATCGCATGAAAAGGAAAAAATAAAAATAAAAAAAAACAAGTGGAGTCCACGTGAATGTGCATTTTGCTGCCGTCTTCCCCTCCACAACGCCTCGAGAACGCCCGACCAGAACGCCCCGTTACCGACGTTCTGGCTTCGTAGAACGCGTGGCACCTCACCGCGTTACGAGTTGTCTTAAGAGGTTGAACTTACAATTTATTCATAAGGGGGTGAATATAAAAAAATACATTTATATATAATTTTATATACATAAATATTTTATTATTTTTAAAAGGGACACATATGAAAATTACTCTAAATTATCCGCAATAATACAAAAATTTAACTTATATATATATTTTTAGTGGGAGCGGAAGCCTACACTTCCCTCGTATGATTGTAGCATTTACTATTAGTCACTTTCTTATAGAAAAGGGTTTAAAATAAGATAATCATAAATCTGGTATAACTGCCAATTAACCATATGCACGACCTTATAGTGTTTTGTTAATTGTATATTTTTCTAAAATTAACTTTACTCAAGTAACTTTTTCAATTTGATTAAAACTCTACATTATTTACCCTTGATTATAACTTTTATATCATACTTTATTCAAAATAAAGAAACAAATCACCTCTTCAAATATCTATCCCGTGTCTCCTTAGTTGCATTGATCTACATTGAATTAGTTGATAACATTTTTCAATGTATTACCCATACCAATCATATCTCAATCATATCCTTGTAAGCATCGCACTTCTCGAAGATTAATAAAGAGAGTAATTCTCGCACTTCTCGAAGATTAATAAAGAGAGTAATTCATACGCTGCTTATTTTTATCCATTCACCACTAACCTTATTTTACAATGTTGTATACTGCGATATTTTGTACCAGTGAACCACAGTTAGCAGGTGATTTCATAAAAATCGGTGTTCTAGTACGTGATAATCACCCGGTTAATAATCATCTCAGTTGTATAGTCAAATAGAGTCAAACATTTCATTGTGTTTATAGATGGTGGTTGTTGACTTTCAGAGTCATTGGTCGAATGGGAGCATTTAATTGTATTTAGAATGCGTGATAGTACATTAGTACTCTCATCTCGTGTATTTTGTGACTGAATCTCGTTAGGCTGCTCGATGACATTTCGCCATCGTCCTGAAAGACAAAAGCAAATAAGTTGTGGTAATAGATGCTGTTAAATTAACGAAATGTACTAGTGCCGGTTCATGAATTAGAAAACGCATTATTAGAATAGGCAATCTTCTAAGTAGACCGCTTATTATATAGTCCATTCGTCTCAAAATATATGTATACTTTACTATTTATATCCCTCACAAAATAATTATTCATTTATAAAAAATAATTATTAAAAATCATTAAAATCCCAATGTTACCTTTCGCTAATTACTTTCACTGATTAGATTTTTTTTTTTTTTTTGAAAACGGAAAATAAATATATAAAAAGCCACAAACTTAGCAAGTGACTAAGAAGGGCAAAATGAGTACAAGATACATTGATAGAAATTACATAATTAAGGAAAATGGATTACAATTCCAACTCGCCAATGAACACGATAATTTGCTTCTATGCAAAAGCCATAAAAACGAATTGGTTATGACTTCATCCGCAATGCTTGTATGAGACTTCGCCTTATTTTTAAAAACCATTTCGTTTCTCGCCTTCCAAGTGTACCAAAGCAACCCGTAAATGATAGCCAAGAAATTTTTCTTCAATTTTTTCGTGTTCCCCCATTTGACACCAAAATCTAACATTTCAATCACCGAATTGAAATGAGGCATTGTAATTCCGCACCAATCGAAAACCATTCTTCTCGAACAGAAAGATCGAGGACACCTTATAAAAATATGGTCGACATCCTCCTCTTCTAGATTGCATACTTTACACCGTCTTGATCCAACATGTATTCCCCTTTCCGCAAGATTTTTATTAGACGGAATTCTACCCAAACCAACTCTCCAAACAAAACAACTGATTTTAAGGGGCACCGATTTGATCCATAGCATGTCATTAAAACCGTTGGACATTAGCTTGCTATCAATCAAACGCCTAGAAACCCATACCTTATAACTGCCATCAATTGAGCTTTTAGCAAGCAATTTATCTTCATGTGAATCCAACTTAACCGTAGATACAAGGTGGAGCAAATCGCAGAAATCATTAATATGCTCTTGAGCACAAGGATTTCTAGACCACATCCATTCAAAGCGATTACCAACAACTCTATCACTAATTGTGCAGTTTTTACAAGATTCAATAGCAAATAGAGACGGGAATCTAGATTTGAGTGATGTATCGCTACACCAAATGTCTTTCCAGAATGAGACATTCCTTCCATCACCAATCTTGATCCCAAAAAAGCTATCAAAATTGAGCCCAAAGTTACAAAGATCCGAGCTTACCATATTGATATTTGACCAAACACCTAATTTTCCACCTCCAACCATTACCCGCATCGGCTTGTGCTGAAGCTTATGAACTGCACGAATGACATCTTTCCAAATACAAGGAGTACTTTCTCTAAGCTTCCACCACCATTTCATTTACCAAAGCCATATTTTGAGCTTTCAAGGAACCCACACCGAGACCACCCTTATCTTTAGAAGCAAGGACCGTGGACCAAGCGACCCAGCAAATTTTCTTTTTGTTTTCTACGCTGCCCCATAGAAAACGTCTCCTTATTTGTTCAAGCTTATCAATGATACATTCGGGAGCTTTAAAAAGCGAGAAATAATAGAGAGGCAAGCTACTTAGAACTGATTTAACCAATGTAAGCGTGCCCCCAAAAGACAAGTTCTTCGCTTTCCAAACTGATAACCTAGATGAAAAGCGATTCACAATGGGCAGCCATGACTTCTTAAGATTCATATTTTCACCAATTGGGACACCTAAATATTTGAATGGGATGACCCGGGTATACAGCCGAGAGATCTAGCCCAGCTATCAATATGAGCCGACTCCACCCCAATGCCAAAAACTTGTGATTTATGGAAGTTGACCTGAAGACCAGGAGCAGCATTAAAACATTTGAGAATCCTTGCAAGATTTTTCATATGTTCATCATTCGCTTCACCCACGAATAACGCGTCATCTGCGTAGAACAAGTGTGAAATGGTTGGCCCCGAACTGCCAATACGTTTCCCAATAAATCTGCCATTTGAACATGCCGATTGCATAGCGATATTAAGCCCCTCCATATCTATGATATATAAGAATGGAGAAAGTGGATCGCCTTGCCTAACACCTTTCGTTATCTTGAATTCTTTGTTCGGGGATCCGTTTACTAGAACCGAAGCATAAGAAGATGACAAACAACCAAGTATCCAATTCCTCCATTTTAAACCGAAATTCATTTGAGACATAATGGAGTCCAAATAAATCCAGTTTATGGAGTCAAACGCTTTTTCGAAGTCTACCTTGAACAAAAATAATTTCTCTTTTTCACGCTTGGCCCATGAACAAATCTCATTTATCACAAGCGGGCCTTCCAATATATTACGCCCATTAATATAGGCCGATTGCTCCTTTCCCACCACAAGATTAATCACACTTTTGAGACGAAACGAAAGGGCTTTTGCAATGATCTTATATATACAACCGATCAAAGAAATGGGCCTATGGTCCGCAAGATTCATAGGACCATTTGTTTTTGGAATCAAGGAAATAAATGACGAGTTACATCCTTTAACCAAAACCCCATTATTTTCAAAATAATTAACAAAACCCATGATATCGTCAATTAAAAGATCATAATGAGCTTTAATAAATTTAAACGTTAGCCCATCCGGCCCCGGTGCTGTATCCCCTCCACAAGACCAAATGGCCCTTTTAATTTCATTTATTGAGAAACCCAATTCAATATATTCACGCTTATTATTAGGCAGTTTACTAAAGCGCGAATTAATGAATAATGGACGAACCGGCCATTTTTCACAAAACTTAGACGAAAAGAATTTCCATACCTCAAGTTTGATCGACATCGGATCCGTAATCCAAACACCATTGATATCTAAGTCGTGGATGCGATTTAAGCCATTCTTCATACGAATGGAGTTATGAAAAAATGATGAATTCTCGTCCCCATCGGTCAACCATTTGATTTTCGCCTTCTGTTTCAAATCGAGCTTCTTTAAATATTCAAGGTTAGCAAGCTTAACCTTTCCACTTTTTAATTCAAGTATTTCAACATTCGATAAAGGCCTGCTCTCAACGATCTCATCAAGCTGATTCAATCTGAAATTTAATTTCATTTAAATCTTTGTTCTCTTTTGCCACCACTAATGACCTCCACTTTTTAATCTCCAGTTTAATATGTTTCAATTTGGCCATAATGAATAGATCCTGTGTGCCAAAGCCTTGGAATGAAACGCATGCTCCTTTAACCATATCATAAAATCCATCACAATTAAGCCAGGAATAGAAAGCCTAAATGGAGATGGACCAAAATCAAACGACGAATCACAAAGGATAATTGGTGAGTGATCGGAATGTTCTCGTGCCAAAGCCATTACCATAGAGTTCGGTTGAAGAGCCAAAAAGTTGGAACAGACAAGAAAGCGATCAAGTTTGCTTAACTTAGTACAATCGGGACTTAGATACGTGAAACGTCTACCGCCCATTCTGAATTCTTTTAAGCCCAACGAATCGATAAACTTGTTAAAGTTTCTCGAAGAAGAAACACAAAGCTGAGAATTAATTCTCTCATCACGGCTTCTAACCTCATTAAAATCACCAAAGAATATCCAAGTGCTCGAATACGATGATTTTAAATTGAACAAATCTGACCAAAGTTGTTTTTTGTCCCCAACCGATTGTGGTGCGTAAACGTTTACAAGAAAAATGCTTCCATCCACGTTCACTGATTAGATTCCTCAACAATAATTCATTCAAACTTAGTCTTTCAATCTTACCTTCATTAATTACTTTAACTCATTTATTTCGTAAATAATAATTATTCTAACGGGCCTTTCAATATAAGTGTAAAATTGATATTTACCTGAGTTGTGCTAATTCCAATAAAAATAGTTGAGTGACATTTTTTGTGAGGTGGATAGTATAATTTTAAAACGGGAAGTTTTCTACTTAATTAATAAAGCTCAAAAATCATTTTCAAACACGCTTTAATTATAATAAGTTTTGGACAGTATACAATGTTATGTGAAGATTATACTCGTGAGTCGTGAGCATCCTTAATTTGTTTAATTTATACATCAAATCCCTCTAAATTACATCAACTCGCTCACTAGAAACAAACCAGGGTTAATAATAACTAATAAAACCCCTTCATAACACAACTTTCATATACATATATATATATATATATATATATATATATATATATATATATATATTTAACGGCCTAAACACAGTGCAGCTTTAACGTCCAACCGCCACGCATAACCACCACCGCTTCTCAACCGCCAGACGTCACACGGCGCCGTTACACTGGACTCACACGTCTCTCCCCACGTGACTTTCACCGTGCACGTGAACCCTAACTGAGACACCGGCATCGTAACACGATTACATTTCTTCACTACCACCTCCGCCGCCGCAGAACCACCGCCACCGGCCGTCATCTCCTTATACGCCTTATTAGTCCACACCACCGTGTCCCTGCTGTCAGTTACGAAAGATGGACACGTGTCCATCTCCATGTTCATCAACCTCGCATGATCTGTTACAAACCCTAACTCGATTTCACCGTTCATCCACGTGTCAGTCACACATTCCATCGTCACATATGAAACGGTTTCTGATTTTCGCACGTGACTCGAGGCTCCCTGCACGTGATCGTAATAGCTCAACTGAATCGGTTGCGGTTTGTTATGATTCAATAGATCACGTGTACTTGTTTCCAGTGAGTTCTCTTTCCGATCAGGTGTCTCCGGCATCAACGATAGAGTCGTCACCACGGCGTCTCCGCCGCCGGAAACTGAAGATGACGACGATGAAAGGCTCCGTTTCTTCGAAACCGTTTTTGTTTCTTTTTTGGATTTGTTGCCGTTAACTCTAACGTACTTCCGTTTACGACGTCGATTTCCGACGTTGTGATCCACCGTGGAGCAACTAGAACCGGATCCGGAAGCCATGGGTTTAGGTGCGATAGGCCTGAACTTGAGCATTATTTTGTCCACTTTTGACATACCGTAGCTGATTTGATCACCACCGCCGTTGCCGGAGTACCTGGCAATACAGCAACCGCCATCTCTACCGTTCATCTCACCGAAACCCTAGCTATATATATATTCTCTCTGTATACTAATTATCTGCTGATTTTGGTATGTTTTAAGGTTGCAGGTAAAGATTAATAGTTGATGGTAATGGTGTGCATATGTATATATAAAGGAGTTCTTGAAAGAGTTCGTTGTTTATTTTCCTTTTTTGTTATACCGGTAAATTCTGTCCATTTGCTTTATATCTGAGTAATTCTGGGTATAATGACATAAAGTTTGGGTTCTTACAGACTAAATTTTTTTTGATAATGGGCTTAATTGGGTAAAACTCAAATTATGAATGGGTCTAAATGGGTAGCCATCATGTTATATTTTATATATTATATAGTTAAAAATGTTAACTTATTTTGGAAAATATATATATTTTAGTGAATTAGAACATTTTTTTATGAAATTTTCAAATAGCCCGTTATGACCCGAACCCGTTTAGACCCGCACCCGATTAGACCCGAGCCCGTTTATACCCGTACCCGTTTTGACCCGTAGTCCATACCCGCCCAACCCGCTCATTTTGCCAGCTCTAATACGGAGTATTTGTAAACATTTTATGCTATAAATAATAAGTTAAAAGATAATGGTCGTGGAAAATTACGACATTTTTTTCTGGTTGAATTATTATTGCTAAAAAAATGCTAAGGGTGTGCTAGGTTAAAAGTGGGGAATTGGAAGAACACGATATGATTTGATAAATGGGTTGACGGGTTGGTGGGTTGGAGTCGTTTCATACGAGTTAAGTTTCTTTTGGACCGACGCGATGACCCGTTAACCCGAGCACAACTCAAAAACATAAACATGTTGGTGGGTTTCAAGTTAATATCGGTTGGTGGAATGGTTTCGCGTCAAACGAGTCAACTTCCATGGGTTTGTGAGTATCAGGTTGACAAGTTCGGCATAATGATAAGTAATGATATCCATTACTCTCAATTTAGTGGGGAATTGGTGATTACCCACTAATGAGTAATGAAGAAGTGCATTGTAAAATAATAAGCATCATCATTCATTACCTTTCTCATTCCTCACCCCTAATACCCTCAAACAAGCACCCCTAAATATTCATTATAATTTAAGGTTTGAATCTATATATTTTACATCGTTAATAATGAAGAAATATAAGTAATTGTGTTAACGATGAACGAGATAAGTGAAGTGGATGTTTAGGATTGTGGTTAAAAGATATTATCATTAGGAAAATGTCAATACTTAATAAGTTTTGTTTTTTTTTGGAAACGACTTAATAAGTTTTGTTAATAGAAGTTATCAGTGCTTTCATTAATAAAATTGTATATGCATAAATGATTGTACATTCAATTAATATTGAAGGTTTAACACATATTTAGGAAATATGTAAAGTTTGTTAAAGTCTTAGTACAATTTTCGAAGCATGTCTTAATGCTATATTAAAAGTTTTAAGAACTCTTTTTATCATTTTCCTTAATTATACCGAGATAAGATGTGTAATAGGGATCTGACAGGGAAAAAAGGATTATATGGGATGTGCTAATTAAGATAAGAAGAAAACATAGTTGAAAGTGTGGAAAAAAAAGGTTGATACCTGCCAATTCAGAGTCTCGTTTTATAAACGGAAAATCTATTTCATATGTCGTTTAGGGTTTATTCGTATACACCATTGGTCACACCGAAGTTATCACTAATATGGTAGCCAGTTACGTTCCATGTAATTCAAGGATTAGTAACCAATTATAAATAACAGCATTGCTAATTTAGTATAAAATTTAGTAGGAAATGCAATATCCATTATCTTAATTCTTCTAGAAACATTATTGTGTGTTGCGTATGGAACAGAATTCAGAAAGGATGTATGATCGAGCTTCACGTACAATTTTACAAATAAATTATGATTATATTAAGTCGCTCCTTATAACAATAAATATCCAATCATATCATAATAATAAAATAAACGAAGGTGAGTAGGTGCTTTGTATCTATCCTTACATTCCAAAACCAGAAAATGAGTACCAAAATTAGTTAAATTACATTAAATATTGAAAAAAAGTGATGAGTAATTATAGGCCAGATTCAACGACCACGTTATGTTTTTTGAGAGGAGAAACATATTCTGATCTTATCGATCATTGGCGATATAAAGAGATGCCCTAGATAGAGGCCGCGTGTGCAAGAGGGATCTAACACGTACACCAACAGCCATTCAACACACCGCAATTTTAAATCCCTTCTTTTCCTGAACCGGCTCGATCAATTTCTAAATAACTTTACAAAAAATATTTAAGGGTATGATATCATTCATCAATGTATGTGTCTCTCCTACCGCTAAGGAACATAATACCGATAAATCACTTGTCTACAAATTAAAACACTCACATGTAAATCTAGATACGGATTCAAATTTCTGACGTTTCAAACCCTCGTAAGGTCTGAACATTTATGACTGCGGATAAAGACCGGTATACGAAAGTGAAACCGACAACGCAGAAACCTGATTGGTGGATTCTGAAACGTGGCTATATATATGGCACGACATCGCATTCACGTTTGTTCCAACGAATAGCAAAGAACCATTGTCGGTCCCACACGCAACCAATCAAATGGCGAGAAGTGTCCGTGGTTGGGCCACGTAAGGTCCTGCACCAGCTACCGCATCTGGATTGATGATGTTCGTGTCACATGTGGAGTTTCACGATAAGGCAAGTTCCGGGTCGGGTTATTGGGTAGGAATGGACACGTATTCAATAAATTAAAGTCATGCATGGGGTACCTCTTGTCAATTATATCACGTTTTCTGGATGAATCTGAAGTGAAGGTAACAAAAATTACTTGTACACCAAAAGCTTTATGTGCGTTGGTGTAATACTTAAATGTATGTTGTACTTCATAAAATAATTCCAGTTCCAATCATCTAAAACTTTATTATTTTGCCCCCTTATGATAACAAATTCTTACAACTAATTGCTTATTGACTTATTTGTAATTTTGCAATTTGCATTACCATTGTAATAAAAAATATGTAGGTTGGAGCTGAAACTAGTTATTCTCTAAATACTACTTATATAATTTCTTTTAAGGAAAATAAAATTTAAAACAAATACCGACACAACCTTATTATGATTTATGAAGATGTACATTCATTCATGAACTTCCAATATACGGTTATATATTGATTAATTGTTACATCAATACCATTAGGTCAATAACCCTTTGATATTTTCATGAGTTTTTTAATTTTAAAGCTTAAAAGAGCTTAATTTTGTCAATAAATTTCACTTACTTATGTAGTTATGTTAGTTAAAAAGAGCTCTGTTGCCCTATAATATTACCTAATTAGTTGAAACTCGATCATTAAAACTAAATAACTTAAAACTCTAATTAATAACTTTATGTTTTGAGATATTCAAGACCGCGATCTCATGGTGATGATCTCTAAATTCATTTGTTGATGATTTAATTAGTTAATTTAGATGAAAACCGTTAGAAAAATTGGATATCATCAACAGAAAACGTACGTGCCAAAGTTCATGAGATTCAAGATGCACTTTTTTATGCCCAAAATAAGACTTGAAATACATTCACAAGTTGCCCCAACATTTTATATCCTGTGGAATAATGCATGTCTTTGCTTTTATTAAATAAAAATATACATGACACATATGGGCTAGCTAGAAAAACTGTGTGCCACATATTAGAGTTACGTGTGTTAAGTTTTTAAAAATACGTGTGACATATATTCGATCTGTACAAAGAATGTACGTTGTAAATCACAATCTAAAGCATCATCATGGCTCACATTCATATGTAGACATGTGTCTAAGTTTGGTCCGTCTTTCACGATTTGGTTCGATCCTCTCATGCTTTTAGTTGGTCCACAAAATGATCCCGTATGTGAGGCAGCATCACAGTTTTAACTAACACTTCAATGCGTTGATGTGATATAAAGTTCATCATAATGTTTTATTTTTATTGGTTAAAGACTTAAAATTTTATTTATATATAATGATAACAAGAATATATATTATTGATCCAGTCCACAATTTTACTGAATAAATATCTATTAATGTGCTCAAAAAATGAGCATACAAGTTTAACGCATTTTCCATCTTTACCATATCTAAATAATCTTCAGGTCTTATATTGTGTTCAAGGAAAAAGATATAGTAAATCTATAATTCTAATATAATACTCCGTATAATTATTAAGGGAATATTGTATCATGAGTTATGGTAAATGATCTCCTGATGAGAAGCACTCTTTTGATAGCTAAAAAGCAGTGTGAGCTTCAAATAATGTGAACACAATAATCATGCTTGTGATAGAAGTAGTACGTGTTACAACAACCTTAACCAATAAAAACACAAGAGCCATACATACATGTTATAATTTACCTATCACTAGGAATGACAAAAGGACCCGCATCTAATGGGGATCCCCAAACCCTGTACTTTTCAGATCGGGTTAGGGATGACATTTTGGATCTTGGGAGGAATTTTGGGGCACAAAATGAAGATTCTAATGGGGTTCCGATCGGGGAACGGGTACTATCATCCCCGCTCCGCCCCACCCCAAAATATACACCTTTTACTATATTTTATCTTGATCATTGTGTTAATCAATTTTTAGAAGAAGAAAAAAAATTACTAGTGAGAATAGCTAGATAATATTGTAAAGAAAATCAATAAGAACTTCGGATTAATTTAAAGTAGTATAAATGTGGAAATAGCTTTAAGGAATCGATATCCCTGGTGGGGTACTCCGATCCCCGTTAAGGTTTGGGGGAACTTATATTCCCAATGGGGTGCCCCGATAAAATCCCCGTTGGAGTTTGGGGAGGGTATGGAGATGTTTTTTATAAATGGGTTTGGGGATGGGGTTATCACTCCCGCCTCGAACTCGCCCCGTTACCATTCCTACCTATCACTAATTATTATTTTAAGTTGAAGCTATTGAATTGCTCATTCACCACTTAAATGATTATTTTCATCGCTTAAATTAAATGATCATTTATGGAGTATACTGATATATCTAATGAAAATGTTTAATTTAAAAAATTCTTATCAGGACAACTGCTCACGCTGCACTCACCCTGTCTTCGCTCCTAGAGTCAGCTGGAGAATAGTTGTATTTTTACCATCTATTAATCTAATTAACCTCAATAACATTTTGTCTCTATTTACACCTTAAAATTTAATTTTACTTTTTTAATAGAGAAACCCAAATTATTAGATTAATTCGTAAGCATCAACACACATGGATGTTTCTTTCTTCAAACAATATAAAGCAAATCAAATATAGAGTTCATGAGTAGCAAAAATGGTATGAGAAGTGGAAATATAATTATTAAGGTTTGTGTGTGTGTGTTTTTAGAGCAGATGACTTTTAATTTGAAGGAGAGGAGAGAGATATATGAACTTGAGCTCTATTGGTTAATGGAATAATTATTATACCTACTGTGTACAAATAGCTACTAGATGGTGTGCATATTGCCCAACTGAGAAAACCAAGAGGCTCGAAACTCAATTGAGGATTTGAATTGAATAGATTATTATAAAATGGAGAAACTAATAGATGGGCAGCATATGTAGATGTACCCTCTTAATTTGATCGATCGTATAAAATTTCCAGAACAAGCAAGCCATTGATCATAGTTTTGTTGGAAGAGTGACGTGTCAAGGCCATCTCTAGTGAAATGTTTTTCGAAAGAGCCTTTATATACAAGAAAGAGGGAAAAGTTCCGTGAAATGCAACAAACTTTGGCTCAAAATTTATTGTATGTGACCAACTTACGAGGAGGCATAAGAATGCAACCAACTTTCAAAAGTGAGGTTTTTGATGTAATTTGCTGACGTGTCGATGGTTGAAGGTGACACATGGCATACGGAAGTGCCACGTGACTTCCGGAGAGTTTGACAACTCATCGACACGTCAGCAAATTACATCAAAAACCTCACTTTTGAAAGTTGGTTGCATTCTTATGCCTCCTCGTAAGTTGGTCACATATAATAGATTTTGGGCCAAAGTTTGTTGCATTTCGTGAGACTTTTCCCCAAGAAAGAAGTTATTATTAAATAAGAGTTTTGTAAGTGAACCTTGTAAATTAATTCTGCCCTGAAAATTAGGAGATATAAACTTGAATAAATATTTGATCAGAAAAACTTGAATAAATCCTTCTTTTACTTAATTAAAATTTCTCTCCTCTCTTTAATTTGTCCTCCTTATAAATCCATGGGTGCGTTTAGTAACATAAAGCTCATCACTTTTTTCAAAAAATTTTTGAGAAAATTAGAAAATGTGTTAAAATTCGAGTTTTCTAACAAAAGGAAAATTCTTGTTTTCCTTTATATAAGTACAAAGTTGAAAACTACTTTTGACGACTTTCTAAGTTTTCTATATCTATTTTTTCTTGGAAAATGAAAATTATATCCCTTACAACTAAACATGTTTTCTAAATTTTTTATGCATTTCTAGAGAAATAAAACACTTCTCATTAATAAGGAAATTTTTCTGTAACTAAACGCACAAAGTCTATACTTATCACCCAGAAAATATATTTAACTTATCACCCAGAAAAAAATATAATATTAACCAATTTCAAATAATCTTAAATACGAGTATAATAATAACCATCTATATAGGTCACTATGAAGAAATTAAATAAATGACTAACGAGAATCTATTTCCTGGATTGCACAACATCATAAAAATTAAAATGTTATACAATGATTTTTGAGTAAATGATTCAAACTTAAAATTTCTTTTATTTGAGTAATTCGAAACCCGACCAATTACCCAAACCTCTACTTAGATGGCTTCAATTCAATCATAACTGTGAGCCATGTCGTTTATGTTTGGTGGGTCTCGAGTGGATATATTGTTACTCGAAATGACCTGATAATGATGGGAATTGATAAATACAAACTTTTTGTTGTATACATCACATGATAAGCACATCAGTTCTTGTACTTTACAGTATATATATGCATAAAGTTGTTGTATACATCAAAAATCATGTTGTATTTATCACTGACCGATAATAATCGAGATCGATTGAAAGAAAAAAAAATATTTTTTTGAGATATGTACGTGTATGTAGCGTTTGATTAATATTGCTCTAACAAAATTAGTAGAAGACAATATATTCTAACAAAAAATAGTTATCAATGTGTTTTTCCAACGATGCCATATGTGATAAATCATGTCTCATTTGATAAGGACATATTTGCTTGGTCATAAATAGCCAAAGTCTTACAATAACCTTTTTAATGTTATTTTTCATTGCCGCTGTAAATTACGATACTGCCCTGTCTTCCTATATATGTTAACGTTAACACCCCCACCCACACACACACGCACATATTCACATTTCTATATATAGTTTCTAGACGCATGTATATGTAAGGTCAAATGCATCGGCCGATATGATCAAAGTGTAAATAAATATTTGGTAATTAATCATTTTATTCATCATTTCATCTTGATGCAATCATGCAAAAAAGATATACCTAACACTATCGTAATATCTATATATAGTAGCTGGTCAAATTGAAAATGAGTTTTCGAAAGATGCGTGTGTTGATTAAAATATTGTATAAAATGATGCATATAATATATTAGTATTCCCGCGTCACAAATGTCCACTTTAATTATTCAGAAACACACAATTTTAATTTATTTTTTTTACTAAAGTGTACTATTCAAGTATTCAGTATTCACCAATTAACAACCATTTTTACCACTAAAGTTTTTTTATTGGTTGACATATAAAAATTAACACATAATTTGAATAACTCAAAATAATATTATGGAGTGAGATGGATAGAATATTCAAAAAAAAAAATTTCGATATACCCTAATTATAAACATGAACGTTATTTTGTAGATTAAAGTAGTACTAAGAAGGAAGGTCAAACATCATTAATTTGGTAGTGGCCTACTTATCAAAATCTTGGCTTAATTGGAAAGTTATTTCCCGAAACTGACAAGTGTAAATGGACTAGTACCTACTAGATGCAATTGGAAGGGGATAAACGGCTTGAGCTACTTTTTACTTACTAGTTAATTGACTCGTGAATAGGTTTGAAGAAAAAAAAATTGAATATCAAATCACCAATATTAGTAGCAAAAGCAAAATCATTTATAAAGACAGTTGGCCAAACAAAAACAAATATGTGTTTCGTCTGCTAAAAACAATAACAAAAATTGAAATGTTTACCTTACACACAATTATCCCAAAACACAGATGAAGCAACAAAATAGCACATGTACTGCTGTACAAATATATACAGATACCATACCACCTTGACCCACTGCCACAATTGCATCCATAACCCAATTCCTATATACAAATTGACATCTCAATGAACACCTACCTTAAAAGAGGCTCGTTCACCACCTAGCTAGTCTACTTGATCAAGCTACTTCCATCTTCTCAAAACAACCCGCACTTCATTTAGCAACATTCCGGTCCATCCAACCCCTCTGCCTTATAACTCATACGACATCATCATTATTTACCCACTGATCTAGGACCACAAACAATTTCAGACTAACCAACACCCATTATAATTACAAACTAAAAACAACATCAACATGCTACTACCACCACGCCATCTCAATTTCGATTAACATTAGACTATCAAATTTTCTCCAAGATCAGACCCAAGCACATCCAAACACCACTTCAGACACGACCAAATGGGTTAAGCAGATTCTAGCCCAAAGTCTGTTGTACTCGTAACTAACAGATTCATTATTTATAAACAAACTAACACAATGGAAAATAAACTACTTGTAGGTCAATCAAACAAAAAATGCAGCATTGATCGGGTGCATATTTATATATGAATTGCACCATGTAGTACCCAAACAAAAGATCAAAAAACATGAAGAAATGACATGCCTTCAAATAAATAGAACAAAGGGTGGTTCTAACAAAATTCAAGTTATAGTCTTAGATTGCAAGAAACGGGAGAATGATAAACTTATGTCATAAAAATGTTTCCTTTTCAAGTAACTTAGTATTTGTGTTCTTGGGATTTTACCTGAAACATTATTTGAAAAACGTAACCCCAAAATCCAGTGACTTGGCTGAGGGTTCCGTTGAATATTATGGCCTGCAAATTTCACACCATTCAGAAAATTGTGTATATCAGCATGCTCTTCATCAAATTCCTCACTTCGGTCACCACCAACTTTGTTGTAATATCTTTTGCACCCATAAATTGACAACGAAGATCCAATCTGTACATTGAAAGAACCCATGAACATAAAGATAAGAAATAAATAATAAAGAAAGATAAAGGGAGGGTGTGTAAGGATCAGATGATGGTGATGAAACATACCCCAAAATATATTGTAATCAATGTAAAAGTCCATCTGCAACCGCCACAATATAATAGAACACAAAGTGAACTTCAGAATCAAAATGTTAAAAACCACAGAGCAAAAAATGCAAGAAAACGAAGAATCGGAATAAAGCCATTCTGATAATTCACTTTCAAAAAGTTATCAGATTTCAAGAAATAATAGTATTAAGTAATTGAAGCATATTGTAGCCCAAATTCTGTTGTAACGGTCAAATGGAGTAAGCATTTAGACCCCCACTGATTTTGGGTCATTCACCCATACATCCGAGCTTAAATCCACCGGTTTAATCTGTACTTTCATCCATTCAAAGCTCCTAATACGCACAAATTGGAACAACCAACAAATTCTTGCATTAGCTTCTGACTTTGGTACACTTCTGTAGAGTATATGATACTAACCTGTAAACCTGATCCTAGGACTATACCAGCAACTACATCCCCTACCTAATACAAATTCACTTTTGTCTTCTAATCAAGTAACTTATGGCTTGCTGATACGTCGTTACACTGAAAATTGATACCTCTTTTGCATCACAAATGAGAACAAATTAATTAAAGAGAAACATAAAACTAAAACTTAGCACGATTAATTAAAATCAAATATTATTATACTACATAACCTATCAGATAGAGGTATCAATTATTACCTAACCAATTTAGGTGTCAAAAGTATTACCTAACCAATTCAGGTGTCAAAATAGGCAAAGAGAAATAGGACCAGACTTGTTCTGCTTCCGCATGCCCATCATAAATGCAAAGCCATGCACCATATTGTTTTAAATGTTCCTGCTTTGCCTGCCCTGTTCAAAATCAAAATACAATTTGTGTCGTGATTTAGAGAAAATTGATGAGTAAGTATTACATATACCAATGATGACATCGAAACTTTCAATTTCAACAGGCATGAGATCGATTGAGAAAGTCTCGTTGGCTAGGTTTAAAGTGCAATTAGGTATCACACTATCGGTTTCTATGAGTTTACCATTTGCAAGTTCTACGGTGTACTTAATATCTAGAGCAATAGGTGCGATATCAAGTAGAGGGCAAAACTCATCAGAAATAAAGCTTCTATCGGCACCAGTATCAAACGGAATAGAAGCAGATAAGTTGTTGAGAAGGAACATACCCGTGACCACGTTCGGGTCCTGACGGGCATCCCCGGAGTTGAGTACGAACGCTCTTCCCCTTGCGTTGTTGTTGTTGCTCTTGTTCTTGTTTTTAGGACATTCGTTTCTGAAGTGTCCCGTTTCTCCACACCCAAAGCAGGATTTGGGTTGGTTGAAATTGTTGTGAGAGGTGTTGTTGTTGGATTTGGGGGCTCGACAATCTTTGGTCAAATTCTCGTACCTCCTGCAATTGTTGCAGAGAGTACTGCATGGACCACTGTGGTGGTAGTTACACTTGGAGCAGTATGGCCTGTCCCCAGTGTATCCACGCTTGGGTTCAAAATTTGTGTTGTAAACTTGGATGGCATTGGATCTCTTGTTGTGGTTATTGTGGTGTTCAGACGATTTGCATTTGTTGTTGTTGGAGGAGGATGTGTTGGATGTCTCACGACTGACAACCATGGCCATGAGTTCATGAGCTAATTGGATTGCACTGTCAACAGTGGTTGGTTTAGATGAGGCGACATTCCCCTGGATATTCTCCGGGAGGCCGCAGATATATCTCTTGATACACTTCTCCTCCGGATCAACTAAACCCGGGCATAACAAAGCGAATTGCTGGAATTTGGTGGTATATCCAGCAATGTCGTTTCCTTGCATTGTCAAGTGCCAGAATTCTTCCTCTAGACGGTGCATTTCTTCTTCGGGATAATATTTTCCCCTAAGCTTTTTCTTCAGTTCAGCCCAAGGAAGTCGGTTTGCTATCTCAATGCCCACAGAGTTTGCGTGGGTGTTCCACCACGTAAGTGCACCTTCCTGAAAGATGTAGGCCGCAAACTTGACCTTGTTATCCTCTGTACAGTTACAGAGGTTGAAGACGGATTCCATACATTCAATCCATCTTATTAGGCCAATAGCACCTTCCGTGCCTTTGAAGTAGAGTGGTTTGCAGCTAAGAAAATCCTTGTATGAGCAAGGTTTGATAACAGGAGTATTGACTGGGGTTTCGTCATTGCTTCGAGAGTTTCGAGGTGAATCCCGAGCAGCCAAAGCATCGGCCACTGCTCGAGATACGACGACAGCAAGTTCGGCATCACTGTAACTTTTCTTTTTTAGTGGCATGATTCTTCAAAAGAGAAATAAAAGGTACATGAGAGGTGGTACCAGAATAATAAGTACGATAGATGTATATATATAATAGTGGTAATATACAACATCACATGATAAAATCACAATGTAGAAATAATGGAAGAAATTGTCAATTCATGATACGAAGTCGAATGATTACATAAAATTTCTAGTTAGGGGTTTCAAAAGTCACAGACTTAGAAGTTTTACAAAAGTGCCAGGAATTTTTACATCCGGTCGAATTACATAGGTCCTACGAAAACATGATAAAATACAGATTTAGCCTAAGCTAATCCTGACATAGATTGAGTTGTGGCAGCAGTGCGGTGAGATGGTCCACAGATTATGCAAGTCTGCTAACCATCCGAAGGGCGTCCTCGGTTTTCCTTAGACGTGTCTCGCACTGGTTCAGCCTTGATTTTAGGATGGAAATTTCGTTTTGGTTGCCAATCACTTGGTTGTGGACAACCTCCATAGTTTCGATGGTTTCACCCAGACGGTTGTCAAGGGTGTCCAAGTGGTTGACGGTATTTTCGTGATCTTCGGAGACTTGATTGATACGTTCGAGCGATGTGAGTCTCTAGTTTTCGTTGGTTTCTTGTAGTTTGATATCCATTGTATCAAGTCGTTGCTCGTGTCGGTGTAGCCTAGTGGCTAAGTCCGACAAAGTGAAGTGAATGGGGTATGGGTCAGCTCGAGGCAACCTGGTGTTCCTCCTAGCTACCCTTGGGTTTCGTGATCCATACGGATGAGAGCGTGACGAATTGGGTGGTTGTTTGCCATTCTGAGATAGAGCGTTAGAAAGAATGAGGCCTATATTCATATAATACATATATAATATAGCGTAAGATATTGAGCGAGAGCGAGGCCTGTCTATGTGTGTGTGTGTGTGTGTGTGTATATATATCACATAATAGCCTAAAGTGTCTAACACGGACATGTTTGAGTCCCGGTCTCTCTCGTGGTCAGAGTCAACTAGTGTATCATGTTCAGTCATGACTACTTTCAGATCTCACATCATATTCTTTTAATTGTACATAGTTGATCAGGCTATGTTAAATTAAACCAATACAATGCAGTCACTGAACCTAATCATACTTAATAAGGAATACTGCCTAACGGTCATAGTCTAGGTCCACTAAATGCAACCTAGTTCACTATAACCTTAGGCTCTGATACCAATCTGTCGCACCCCCAATCTCGGGTTGCGGAAGCGAATCGGGTCGGGGCGCGACTAATCAATATACACAGCACAAAAGATATAATGAACGACCACTAAATGCGTCATTTTACATTGTATTGATAAAACCAAAGTTTACATCAAGAATATTGTTTACACTAGCTTAGTTACTTGAAATTGAGAATTTACATTACATAATTAATCTATACAAAATATAATAATTCAATTAAATCTCTGATTTGTTTGAATGCAGACTCGAGCTAATGATTTCCTGATTGGGCAGCCAACCTACTGCTGAGTACCTGTGATACATGCTAAAATGGGTCAGCGAAACGCTGGTGAGCTCACAGGTTTGTGTATCAACACATATTTATATGAACCGCAAGATTTTAATTGAATTTAAAATGCAATTAAGCAAAATAAAAATTATACAGCGATGAGCACATAGTCTGAGCTTAACTTGAGTGTCAGGTCCAATTAAGGAAACCCAACTGAGTTGCCTCCTACGAGTGCCTAATCTACACTCGTCTTCCCAAATGCTAATACGTCCGTTTGACCAGTTAGTGCGTGCTAACCCGGACGAGGATTGTCAATCCTATATGATATCATATACTAACATTCACGCTACAGATGTATTACCAAACTATGTTGTGGAGGGCTTGGAAATGATTAGTGAAAATAACTCATGTAGTATTTGATTTGTATTGTACTTGCGTTCATATTGTGAAATAAACGAGCAATGTAATCACACCCCATATGAAAATCGTAAAATAGGGGCTATGAGACTCACCTGAGCCTTGAGAAGTTTAACTTAATAAACTTGTTTGATTAGCCGTGAATTGATGTCCGAAGACTTGTAACCTGAGGGTGTCCAAGACACGCGATGGTTATAACATGAGTAGGTATCTCGAAAGACTACCCTTGTAGTTGTTCGTCCAACTTAGAATGTCCAAATTACTACGATTTGGTTGTTTAAATTGTCCAAGTTACTACGAATTGGTTGATTTGATTGTGTTTTGAAAACGTGTACGGACCGTTGGTGAATTGGTTGTAATAATAATCACATTATCATTGTTATGTTTTCAAAGTGTTACGCTTGAAAACATGTTCCGATGTGTTTTGGAAGTCGTATCGTATAAAGGTTGGATGTTATATAAGTTCGACACTTAGTGTGAAAAAGAGTTGCAAACAGTCTGTTTTTAGCGTCACTTATAGCGACACTTAGGGTCTATGCGACACTCAGGAAGTGTCGCATAAATTGAGGAATTATGAGGTACTAGCGTCACTTGAGAAAGTGACGCATGAGATGCGACACTTAAGCAAGTGTCGGGTGTGAGTGTCGGTTAAAGGTGTTAAGCGTCACTAGGCAAGTGACGGTACAAATTAGATTTAGGTTATAGGCATCACTTAGGCAAGTGACGCTAGGAGTGTCGGTAAGAAAATAAAAATACAAATTAGATTTAGGTTACAGGCATCACTTAGGCATCACTTTTCTATGTTGATACATTTGGATTTGTCATAGAAGGAAGAAAATAAAAATAGTACCCTATTACTACGAATTGAGTCTTATTCTAGAAAACATCTTTCTTAGTTATGTATTTATTTGAATTAAAATAGTTGAAAACAATGATCAGTTGATCACCTACAGTCCTCCACTCTCAATGCTCAAATCACCTCAGCTCTACTGCTCAAGGTTATGATGAGATAGAAATACTGAAATAGATACAACATTTTCTGGATTCATAGATCAATAAGGTATGAAATACATTCAACGAAGGACATTACATTAATTAATTAATAACATATAACATTGTTACAACTTACAAATATTATAACAACATTGATTTATTTAGCTATAATAAGTACCATTGGCATAATCACTCAAAAACAAACACAATATTTGATAGATATATATATGTAATAATAAAGCTGAAACTTTGTCACAGATTATAGAAAGCCTTTGAAATCTGCTTTAGAGCTTTGATGATCTTCTTGGATGATGAACGACGATATGATTGTACGCGTTTAGCGTCAGAAAATCATCGAGTCCAGGCGATGTACATTGTCGAGTGAAGATCTTACATGCTTCCTTGTACATTCCCTTCTTAAACTTGGCACGACCCACTTCTTGTTCGATCCTACCCATTTCTTCTTCGACTACTTTCCCAAAAAGTTCAGGGCTGACCCTAACACCAAGCCCGTCACCATCCAATTCAACTCCGTATTTCAACCACTGCCAGTTTTGAACTCTGCTTATCTCAGCAGTGGCTGCATCCTCCATGAGATTATAAAGTGGGACCGACCCTGTTCCTGTTAGCCAAGCGGCTACGTACTGGATCCCAACCCGTGTGTTTAGTCTAAGACCCTCCATGGTACGAACACCTCTAGGAATTTGTAAAAGATCTTCTTCGGTTAAGCTTGCAGCATCTTCGCGCTTCATGGTTTTAATTAGGTTAGGGGAGTTGCCCATGTTGTTGGTGAAGACTTCCATGATGGCGGGAATTAGGCCCGGGTGAGCTGCCCATGTCCCATCATGCCCGGCTCGTACCTCTCTTAGCTTGTCCTTCTTCACTAGCTCGAGTGCTGCTTGGTTTGCTTCCGGATCATCTCTGATTGGAATCTGAGCAGCCTGTTTATCAACCGTAATGTAAAAAAACAATATTAATAAAATTCAAGTCAAAATTGTGAATATCTTCCAAATTTGAGGATTATGGCCCGAATGGGAGAATATGGGAGACCACATACCATTCCTCCCATGGCGTGCACACCACGCCTATGACATGTCCTGATGAGAAGATCAGAGTAGCTCCTCATGAAGTGTTGGCCCATACCGACCAGTACTCTATCTGGTAACAAGCGGTCAGGGTGAGCTTGGAACGTCTTGACGTAACTAAATATGTAGTCCCATCTTCCACAGTTCAAACCAACCGAATGGTCTCTTAATTCGTACAAAATCTCATCCATCTGAAACACCGCTGGTAGCGTCTCAATCAGCACTGTTGCCCGGATGCTACCTTTCTCTATTCCCGCCATTTTCTCAGCCCGTTCGAACACATTGTTCCAAATCCTCGCTTCCCTGCCAAAAAAAAGTCCGTTAAAACATGTAAATGGTCAATTCAGGTAATCAGAATGTATTATGTATTATATTTCTTAAAGGAAAAGGGTATAGGAGAAAATTTAGCCAAAAGAAACAGGTCAAGTTAGTTGAATTAGGGAAACCTACTAAATTCTACTAAAACTGCCGTACTACGATATCTTATGTCATCATTTCTAAAATTCAAATTGTTCATTAAAAGTAAACTAGTTGAACAAAAAAATTCGGGTCAACCCGGCCAACCAGTGACCCAAAATTCTGTCATCATTACCTCTACAGCACATAATGTGATCAATTAGATTGTACCAACCACTAGTACTTAAAGACTACGTACCTGGAATTTTCCATTTTAGGAAGATAGAAGAAAGGCCCGTATCCTTGGCCTTGTGATTTACGGAAAGCTGCATGATTGTGATGGAAGTAAAGCCCGAAATCAACAAGGCAACCGATTGCTGGTTCACCATCAATAAAGATGTGAGCCTCTGGTAGATGCCAGCCTCTGGGACGAACAAAGAGCTTAGCGATTTGATCATTGAGCTTGTACTCCTTGTTCCTAGCTTTGTCATGAAAGCTGATTGTGCCATTGACAGCATCCTTTAAGTTCACTTGTCCCTTCATTAAGTTCTCCCATGTTGGTGATAGTGCATCCTCAAAATCAGCCTGTTTTCGTCCATATACAAAAGACACAGGGTTCAATTTTGCTTTTTCAGGAGACAAGATTCTTATAATATTGCTTGTGACTATCATTACATTTAAGAGTTAAAATTTCAACAAAAAACTGAAATTGAAAACCGTAGCATTATAATTCTCTCATTTTAGGCCCATTAGCCCAATAATAGTAATAGTACTCATTGGAATTATGCATCTGGTCAGGTAGTCCAAATGCGGACATACACTGTTTGGGCCAACAACTATAGTATTTATATTTAATATTTAAAATGTATCAGCCCACTATAATAAAAAAATTTTACCCAGTGACCAGTGTTATTCGGGTTGTGACATGTGAATATATAAAACAACTACTTAAATACTTTGTATGATGAGTGTATATATATATATATTTTAGAACGTCAAACTACAATCTAACACATATAAACATCTGGGATCTTCACAACTTACTATCTCAAGTGATACTTGAACCCTTAATTAACCTTTTAGTTGAAGAATTCCTCTATTCCGCTAAACCAATGACCCTATGATATGATGAGTATATTATACGAGTGGTGATAAATACAACATAGATTGTGATTCATACAATAGAACTTTATTGCTAATTCGCTATTAACAGGCTTATAAAGCTTGGTATCGTTAAAAATGACCTTTATTGCTAATTCGCTATTCTAAAGCGAGTTTCATGCATATATAAAGTTACAATGACAAACAAACAACTTAAATAACTACTCAGAAAATAAATTATGGGACAAAATAACTGACCATGAAAACCTTAGCTCCAGAGTTAAGTGCATTAATGATCATCTTCCTTTCGACCGGGCCCGTTATCTCGACCCTCCGGTCCGCCACCGCCGGGGGAACTTCCGCGCACATCCATTCCCCATCTCTTATGCATTTGGTAGCCGGATCAAACCCGGGTAGCCCACCCGAATTATACCTCATTTTAGCATCTCTCCTACACTCCATGACATACTTAACATGACTCCTGAATTCTCTTTGTAAACCAGCCACAAACATTAGAGCATCTTTTGTAAGAATTTTGGCAAACTCTTCATCGTATCTTCCCCTAATGTCTACCCCGTCCGGAACATCGTATCCGTCACCGACACCGCCACCCTGGATCTTTTTCATGGCGGTGTCGCCGTAGTAACCCATACTCAACGACATTTTTAGTTTTTTTTTCTAGTAAGAAAGTTGGTTTTTTTATTGTGTTAAAATAAGTGTTTTTTTTGGGTGTTATGGGAATGTTATTGAGTTATAAAGAAAAAAAATATTGGGGTGCATGGGCATAGGGGATAGATATACTGAAACGGGTCGGGTGGAATTGGATTTATATGCGTAAGATGATAAAAATGTGACATGGTTTTGATAAGATTACGGAATGGTGTGATGGATCAGTTTGGGTTGTGGATAGTTATTGAAGTTTGGGCCTGTCTCCGGATAAAGCAATATACTATACATTGGCCAATAGAAAAAGAGAAATAATGTAGTAATCAACACTTTCTAATTGTTGTTTATGAAAGAAAAAAAGTAACATTCTAATGAATATTTTTAGCTTAATACCATCTTATTTCGTAAGAATATTAGTTGAAGCATCACGATATCATTTTACACTAGACAAAAAAAGCCTCCACATGTCGAAATTACATAACAATATATATTGTAAAAGATAAAAAATTTCAAAAAGGAAAAACTGACAATAAAACTCATAATATCAGAAAAAATGATGATAAAATTAAAATGTGCCAAATTCTTTATCAAAAATGGTTATGCCACAAAAGTTATCATTTTGGCACTATTACCATAAATTTATTTGAGGAACTTTGGGTTATTTTGTTAAGAGAAACTTTGTGTTACAAGTACTAGTTATATAATTGTTCTTATATATATATATAGTGGCATGATCCAGAGGGAAGCGCATTTTTTGAGGGAAGGGAGGAAGCGTTAGTATGCATCAGGAAGCATATTACCTTCACCCATACAAATCTCGAAAAAAACAAACTGAAATTTAGTAAATGTTAATCAGAATCGATGCTATGAATGTTAAGCTTCCTTGATAAATTATTTCTTCAAGTTATAGCATCAATTTATGAATATTAGATCCAAATCCGTTAATATGCATCGCGGTGCATATTAGTTAATATGCATTGTGATGTATATTAACACTCAAAATATTTTTCAAATAATGTGAAGTTTTTAATATGCATCACACTGCATTTTAACAATTTATTAAATAAATATTCATCAATTAATGTTATGACTTAAAAATAAAATTCATTCATTAAAATATTCTTTATAGCATCAGTTTTGATTACTATTTACCGATAAAAATATTTTTTTGTTGACGTTTTAATTGATAATTGTAATATGCTTCTTGATGCATACTAACGCTTCCCCCCTTCCCCCTAAAAAGGTACTTCCCTCTCGATCACTACCCTATATATATATATATATTATAAATTTTATATTATTATATCATCTACACGTACGTCCTTTCCTATAAATGTTTGTTCTCTTATTATATTACTACTATTATATATTATATGATCCGATAAAATGAATATTCAATCTACCTTGGGAAGTGTACTCTTCTATTTTGGTAGACTCATCGGATAAGTTCATTATTGAGTGTCGAAGATTGCCTACTTTTTTATACTTCCTTCTCCTATTTGGTGTTTATCCTATCTTAAATAAATACCGATGGGGTCGTATTGTTTTCTAGGGAAACTAACGTATACCACTAAATTTATTTTATGGTATCGTATCATATTAATATTAATATACAATATACAATAGTATAAAACATATTTAATAACATAAGAACGCTTATCTTCATCATAAGCACAACACCGTAACTATCACGTTAGCGTCAGCTTTTCATAAGGCAGACGCAAAAACTAGTCGTGTTTATGGTAAAACTCGTGATGCAAAGGCAGAAAATACCATGTTCTTGAGTCCTGACCCAGATAATAGCTTATCAAGACGTCAAGACCCGATAACAAGTCATCTGTTACATCATTTTTCATTCCTACTCCAACAAGTAATACAAACATGCTAGTTGCTACATGCTAAGTGACATGATGTTTATTAATTGTAATATTATAAATAATGATAGTTTGTTTAAAAAAAAATTGAACTGTAGCGATTAGTTGGAGCCCTTCAATACTAGAAGGGGCTCTCCAAAAATTGGCGTATGCGAGTGAATGCAACGAGCACACGGTATTCTTTAGTAAAAGGCGAAAGAATAGTTCGCTTTGTGCTCATTGCCTGGCTGCGTGATTTTCAAATGGCTCACCTGCTTGCTTTTTATAACCACCCTCACCCCTTCTGTTTCCTTTAACCAGCCGATGTGGGATGGACTACAATCCTCTTTCCCTTTGCTTTCTACTCTGTATAAATGTGTCAGGACAAGATTCTACAAACTTCAAACTGATTAAATCAATTTTCTTCACTTTTATTCATGATATGAAATGTGAATAATAACTTAAATTTTTTATTTCATCCTCGTAAGAACTTAATAACATTGATATGTGGACCTCCAGATTTGTAACAAGTAGACAACATCTACTGTGACTTTCAATACAACGGAAACTTCTGTTGTTGGTTGGTCGATAGAACCACTCAACCACATCAGGATATTGATGACCTGCCCGACATGAAGGTGGCTAAACAACAGGTGATACTCGTTGATCCACCAACGATAGTCTTAATCGTCACTCATCTTAAGCAGTTATTCGTCAATTTGTAGCAATATCTACATTTTTAAGTGCTCTAATGAAGTTCATGCATATTTTCCCCTTTCTTTTGTTACATGTGTATGACAAACAAGATATGTTTGATTGCTAAATCTTTCGTCGCCCCTCCCTCTAGTGTTTTAGGAATTCAAAAGGGGTAAATAGCGAGAACATATAAAACTAATCTTTTAACTTTGTATCATATATTATTACTATTTTCACCTAAAATTAGGTTATTATTTCAGTTTCATTCACCTCATTTAAGTTTTAAAACACCTGGACAGAAGGCATAGTCACATCCTATTAGGGTTATATCTAAGAAAATATTATGTGAATAAATGATGGTACATTAACGTTAGTGAGGTGGTTATATTATTATTATTATTATCATTATTGTTATATATATATATATATATATAAACATAATACAATGGAGCAATTTGAACCTTATATTAGTTTCATCCTTAAAGATCCTACGGTTAAAATTATTTCCTTCATTTTTTTCAATTTTTATAATGTGTACCCACAATTTGAACCTTATATTACTTCCCGTTTTTTTAGTCCTTATAATTTAAATATCATGACATTTCAAGTGATTAATTACATGAATTTTTTATCAACATTACGAAACTAAAAACTAGTCATCCATTTAGTCAAACAACCGTAATATCATGAATACATTAAAATCGTAGCTAAAATATTTTATGATTTTAACTAATAATCCTTTAAATAGTGTAACTATAATATTTTATTATTTTAACTAATTATCCCTTAAATATTATTCCATCCGTCTCAAATTAAGTGTTATGGATCAGATTTGAAAGTTTTTCTTTTTTAACTTTGATCTTAAATATTTTTTATTGTGTTATATATTACTTTATGAAAATTATATCAATGAAAATACATATAAAATTCAATCCATTCGTATATTTTGCATCAAGTATTATATAACACAAATAAAAACTATTTAATGTCAAAGTTGAAAAGAGAAGACTCAAAAAGTCAAATCAGGACACTTAATTTGAGATAAAGGGAGTACACAATAAGCTAAACAATAGACAAACATATGTCATATTTAACCATAATAATATTGTTCTATTTTCTTTTTGTGATTCATGGATTTTATATTTTACAAGTTGTGTTTTAAATCAAAAAACCTGAACCGTACCAAACTGATAAAGTATATGCTAAATGTTATTGGTTGACGATTATATTATATAAAAATCCGGTTCATGGCACAATCACATTTGACTTAAATTTTTAGTAACACAATTTATAAGATCAAATGTCGAAACCCTGCGTTGTCGCGGGACCTCACCTAGTTCATGATACAACAAACTAATACGTTTTAAAATTTAAACATAGCCCTAACACTAAGGGCTGTCATTAGAAAAATTATAATATTTTTATCTATATATAAAATAAAATACAATGGATCAATTTGGATCTTAGATTGATTTCATTCATAAAGATCATACAGTTCAAATTATTTCCTTCATTTTTTTTCAATTTTTATAATGTGCACTCACAACTATTAAAATTGACACTTTCAATATTTCCCTATTTTTTATTAAAATAAACAATAGACATATGTCATATTCAACCATAATAACATTGTTCAATTTTATTTTTGTGATTCATAGATTTTATATTTTTACAAGTTTTGTTTAAAGCATTATCAAAATAAAACTTTGGTTTTACTATATAACTATTAAATAATAAAGACCCTCTTGAAGATCATGAAATTTCAATAAAATTTGATGGTATTAAATTAAATGTACATTTTTATATTAAAATACTGTTTTTCCTTTTCATACACACATCTTTCAATTTAGAATAACAAGTTTTAAATTATTAAAATTATTTCCTTCATTTTTCTTTAATTTTTATAATGTGTACCCACAACTATTAAAATTGAGACTTTCAATACTTCCCTATTTTTTTAGTCCTTATAGTTTAAATATCATGACATTTCAAGTGTTAATTTATAAATAAAGATCGTATTTGAAATATTTATCTATATTGATTAATTACATGAACTTTTGTTCAACATTATGAAATAAAAGTTGTTCATCCATTTAGCCAATCAACCGTAATATCATGAATACGTTAAAATCGTAACTAAAATATTTTACGATTTTAACCAATAATTTTTTAAATAATGTAACTAATATATTTTATGATTATAACTAATAATCCCTTAAATAATATACATTAAACTAAACAATAGACAATGTCATATTCAACCATAATAACATTGTTCTATTTTCTTTTTGTGATTCATAGATTTTATATTTTTACAAGTTTTGTTTAAAGCATTATCAAAATAAAACTTTGGTTTGACTATATAACTATTAAATAATAAAGACACTTTTGAAGATCATGAAATTTCAATAAATTTTGATGGTATTAAATTAAATGTACATTCTTATATTAAAATACTGTTTTTCCTTTTCATACACACATCTTTCAATTTATAATAACAAGTTTTAAATGTACTTGATGATAAATATGTTATCGAGCGTTTTATTGATTTGCTAAGAATTAACGCCTACAAATATCAAGTTGACAAAGATCAAGTTGGCGAATATGGATTTTTATTATCGGTATCCAAAATCTATTCCTTTTCTAAAAATACGTGTATATATGATCCCTACAATGTTTGATTTGGATAGAAATTTAGGTTTGAATTACAAAATACAGTTATTTGAGTTATACTGAATTCATAATTAATTTAAGTTTTAAAAAACTATTTTATGGGTTACAATAATTCTATACTTCCTTCTTATATTATACATATTATATTAATTAATGTTTGACTAACCGCCCCTTCATAAAATGGGTAATTGTTATAACTAAAATGTTTACAAATTAGATAATATATAATTTACAATCGAAATATATTTTTAATAACTTAACTTAAAAAAAAAAATTAAAATACCTGAACCGTACCAAACTGATAGAGTATATGTTAGATGTTATTGGTTGTCGATTTATTATATAAGAATCCGGTTCACGGTATAATTTCATTTGACTTAACTTTTTAATTACACAATTTATAAAATTAAATGTTTAAACCCCGCGTTATTGCGGGACTTCACCTAGTTACTCGTATATAAAAAAATATAAATTTCAATATGGGTTTAGTGGGCTTCCGCCAAATAGTGAAATAGGTAGCATGTCACTTTGGGCCTAGTTTATTGGGTTTATAACAAACAACCCATAATTCTTTCGTTAAGTTACCCAAAAGCCTACTCATAAAAAATCTCACACCGAGTTTGCATTCAACGGAAAATAACAAACCTACTCCGCCGCGGCCGTCGTCTGCTCCGCCACCACCATCACCGTAGGTCAAAAAATGCCAAGAACAACCACCGTTGAAGCTGCCGGATGTCCACCACTTCGTGCCCTAACTTTCGACGTCCTCGGTCTCATTAAAGGTATAATTTACTATTACTTGTTCATTCACGTTTTAAATTCTCACTTGGATTTTTTTCTTCGTTTTTGAAATTAAACTAACAACGTAACATTTCTGCATTCATTATGCAAATTATCTTCTTCGTTTGATTACGAACATGTATGTAATTTGTGATTATAGTTACTGAAGCCAGGAGTAAGCAGGGAGGAGCTCCCAAGGTAGTGGAAAGATGGGGAGAACCGGACTCCTCTCGGTGCGTGCTTGCCGCTTCAATTAACGATCGTAAAGTTGATCCTGTATGTTCTTTATTCCTTCATATCATTGATACATGCAATAACAAAGTGTAATTCTTGTGTATGTATGTGTTTAGAGACTTACATATATAGGAATTACAAGCTTCTGATCATACATGTGTGCTGTTGGTTTATAGCTTCTAGTAATATGTTTGATTTTTTTATTTTCATGTTTTACATTTTTGGCAGTTGTTAGCTGTTGCAAGGAAAAGTGGTGTGGTAAGTGTTTATTATTATGATTATCGAAAATCACGTTTTTTGAATAATTTCTTGCTTGCTTGAGAACTCGTCTGACATGTTACCTCACTATAGAGCTTTCTGTACTAAACAGGTTGAGTTGCTTAGCCCTATCAATGGTGATCTTCGAGTTTCTCTTCCTAGTGACAACCAAGCTGAAGTACAGTCTAATGAAGATAATAATATTGTTGGGTTGCATTTGTTCAAAAAACAGACATCTGAGTCATCATCCAGGTATTTGCTTAGATTATGCGTCCCGTGACCTAGAACACTTGCTTCACTTGTTTCACAGAATAATAGTTTTATTTAATTGTTTGTTTGATTATTTGCCTATTACAAAGCGCTCCAATGCGTCCCAGTGTTCCTACATAAAGTAGCTGGTTTTATTTTGTTCCAGAAGATTGACGTAGTAATAGATATGCTGTACACATAGAAACCAAGTATATCTATTGATTCTCGTGGGTCAAAGTTTCTGATTCTCGTGGGATGCAGATGAAGAGAGTAATTGATTATATATGTTTATTGTATTTCACTTAGTTTTTACGGTCCTTTGAATATTTTTGCAAATGTACTTAATTTGGCTTTGAGTTTCTTTATCGGACAATTTAAACTACTTTCAGAATTTGAAGCTGTTTTGATTTTTAGCTGTCCAATAGTATGCTCCTATTTTACAAAAAGTGCATTTCTATAATGTGCGGACTTTAAGTTGCAGAATGTTGTTTTTTTATTTGTTAGTTTGTTCATAAATGATTACTTCATTTTCTTATGGTGTTAAATTATTTTTGTATACAAGTAACATGTTGTGTTTCGAATTAGGTCGTGCACCTTGCTTACATGCACAAAGAAAGGACTTACAAGTCTGAGACCTGTTATAATTCCAAAATCACTAGGGGACTCCACTTATGACGATACTCCAACAACATGGAATGTGTGTGCAGCTGGTAATGTGTTGTGCTGTAAAGTCGATGAAAATGAAAACTACGCCTTGTTTGGAGGGTGAGTATCATATTAAATTGAAGTTTTGAACTTTATGAATAGGAATATAGGGCATCTATAAATTGTAATGTGACAACTTTATTACACCTCAGGAAGGGAGTTGAGGTTAATATATGGGATCTTGCAACACATACCAAAATCTGGACGGCAAAATCAGTAAGTTCATTTGGTTTCCATTCACATGTTTATGGCTGTCAAGGCAAAGGATATCTATATCAATTTGTCTATCATGTGATATATCGCATCTACCTTGCAGCCTCCTAAAAATAGCCTGGGTATATTTACACCTACTTGGTTTACTTCAGCAACATTTTTGGGTAAGGATGATCACCGCAAGTTTGTGGCAGGCACCAACAGCCATCAGGTCATTTACCAAAACCATATTATCTTTGTGGTTGATTAAAATATTGTAGATTGTAGATGTGGCAACTCATTAACCTCTAATTGGGTTTGATTTGATTTTGTTGTGTGGTTTATTGAGTACATTTTCAAATATGTTAATTCCATATTAATAGATATCTGAATGGAATAATTGTTTCAGGTACGTCTCTATGATATGTCAGCTCAGAGAAGACCTGTCATGTCATTTGATTTTCGTGAGACCCCCATTAAGGCGGTCACTGAAGATATGGATGGTAATACGATATACATTGGGAATGGGTCTGGTGATCTTGCATCTGTTGACATACGCACAGGTATACAGCTGTCCGAGTGTCTGACTTCGTT
This sequence comes from Pseudognaphalium luteoalbum, assembly GCA_963422505.1. Classification (NCBI taxonomy): domain Eukaryota; kingdom Viridiplantae; phylum Streptophyta; class Magnoliopsida; order Asterales; family Asteraceae; genus Pseudognaphalium; species Pseudognaphalium luteoalbum. Next base: position 5,627,634 of record OY730193.1, on the reverse strand, counting down.
TAAATACAAGTGGTTTTCAATCTATGAAATTTTTAGCTATTTTTGCTGGTTGAAATGTTAAAGGGAAATTATTGGGATGCTTTTTGGGGAAATGCTCTGGAAGCATCAGATCAATAGCCAGGCACCCAGACCTGCCTGTGATTGCTTCTTGTGGTGAGTGTTCGTTATAAGCCCTTCATATGCTGTTGCATTCTTGTATCATGTGGCATATTGCCTTGTTTGTCCAGTGCGTATACGTAGGTACATAGATGTCCACACTTATTTAGGTAGACAGATATTTTAGTTCCCTTGTTATAAGTATTATTTTGATTTTGATGATTATTTTGCCTTTGGGATCATTATTTTAACTAAGTAACATTTTGATGTAGGGCTCGACAGCTATTTACGGATCTGGGATATAGAATCAAGACAGCTACTCTCAGCGGTATGTTGGTAAACATGTGAGAGTTAAATGAATAGATGTCGTATGTATGTGAGCATGTGTTAGATTGATATATATATACAATGATTTGTGGCATGTTACAGTGTACTCTCTCCGGAGTCCAGACAACATTCTAGTGATTAGATTTGGGCTGTACTAAAGGATAATTGCTGGGACAACATACTTTTTAGCTACTAATTTGATCGTATTCTAACATAGTTTGACAACGAATGCAGGTCTTCTTAAAGCAACATCTTACGAATGTAGTCTTTGATTCCCATTTTGAAGATGAAGGTTAGCCTCTGTCTGTGACTGATTATCGTGTTGACTTTTCTCATTTTTTGAAATACAAAGGTGCTATTTTGACCTTTTACTTGTGAATGGGTCAATTCGGGTTATGTTTTAGTTCTTATTGTGTGATATGAAAGATATAAAAAACTAATTCTCCTCACCCATAATGTACTTTTAATGCATAGTACTTGCGTCATTCTTCAAAAAGTTGGCTTTTTAATGAAATGATATGATGCTTGTAATCATATATTACACACAAAGTGTTCATAATAGAAGCAAATATATTGGGATACAAAGTATTCTATCCCATCAAGAGCCACCTCGATTTGCCACCTCGAGAATGATGCTAGACAACACTATATCAAAAATTTCAGTGTCTTTTACTTCATCCACCTTACACTTCATCTACTTATAGCCTACGATTTTGAACACCCATCTGCCTGAACAGAAGTTGCAGGTTCCATGGCACCTTCGACTCCAACTGAAGAAATAATTGATGATGAGCCAGTGGACAGGGATGAGGAGTCACCACACATCAAGAAAAGGAAAATGAAGAAGACATCTAAATCACGCACCGTAGATGACGATGAGGAAGTGTCACTCTCTGCAAAAACTAAGAAGGCTAAAAAATCACGGAACTTAGATGAAAACGAGGAAGGGTCGCACTCTACCAAACAAAAGAAGTCTAAAAAATCACGGAATGTAGACAGGGACGAGGAAGAATCGGTCACACTTGAACAGGAAAATCACAAAAAATCCAAGGACCGAAAGTCAAAGAAGAAGACTAGGAAATCGAAAGGTGAAAGCGCTGATGTATAATGAAATAGACCAACTGGAGAAGAGAGCAGAGGTGATTAACTAGCAGTTTTGAAGTAGTACAACACGCTTCTAGGAGGGTTCCTAAAGTATTGCATTTTTTTGGGAAGATGGATATTTATGGTTTTTTGGTTTGTTTTTAGGTTGTGTATGAAAGTGAATTCGATAAAGATGTGTCCTATGAAAAAAATTTGGAACAGATGCACTATCTATTTACTAGTGTAAGATTTTTCTTATTTGTTAATTTCAAATTTTAGAGAAAAATTAGCAGACCAAATTAAAACAATCATACATTCATACTTTCTTTTTGCTGTAGAACAACTTGTGAGATTGCCAGAATGCAGCCATTAATTTTTGAACAATTACTCTTTGCTTATTTGTCATAAAACAACCTGCAGGTACAGACTAACTGCTTTTTTATTCAAACGAATGGGCATTTGCTTCAGTTGAAATCAAAAAATAGAAGTACAATGGAACTGGCAACTGAATTAGCGTAAGATGGAAAATTTGTTTAGCTCCAACTTTGAACTGCAAACTGAGTATGCAGTCAATTACTTCTGATCCAAAGTCAGAACACTATAAACCTATAATGACAGTGACTTGACTAAACTGGAACCAAGATTCAAACGGAAAACCAGTCGTCCAAGAATTATAGAACCAAAAGTTAAACTGGACATAGCAGTTCTCGTTTTGATGCTTGCTAATCTTCTTCATATAGGTCAGACTTCATTTTGCATACAAAGTGTTTGCAATAAAATTAGATGATTAACAAAAACAGGTGCATTTTTTACGATGAGAACTGCCCAAGACTGTGAACGTTGATTTAACCGTTCTTCTACTTGACAGTCACCAATCCATTAAATTGCTCTTGTTATTTGAGATGAAGTCTAAAGATTAATGTAACTCATGACAAGAACATAAAGCTAAACAATAACTTGAAAACTTAAGGGGCAAGCAGGCAATTGTAAACTACTTCTGCAACAAGCAATTGTGCATCTATGGTGCCTTTGTGTTTATTTGTGGACTCGATAAAAGGGGGAGATGCCGATGGTTAAGTTAATTCCTAGATGTCTTTGATCTCATGATACAACTTATATGAGTTCAAATGTAAAGATAAAAAGAAAGTAAAAGGGAAAAAAAAACCCAAGTCTGCAAACACTTGATCCAATACCAACAGTAAACTGATAATGGGCATACTCTCATGATAGCACTTTCTGGACTTCAACTGTGACCTCTTGTGGAGGTTTTTCTGCATGAAGGTTTGCAACGATGTTCTTCTTGTTGTAGTAATCAATAACCTACTCATCAAACAAAAATACATCGCATTTCAACAGAACATATCATAAACGTTAATTAGAAAAAAACTGAAGATGCGACATGATTGGTCGGCCACACAGGTTGGGTAAAATATGTTATAACGGGCTAATGTCAATATGTTAACTTTAATTTGTGTAACATGTAAAAATGGGTTATCGTCGACAACTTCTTTTGTCCAATTATTCTGACTTTTGTATATATAATTTAGATAAAGATTATTCAGAGTATATTTAGTAAGAGATCATAATCTAATTTCTCTGCAGTTCAACCCAATGGAGATTTTAGAAAAGCACATTGCATATGCAGATAACCAACTAAAAGTAAGCAGAATAAAACCTTGTGAATACTGCACTTTATGGGTTCTATTACAAACCCTGAAACCAATGCCATTCAATGTATATTTACTGGCTATGAAGTTTGACATGGTCATCAAAAAGCTTATAAACTTAAAATCGACTAAGGAACTGGACAACAACTCATATTGGCATTTATATCCATAATTATATATACTACTTTGGGATGGATATTATATTTGTAAGCTACCAAAACATGAAAAAATACATGTTGATATGCAACTCTTGGCAGTAGCAAAGAGCAAATGGAAAAAAGGCATACCGGCTCAGTTTGTTTATGGAATGCTTCAAGTCTTGACTTGAGAACAGCTGCGGTGTCATCCTTACGTTGAATCAAAGGTTCTCCGGTGACCTTCAACAGGTTGAGAAACATACAAGGGAAATAAATGTCATTAGATTACATAAGACATGACTTTAACAAAGTTCCTTGACAATTATAGACAAGCAGTTGAAGACCAAAAGAATTTCAAAGTAGACAGACTAACAAAAGTCAGCCTATAAGAGTGGAATTTGAAACATCAACACAACATGTTGTTATATACCATGTCAAACAATGGAGCACTAACCTGTATCATGCTAGAAAAGTACGATTTTGACCTAATCATTACCACAATTGAATGGACACCCTCATATTCCCCTTCCCCCCCCCCCCCCCCCCCCCCCCCCCCTCATTGAAATGCTATCTTCTTAGGTTTATTCTAGTTGTCTTCAGACATTTAGCAACAAACTAATGATGATCTCAGATGAAGTAATGTCCGTGGATACATATGCACGGTATAGTGATACTATATATAGTATATAGTGGTAACACTTTTCAAAGGTAAAACTTGCATTAATGTTTCACCATTCAAACAAATGAAGAAACCTGAGAATCTTACATCATCTATGCCAGGAACTTTAGGGGGTGCAAATTTTGAGTGGTAGCTTCGACCGCTAGAAGGATGGATCCAACGACCAGTAATTCTTTCCTCTAAGATTGCATCATCTATTGCAAAGTTAAGCACCTTGTCAACTTTAACCCCTCTCCTTTCGAGCATCTCATCGAGCTGCATAACAGAGATTCATATAACCACATCAAATTAATTGCGTGTCACAGAAATTTGAAAAAGCTAGCATCTTGATGCAAAGTAAGCCTATACCTTTTCTGCTTGGACAACTGTCCTTGGGAAGCCATCAAGAATGAAGCCTTTTTGACATGAAGGCTTCTTCAGTGCGTCATCAATTATCCCCACCACTAAGTCATCAGACACAAGTTGTCCCTAAAGAATTACAAAGAGTAAGTATGGCGAAAGTGAATTTGTATTTCAAAACATTATACACATGCATATAGCTAATATATACATTGTCCATAGCCTCTTTCGCCTTGATTCCAAGAGGGGTTTTAGCAGCAACAGCAGCTCTCAGCATATCGCCAGTAGCCAAGTGGCACAAACAGTAGTCGTCTTTAATAATAGGTGACTGTGTGCCTTTTCCAGATCCAGGGGGGCCTGCAGAATATAACATATTAGATTTTGATGGAAAACGTAATTAATACATAACAAAATCCCCAATTCCCGGTAACATTTACAAAGATCCACAATACCATCCAATCTGAAGAAAGGGGGCAAGATACATCAGGACCTACTTTAGGTCTAGTATGCACCACAATCACACAAATTTCCATACCTTATCTCTTATATATAGAGAGTTATAGCATTCACAAAACACATATACTTTCGCAGGTGTTGTTACAAAAGAAACATCCTAACATTCATTTACATATCACTCGGAAAAAATGAATCTATACGTCAGTACGCCTATGCAAGCTTTATATTCATGCATTAATATCTTCAGGCCACAACTTACAATAACAATTATTCTGCATACTTGCAAAAGCTTGGTTTTTTGCTTTCAATGAAAACCCATAACAGTTCCAAAAATCCCAAAATGAAACATTACTCTTAAGAAATTGAAGATGCTCGGCCCAATCCCAAGCAGTTCCATCAAAAAGCTAAAGCCAAGCATGATGTTTAGGAAGTTAAGTCCATATGCATTATGGTGTTTTCTTTTGGAAGTTCTGTAGCAACAATGGTTCTCTTTATAAAGATATAAAACTATGAGCAATAAATACAGTATCTAATCCTTAAATATGGTTAACAAAAGACGACATTCGAATTACCACCAAACAAAGAAAGTCACCTAAATCACATCAACCTTAGTACAAACAGAACATACCCAACACAAACAACAAGCTAACAAAGTATACACCTTATTATGTTTCTTATCTCTTTCAGTTACCGTTCTATGACGCGCCCCTGATCACTTCCTCATTTTAACATGCAAAATACATACCAAGCTAAATCATCCACATAACATTATACATTCTATTGATTTAAATCATTTCAAAGACTTTATAAGCTCTACACATTGAATCCATTATAAAGCCCTAGATGCCTCCAATTTTAATGAATTTGCTTACATGCAGCACTTTCAAAGCAGCAATCTAATAAATCTCATAGATAAAAAACAATAAATTAATAAATAAAATAACATCGGATCTGAGCAACTTAGTAACTCTGTGAAAACAAAATTCAGGGAGAACTACTTATATATTTGTATGTATGAATTGAAGGAGGACAAAGAAGTGATTTTTTAAGTTTTTTACCGACGAGAATGAGGCGTTTGTCAGGTTTAGTGGAGCACTTCATACGGCGGAGGAGCTCCGTCATGAGATCTACCGATTGAACATCCTCTAGATTCACCGCCGCTGAGGTTGCCATTGTTTTCTAGGGTTTTACGATTTTGAAGAAAAATACAAACGGATGAGTGGATCAAAGAAAAGAATTGTAGTAGTAATTGAGAAAGGGTTATATTATTATGCTTGGATTTCAAGCATGTCAGACTAGACTTCTAAACTGAACTAAAGTCCACCCACAAAATCCCTATTTTGCCCTTTATGTATTTTAAGAATAATGATAAGATAATGATGATGATATTTCAATTTGTTAAAGGATTCAACAAAATGTACGTTTTTTTAAAGGTTTGTAGGAACTTTTGATTCTGATGTACAATTTTGTTGAAATGTTTAACACTCAAGGTGAGATCATTAAACATATAGAAAATAAAAATAACCCAACAATAAAAATGTACATTATGTTTTCCTAAAACGATGAGATTTTTAGTCTTATTAGCCGAAACTACTTGAAAATTAGATTTGTCTATAATTTTATTATTTGGCTAATTTCTATTTCAAGTGTATGTAATTTTAAATTTACGATTGTTGGTTCAACTCTCAAGGAAGTGCAGTGGTATATGAGTTTGTTTACAAACAAAATCAGAAGGAAATTGATCTAACAATTTACTTTTTGTTATAAACAATTTTTAAATAAAGTGTTAAATATAATGTGCATGTTGAAGCAAATTGATAGACATACGTAATTAAATAACAAGCATAAATACAAAAATGCATATAAGTATGGTATCCAAAATCAAAAGTCTAAAATTGGGCCTGGCTAAAGATTTAGGAAAGAAAAACTAAAATAAAAGACATTATATAAAAAGAAAAGTAATAAACAATGAGCAATAAAAAGGAATATAAAAAGAACAGTAATATAACCGAAACGTAGTAAACAATGAGCAATAAACACAAAAAGAAAAGTAACAAACTACAAATTTAAACGTCAAAAATTGGCTGGACTAGAAGGAGCTCTCAAGAAATAGGCATATGTCAGTGATATACGATAAGCACATGGTATTTCTTAAGTAAAAGATGAAAGAATAGTTTGTTACTTGGCAGTGCAGCTTTCAACTGTCTCACTTGATTGTGTTTCATAACCACTTTCACCCGGTATGTTTTTCATAACCAACTATGTGGGATGAATCCCCAACCTACACTCCTCATTGAAAAATTCAGTTTTGTTTGTACATGACGGATTCATGCAGGGGCGGATCCACGTTATAGGTAACGGTGTTACATGCCACTAGTTAATTAGTTAAGCCGACTTAGTATAAAAGTAGTTGAAATATTGATGGTTCTTTAAAAGTGCTACCCTCTTAATTAGGTGTGCACCTCATTATATAACTTAACTAAACTTAATAAAATGTTAAGTGAATGAGTTTCAAGTTTTTTTTATGCCAGTAACTAATTTTCTGGATTCGCCAACATGGCAGCATCATATTGGACATTCCACTATAGAACAAGAAAAGGATTTTAACACCGACGTAAACCATCATTATTGAATTTTTCCCACCTATTTAAAGAATGAACTTTGGTGTAAACCTATTGTGTTGTGTTCAAAGTGTAATGGTCTCAATAAACTAGTCCCTGACTGTAATGATTGTGGTTTCACTGAAGAACATGAAAGAAAGAAAAAAGCATGAGATCCCACTGCAATGATCCCTCAAGAATGACCAATGAAATCTTATTAACACTGCAAAGAATTAATATAGCAAAAATTATCAACAGATGAGTGACTCCATCTTCACCGGAACTTGCTTTGAAGCCAAGGAAATGGCGAAACATCACAAACTACAAACGAAATTATAACGTAAATGATTTGCTTCGGAGAGTGATTGTACTAAAAAGGAATTTTCGTGAGTGGCAAAAGATTAGCGGTTGGGTCTATGAGAAATAGACCAAAAGGATGAACAACAACACAATGCTCCATATAGAGGTTACCAGTTAGTCAGTTACCTAATGCTGCATATTTAAGGCTGTTATAGCCAACATGTGGCCTTTAATAAAAACAATGGCTATAACTTTTGCATGCTAATAAAACTTCAAACTAAAAAAATTGGTTGGAGCCCTTTCAATAAAAGAAGGGACTCGACAAAAATTGGCGTATGCCAGAGAAATGTAGCGAGCACACGGTATTCTTTAGTAAAAGGCGAAAGAATAGTTCGCTTTGTGCTCACTACCTGGCTGCGTGTGTTTCAACATTCACACCTGTTTGGTTTATATAGTTCCTTCTGTGTCTCCTGTTTCTTACACCCAGCCTATGTGGGATGGACTCCACATCCATTTTTTGTGAATATCTACACCAGCCTTACTACCTATCTTTTGCTATCTAGTTCGAATTCAAACATGATCAAGTTATAATATTCGACAATGAATATAAAAATGGGGTTGACACATATAAAGAGTCGAGTTCAAACTTGTCAGGTCCCCACTCAAACTTTTATCGAGTTTTTGATATATGTGTTAACATCTTCTAGGTTGAGTCGCTCTTTTGTTTTCAAGAAAATAGAGAAAAGCTATACAAAAGCAAGCCTTTACTTCTTGAACAGTCCCCAAGACAGACCAGCTCAACTAACAAAACGACAATCTATACATATATTTCTCAACGACAAGAACACTTATACTATCTATACCTTGATTCGATACAAGCAAGCACAAAACAGTTATCCCTATACCATACCAACACTCGCAATTTTACCAAAACCAACAACTTGATCTTCCATATGAAGGAGTAATCCTGAAAGAAGCTTCCATGCCCTTTCCACTTCGATAGACATCCTTATCATCATTCCCATCAACTTCAACCTTACTGTATCAATCATTACATGAGTTACTTCATCACAACTTCTTTCTTTCTTCTGAAATAATCTCCAATTTCTCTTCTGCCATATTAATCTCTGAACAATGCTCAAATACCTTTATTACAAGGTCTTACCGCCATCTCTAATGTAATTTCTAACATTAGAGCATCCTTCAAGTTTAGCCATTCTTTTTGATTTTTCACATACATTCTTTGAAAAATCAAGAGAAGAACAAGTGAACATGTGAATCTCGACACTTCACACACAGAGGACATAATTCCTCCCTGTTTAATTCCTCCCTGTTTTGACCCTAGCACTACCGAAAGCCGTCTGCTGCCAAAGTTTAAAAAAGCGTACATTTAGAAATGTCCACTTGTCCATTATACATATGAGATCCAAAAAAAGGATGTCGAAACCTCAAGAGACAGGATACATGTACAATTGCTCCATATCCACTGGTATCTGAATTTTTACATCATTGATGTAAGCCTTTACTTATTACTTGATCAATTCGACTTATTTTTTTAAACTGATTGTAAATGATATTAAACTTAGTGGTCATAATCAATACACTAACTTATATGTTAAAAAGCTAGACAAAACTTTTGCCCAATCTGCAGTAGAAAAACCTTTTGGCCAGAAAACAGTCCAAACAAAAAAAATGGACACAAGAGACATGACCAAAAACAAAAGCTGATACGTTTACCAAACTGCTCTCAATCATTTACTTTAAGAATTTGTTCAAGTTAAGGCAACACCAATATATAAACATACACATCAATCTTCACTACCATCAGAGGTCTAGCAACATATGTACATCTACCACGATATTACTCTCCTGATTTCTTCTTCTTTTTCTTCTTACCTTCACTAACATCCTCCATTTCAACATCTTTGCTCTTCTTCTTCTTCTTCTTCTTCATCTCTGTGCCATCATCTGCATCAACACTGTTTTCTTTGCCATTATCATTGGGTTGTACCTCCTCTTCAAGTGATCGCTTTTTCTTCTTTTTCTCGGTTTTAGGTTCTGCAGCATCTCCATCTTCAACGGTATTTTTTTGATCATTTGCTGATGCTTCATCTTCTGCAGACTTGCTTTTGGATTTCTTTTTCTTTCTTTTCTTCAATGGTGGTTCAGAAGATTTGTCCACATCCATTTCTGTACCTGGGAATTCATTATTCATCAAACAATATGAAAAATCATCATTACAGAACACATATACCAAATCAAGAAGTTTAATGTCATCAAACAATATGAAAAACCTTATCGTTCTGCACTTTTGCAGTAACAGTAATTTGTTTGCAACACAAGTGTCAACTTTTTTCCCCCAGACTAACCTTGATTTGCAACAATTTCCATAGCAGCTTTCATCATGTCAATATTTTTACGAGGTGCAACGCCCTTATCGTAGAAGTCAAGGCGCTCTTCAACTTGTTCACGAAGTTTATCTCCAAAGGAAGTGGTGCTCTTCTCTGTGGTTATAAAAGTATATATAAATAGTTTTCCGTATTACATAAACAGAAAATGTTATGACCTTGGCCAACCATATCACACAGGAAACATAACTCCTGGAGAAAAAAAAGCCATAAACTTGCCTGAAAAGCAATCAATTCGAGAAGCAATGGAACACTTGTTAGCTAGATAACGAGCCATCCGACCTTTGTTTTTAGCAGATGCACGTCCAATAAAGGATGAATGGAAAATAAGACCATATTTTGGTGTGTTTCCTTTGGTTTTCAAAGCCCTGAAACAATAACAAGAAAGCAATAAACAATCAACAAATTATATAACCTGACCTCCAATCTAAGATGTCATCCACGTAACGGGTCAAAAAGGGACGTTCTTAAAAGAAAACTAATATGTTAATCATGATTACAGAATCAATAATAGTGCAATTAACTTCTAAACACTCAAGTTAACAAGATTTAGAAGTTTATATACATTAATAACAGACTTGGGGCAACTTTTAACCTGTTTGACCAGTTACTCTTTTAGCTAAATATTTTGATTTGAACTGTTTAAGATAAAGCACAACCAAAATCAACCCATTCATAAGAAGACATCTTAATATCATCATACACCAGAAATAGCAAATTGAATCTGCAGTTTGCTATAATAAAAGTAAAGATGTATCAAGAAAGTAAAAGAGACCTAAAAAGCGCCTTCTCAGCACCAAGGATTTGAAGGGTAGAAGAAGGGCACTTTGCAAGATTTGTAAGGCTACCGGCATGAGATATCAAACGGGCACCAACAACTTCACCGATCAATGCAGCCAAATTAGGTGCTATGTCATTCATCTTAGAAACAAGGTAATCATACAGGTTCTTCCTATATTCAGCAAGGTCCATCACCTTCTGTGCAAACATCTTTACATTGATCAAGTCAACCGGCGACAAATCCTGACCTAAATAATGGGAATGCTTTATAAAAATATATATGTTGCATGATGATAAAATGGGGGCATTTTAGGTAATGGGTAATGTCTTGGTACGATCAAAACGGGTTGCATCGAGTTTTGTTGACCCAAAAAGTCTTCCCAGCCAAAACCTTTACTGTTCATTTATCATTAGATATCATAATATATCAATAATAATATAACCTTCTGAATAGAAAAGTTAGTATTGTAAAATTTATGCATTTAAAATACAATGTAAGCGATTTTAAACCATTTGACACTATCAACCCATTTCTTTCGTATTAATTTTATCCACACAACCCATTTAACCCGTTAGAAAAGAAAAAAGGCCAAATAGTCCCATTCATAAGTAAATAGGTCGAAAAACCACCATTGAAAATGTTATTTCCTTTTTAACATAAAGATAGTAAATGTAAACATACCCATGGATGCTTTGGCAGCTTCTATTACTTCCTTTGCTTTATCTTCATCCCCAATTATATCTATTAGGCCTGATAATTTATCTTCAGATAACTCCGACTTGTCGTCAATATACTTTGCAACTTTAGCATATAAATAGTTGTCATTAACAATCTTTACCAGCTCTGGAAAATGCCAAGAGTACCATTCCCTGCCCATAAAAGGAATAAAACAATTAAGTGCCAGATTACCAAACACGATGACAATTCTACAATGTAACAAGAATTGAAACTGAGGGCAGCAAACAAACCTGACTCTCATGGAAAATGAATTGACATCCTTATCAAGAGTATCAAGAAGAAAGATCGCTTGAATGACCATATTATCAACACGATTGACATTAAATTTAACCTTTGCCCTACTGTAGCTGTGGCCCAGACCAAGTTGAGCTTTCTCCAAGTCACCAGGCTATACAGATGTACAAAAACATTCAACAAGTGCAGCTAGTACAAACTTGATAATATTTAAAAAAGAAAAAACAATCAACACAAATATAACCCAAACCTTGAGATTCTCGATACACCTATCGAAATGCATTCAACAAGTGCAGCTAGTACAAACTTGATAATATTTAAAAAAGAAAAAACAATCAACACAAATATAACCCAAACCTTGAGATTCTCGATAAACCTATCGAAATGCAAACGAATGCCACGAATGAGCTCAAGAACAAACTCGTTACTTTGACATGGAATTTTAGTATCTTCATATATATGAGATCCAATTTTTGGGTCCGCTACTCCTAAGCTAAACTTAGGCTTCTTACCTTCCTTAACTTTAGGAAGACTAAGCTCCAAAAAGTTCCTCAACTCATCAGTCATTTGCCCTATGAACAAAAATCCATACACTTAACAAACAAACCAAAACAAAGTAGTAACTTATTATAAATATGTATAGACCAGCAGTAGCTAATAAAATAATTAATCTTCATAACTCCACATGTTATCCAGTCTACAAAATTAGACAATAAATTCTACAGCTGATGACCAGTAGCATATACAAACTCGGAAAATAACAGACCATTTATTTTACATTCTTAAACCCTAATAAACCAAAAATGCACCATCTCATATGATAGAAAACACAAATACATGTACAGGTATACCTTCAGATACGGCATTGCATTGATTAAGAGCATCAAGAGCTGATTCAAAAGGATTAAAGGCTACAAGTTTTACAACTTTACCAAAGCGATTAAGATCGATTACAGAAGTACGAACAGCTTCTGTGTTTTGACCGATTTCATCGATGCCGTAAGCTAGAAACAGTCCATATCCAGAAGCGGATTCGTATAGAAGGTATAACGCCATTGGAGACCAACAGTTCGTAGCTCAGTAGCACCAATTTTGCACCTTGTGAAATTAGGATTTAGAGTTTTCGTTACTCCAGTCCAGGTTTATTAAAATGAAATAAAATAATGACTTTACAAAAGTTGTCCTTGTAATATTCCAACATTCACTTTTTACACGGAAGTTTTAATTGTTGGTTCATACATTAATTGATTGACGTGGCTAAAGTATCTTTGACACATTCATAGTTACATTCGACTTCAAGGTGTTAAAAAATAAATGAAAATGGGATCACGTTTGTTCCACTTAATACCCTGTTCCAACATAATTGGGTTATGTTATTGTTATTGTTATGTTTTGGTCCACTTAATCACAAAATAAAACCCATGACTAAATGTATTTGCAACGTAACGAGATTTGTAACAAAAAAAGTAGATGGTCAAATGGAAAAAATGTGAACAAGCGTTAGATTCATTGTTCCATTAGAAACGATATAACGGATCACCTTCAAAAATATTTAACTGCTTAAGAGGTATTAGGCAAGGAGATCATTTATCCTCTTTCATTTTCATCCTTGCAATTCAGGCACTTAATTGTATTTTTGAAAAGGCCAAGAATCTGGGCATTCTTAGGGGTATTCGTCTACCTAATCAAGGGCCTATTCTCTCTCATTTCATGTTTGCTGATGATTTAATTATTCTAGGGGAATGATCCACCATGAATGTATTGAATATAATGAGAATCATGAGGTGTTTCTAATTGGTATCAATGATGGAAATGAATATATCCAAAAGCAACATTTTTGGGTTAAATGTGGATCATGATACGATTACCTCGATTACTAGGCAGATTGGGTGTAAAATGGGACAACTACTTTTTGAATACCTTGGGCAAAAAATAGGGGCAAACATGAAACATTGCAAGAATTGGTCAGAAGTAATCGATACTTTCAAGAGTAGGTTGTCATCATGAAAAGCAAAAAGATTATCTCTCACTGGGAGAGTAGTACTTATAAAATCAGTCATCAATAGTCTGCCAGTGTATTACTTTTTTATGTACAATCCATCAAAAGTCATTGAAATTCTAGAAAGGATCAGGAGGAAATTCTTATGGGGAGGATTAGATAGATGATACAAAATAAATCGGGTGTGTTGGGAAAGAGTAATAGCACCAAAGGATGAAGGCGAACTTGGTATTGGATCACTTAAACACACCAATATCAGTCTACTACTAAAATGGTGGCGACGATTCCATTAGGAGACAAATTCAGTTTGGAGGCAAGCAATAAGATCTATCCATGCAAATAAGGATAATTCATCACTGATTCCATTCAAGAGAGGACACTCGATCCCATCGGTGAATATTGGTAAAGCTCAAACGGAACTCTTGGCATATAATCTGAATGTATCACAGCTTATAACTTCGGAAAATGGAGCTTGGATTTGGAAAGAGGATACGTCTGGCAAGTTTTCTGTTGCATCGGCTAGACACACCATCATAAACTCTTACACACGGGTTAAAGAGTTTAGTTTTAAATTGAATAAATTGGTTCCGGGCAAAGTTAATTTATTTGCTTGGCGGGTGGAAATGGATCGCATCCCTACAAAACTAGCTTTGCTAAAAAGAAATACCTAGGTGCAATACTCTCTCTGTCCTTAATGCAATCAGTTTGAAGAAATGATAGAACATATTTTAATATCTTTTGAATTTGCTGACTTGTTAGGGTGTTTCATAAGCTCTTCGTGTAAAATTACTCCCATTTATACGTAATCTGTCCGGGAACTTTTATGTTTTCTGGACAAGGATCAAGGCAAGAACAACATAATCATTCAAGCAATAATATTTGCGTCATGTTGGTGTTTATGGAAAGCAAGGAATGAAGCTTGTTTCAATGGTGTTTCTCCCTCCTGATCTCGACTAAATGACGATGTACAAAGTCTTAATTATCTTTGGGTCAAGAATAGAGCATGCTGGAAAGATGGGTCATGGAAGAAATGGTACGAGTTCAAGTTATAATCATATGAAATTCGCAAAAGAGATGCAAGGTGGATAGGTTTCGGAATGAAGCTACGAATCTCTCCCATGGGTATCTATAATATGTAAAGTTCAAAGATATGTGCGATTTATTGAAGTCTGTACTGGGGGTTATTAAAGGTCCGGAACTACTTGGGCTTCTATCAAAAACGATATAAGGTGAAAACCGATATTTCGGCCCTTATATTCGGTGATTTTTTTTCCAGAATTTTTCAGGTTTTTTCCATCACTTTTAGTGCCCTAGAAGTTAAGATCCGGATAATTGGTGTTTAAACAATAAGGGGTGTAACCTCTATTGGCTATCTTGCTAGTGGTTGGTTTTATATAATACAATTATGCTGTTAAAAAAATGACATTAATGATTACCAATTACATTAATAATTACTTTTTTTCCGAGACATCAATTAAAATTAACTGTATCTTTCTATGTATTTACTTCTACAAAATCAATTAATCATAATAGTTTCATTAATTTAAGTTTTTAACTTAAAAACTTAAGTGTATAAATAAATATTTTTTAACTTATATACAATGTTTAAATATTATCGTATACAAATGAGTATTATTAATTTAACTTTTTAACTTAAAAACTCAAGTGTATAAATAAATATTTTTTTAACTTATATACAATGTTTAAATATTATCGTATACAAATTAACGATCCATATGTATACAGCTGGTTAATAAAATAGTCGACACCTACACAATTGATTATCCCATCTTCAAAATTAATAATTCTTGCTAGAGAATTTAACTGAATTGACAATGATCATGCAACTTGACATCATTACAGAAACGGAATGCAATACAGCATAACATAACTATTTTACATATTTGCTAAAAACAGAAATGACATTAGCAACAAAAAAACTAAGAGCAGAAATGCATATTTATTCAACGTCAAAAATCCCATAAAAATTCCATAAATTCATAGAATAATCAGGAGCAGCAACCCGAATCAATTACGGTATTCATTTTCATTTTTTACCCTGCTCCTTTTCAAGCATGGCTCTAACCCTCATTGGGAGCCCATACAACCTAATAAACCCAGCAGCATCAGCCTGATCATATATTTGCCCACTTTCGAAGGACGAAATATCCTCCCTGTACAAACTATACGGGCTCTTCCGGCTAGCCACAATCACTGAACCTTTGTACAACTTGAGCATCACTGAGCCCGTGGTTGTTTTAGTGATGTTCTCCATAAACGCATCCATGGACTCGCGAAGCGGATCGAACCATCGACCTGCATAGACTAACTCAGCATACTTGAGGGCCATAGTGTCTTTGAATTGGATGGCTTCTCTATCGAGTGTGAGAGACTCGAGCTCACGACATGCAGCGGCTAGGATGGTCCCACCGGGTGTCTCGTAGACCCCACGGCTTTTCATTCCAACTAGACGATTTTCAACCATGTCGATGCGACCGATACCGTGACGACCACCAATGTCGTTAAGCTCAGATAGAAGAGTTGCAGGGGAGAGTTCTTTTCCGTTGATGGAAACAGGGATCCCGGAGACTATACCTATTTCAAGGTACCTAATGTAATAGTATTAGAAAGAAATGAGACAGGTATCCGACAATGCATCATGGTTGATGTCGGGCAACGGTTTAGGTAAAAGTGGGTAACTTGTGGTAAAACATTTTATGTTTAATTTTTTCTTTAAACATAATTGCTGTTGAGTATGATAATAGAAAAATTACCATGATTTTCACTCCGTATAATGAACATATTATCAAAATTAAATAGTTGCAATTGTTACTATTTTTTGAATTTAATGAATCGTGTCAATACGTTTAAAATGTCACCAACAAACAAATAATATTAAAAAAAGTAAACTAAAATTTAGAATTTTTACAAGAACATTTGGATATGTTATTTATAATGTTTCAAAATAAATTAATTATATATCTTAACTGCTAAGAAAAAAAGATTGCACTTATTATTTGGATATGTTATTCACTATTGTTGGATAAAAGCTTTTGAATCATCATTGCATTTGCAATGAAGCTAAGCGGAATGATAATGTGACAAAAGCAGAATAAAAAAAATAAAAATTAGAGTTGCATTGGAAACATGATGCAAGGAGCACTTACTCTGGTTTATTAGGTGCGTCTTCGGGGTCAACGGACATCATGTACATATCCTTCTTGGGCTCATTTGCAGGGTCTTCCAAGATATCCCCCTTCAATTACACACCAATAAAGATGAACAAAATCATTTTGCTTTCTACATATAACTGAATAAGCAACTATGGCAATTTTGACCCATTTACTTATAAAAGAACCGATTTAGTTCACGTTTTATCTCCAACGAGTCAAATGGGAAGACTGAACATACATAATAAAGTAATCAAGTGAAACAGGTGAATTGTCCACAGCGTATTGTCAAAATGTCAATGCATATAAACTACTATATTGGTAGATTCAAAAATTCATATTATTATTGTGATAACTTATTATTAAATCATATTTAACACGAGCTAGTATACAAATGGTATTTAAAAAATTTGAATAGAAGTGGTTCCGTGTACCAGAAACTAT
Source organism: Pseudognaphalium luteoalbum (assembly GCA_963422505.1). Classification (NCBI taxonomy): domain Eukaryota; kingdom Viridiplantae; phylum Streptophyta; class Magnoliopsida; order Asterales; family Asteraceae; genus Pseudognaphalium; species Pseudognaphalium luteoalbum. The sequence goes on along the minus strand of OY730193.1, from coordinate 5,610,176 downwards.
ATTTTTTTTAACTAGTATACAATTGGAATCTGCAGTAACGGAAAATAATATACCTCGTGACTGAGGTGCCATAAGTTCCTGTCTCTGCTGTAGATGGATTTCTTTGTCACTGGGACAGGCACATTGTGTTTCTTGGCGTATTCAATAGCATCTTCCCTCCCTGTTATATCCCATTCCCTCCAAGGAGCCACCACTTGGAGATCAGGATTAAGAGAAAAGAACGTGAGCTCAAAACGTACCTGTACTTTGAAAATAAAGCACACAAAAAGTCCCAAATTAATCACATCTCTGTTGTATAGATCTAGCAGAAAAATATGGTATTGAAAAAAATAATAATAATCGAAGAAGAAGAATTTTGAAGCATGCCTGATCATTTCCCTTTCCTGTGCATCCATGGGCAACAGCATCTGCTCCAACTTCTTTTGCCACATCCACCATTGCCTATTACCATGCGCATAACAGGTGATTAGTATGATAAGTGGCAAAATGGTCGAAATTGGTAGGGTTCAACCTGACAGCACTTTCTATTCATTTTTAAAAAATTCAAATTTATATATGAACTTCACCTTTGCAATAACGGGTCTGGCCATTGAGGTTCCCAACAAGTACTTTCTCTCGTACACTGCCCCAGCTCTCAAACAAGGGTATACATAATCCTTCACAAATTCTTCTGTCAAATCTTTCACCACCAATTGGCAGGCACCACTTGCCTTAGCCTTTGCTTCCAGACCTTCCAATTCAGAGATACCCTAAAAACAAATGGTATAAAAAGTTAGTTACAGGAGCCAAGCCCATATATGGAACCATAAACGACAGAGTACAGACACAGGTTAAGTGCACCCCGTCAAGTAAAAGTGACAGAATGAACAGGTCATCAAAGCAGAAGTTATTTGTTAGCATTGAGTATAATGAGTAAGGGTTCCACAAAAGCGGCCTTTTAGTGATTACATCATTTTGCATAAAGTAATATGCCATTTTCTAAATTTATTAAGGGTTGCTGAGCTAGTACTGTATTCTTTAGGGGTTCACTTGCATATATGGTTAACTCAGTTATATAATTAGGTTCCATTAGGGGTGTTCATGGTCCGGTTTGGCCGGTTTGAGCATAAATTTTAGACCAAACCGATAACTACGGTTTGACATTTTCTTAAACCAAACCACCCAATTTAATATGTCAAACCAAACCAACCAAAGCAATTGAAACCGGTTTGGTTCGGCCGTTCCATCATTTTCTAGTGAACCAATACACTGAAAATCCTTTATAAATCTACAAACAACTCTCTAGTTCTCTTTACACTAACCAGTATTCTTGCAAAAACGGTAACAGAACTCTGGTTTGTCAGCAAGTACGATCATTAAAAATGTACACGCAACAATAACTATCATACATACAACTTTCTGGCTAAAATTTACTGGTTATTTCAGGATGTAGAGAACTTACTTGACCAACATCTGCAGTAAAGCAGACAACCTCACAGCCATAATTCTCCCTGCAACATCAAAGACTAAGTTACTACCCTCGGATACAGTAAAAGGAACATTAACATAAGCATAAACATATACATTTAAAATACAGTAATAATTAACTGATTAAGATGATAAATCGGAGTAGTACCTTAGCCAAGGAACAATTACTGAGGTATCCAGGCCACCACTATACGCTAGAACAACTTTGTTCAATTTTCCACGAAGACCCTTTCCAGCGGTAGCAATTGATGAATCGATTTCCTTATCGGCCATGACTGCTTGAATTCCTGTTCATCAAGCAAGCACATTCCATATATCAGTTACCAAAATTTATATAATCTACTGTTCCTTTGATTGCTGTGTATGTAAAGTAACCAACGTTATACTTTTTTAAATACATATAAAATCCCTATTTTTTCCCACATAGATACCACTTATCAACAAAAGTATAACCAAGCATATACTAAGAGATTGTTAAATAATGAATAGATAAATAAGTAAAAGCCAAAAATTAAACCTTTACTTTTACATCGTTGAGAAAGATTTTGAGTGAGGCTCTGATGATGCACAAATGCAACTCCGCGAAAGTCACTTGCTTTAGCTCCTAATTTACATTCTATCATAAATAACAGCGGCAATAATTAAAATGCACATATTTTTACATAAAAAAAATACAGTATGAAGGTACAAAATATGTGTGTGTACGCAGATAGATTACCTAGATTTGGGGATGGAATTAGGGGTTTTGTTGAAGACGTGGTTAGATGCATGTGAGCCATTTGAGTGTTAATGGCGGCTGCCGTGTTTAATCTGGATTTCTACTTCAAGCGCACTCTCAGAGTTTATTGTACAGTTGGCGTTGAAGGTGATGACTAATTTAGGGTTTTTAAGACAAATATAGGAGGGTTTTAATTTTAATAGGAAGATGAAAGCGTATTTATTGGAGTAAGTAATTCGCAATGAAATTAAAATTTCACCCTTTCTTTCCTTCTCTTTTTTAGATTTAGATGAAATAAAAAGTATTATCTTATATACATACTCAAGTTAAATTAAATTATAATAATATACATATTCTCCTAAACATGTTAGAAAAGTATAATATAGAATGAATTGTGTTTTGGATAAATATGATATTATTCACCTTAAGTTGAGTTGAGTGTTGTTATTTATTTCCTCTTGATCTATCATTTCAAAATGTATTTGATCTAATACAAGGGATATGTTGAATCTTATTATCATTTGCAACTCTAAATTAACGGGACTTCATATATAATTTTCAAATAGAAAACACGTTTTGTTTAATGGAGTGATAAGAGCATGTGGAGTTGACGGCCATCGGAAAAGTAGAACCATCTGATTTGATTCGTTCTCGGAAAAGGTGTTTTATATCAAGAACACCGTCCGACGACATTCTCCCACTCCATAAGAGCGTTATGTTATTAATTATATTATTTTCCTTTTTCCCCATATATATATTAATTTCGAAAATCTTAAAAAAAAATTGAGAACACTTTAAAACTTAAACTCAATATTCTCCACTCATCCACTTTTTTAACCAGACGTTCTCCCATTAACATTGTATTTCACAAAATAACTGTAAATAGAGTGTCATCACTCATTGTGTAACTATAAAGAATGTGCTTAGTGCTTACAATCTTATTTGGGTAATACATAACGGGTAATACATAAAGGAGTACTAAAAGAAAACATGCGCAATGGGGCGAGCAATAATCTATATTTCGGTGACATATTATAAGTTCATTTATCACTTATGTTTGTATATACACGTACAAAGTTCGCTAAATATTAGTTTTAAAATTTAAAGGAAAATGAAGCATGCTGAATTATAAAAATGAAAAATTGTAACTTGAGAGTTAATTGGCATGAAGATATAATAAAAGAGAAAAATGAAGACATTTTTAAGAAATTGTAAGTCAAATTGTTAGAGTTGTAGCATGGTATATATACAATATAAGTTAACAGTCTTTAGTATAAACGATTAAACTGTTTATTGGGTATAAATTAAATATATATTCGGTAAATTATAATTTGAGGATAATGATCAAACGACTTCTTTTATTCTTTTATATAAAGTTGAAAGGTTCTTTGGTAATAAAACTTAAAAATTTGTAGAAATATTTTTGACATTACTGATTTGTATCAAGATGATTATAATTGACAACTTAATATCGATTACAATATGTCACTAAAGTTAGATATGCACTAAAAGAAATCAAATTATTATGGTGTTGCATATTTTGTAGTATATCGTAATTGATTATGATGCATTAACTTATATTATTAATTGCATTAATAAAGTTGAATTAAATACTAGAATGGTAGAATAGTTAATTGTTATAAGGTTATTCCCAACCCATAACTCAACTGACTGAAACTGACAGAGCCACGTCAGCGTCACGTCAGCTTTTTCAGAAAACTGACTGAAACTGACAGACTCTTCCCATCCCTGATCTATCACTTCATTTTTCTAGGGCCCGGTTGGGATATTTTAATCAAATAAAATACAAAACTATTTAAATTAAACACAATATTTTAAATTAAACACACTAATTTAAATAAAAACAATCCGTTAAAAATAAAAATTACAACAATTCCTAAAAATAAAAATTACCACAATTCCTAAAAATAAAAATTACAATAAATCCTAAAAATTTAAAAGTACGACAATTTACTAGAATTATAGATAATTTAATTGGAGCTCGACTCGTCGGTTTCGTTCGCGTTTTCTTGCTTGTCTTCGTCCGATTCGTTGTTGCCATATTTGTCTTGGTAAAGTGTCACGACTTCTTTCCTCGCGTTTTTAAGCATTTTAATTTCTTTTTTAGACGCTTTCTTCGGAAGTTTTTTACACAAAAAACTTAAAGCTTTGTAGGCTGTAACACTCACTTTTGTGACCTGAGGGTAATTAGGTAATTTTCTTTACTTATATATTATTATTTGTTATATTTATATATTGTGTTTTATATGTTTTGGATTATAACTTAGAAAGTTCGGTTAAAAGATTAATTGTGACTAGTAAAATATTAACCGTTTTAAATAGTTATAGTTCACTAGTAAAATAAAATATTTTTCTTGCAAATGATATTTAGGTTCCAGACAACAGAGTTAGAACAAGTATAATAATTATACTGTGATATAGAAATGAAGTTGGGTATAACCCGACCTTTATCTTCTTCCCTGTGATTTTCCTTTCCTTTTGCAAACTATGAAGTATGATATGAAATTAACATTCAAACCAAGCTAGAAATTTCTTAACAATCATAAGCTGTGATTTTGGAACTTATATCAGACTTTATCATCATCTTCTTCCCTCAAATTTGTAAGTGTTTGATGTTTTATTTATATATATAAGTTTGATTGAAGTCAAGTTAGGTTAATGTGTAAATTGTTATAGAATTAGTGTTTGAAGTTGATGTTAATGCTTGTTTGGTGTTAAATGATGTATATATGACTATAACATAGTTAAAATTTTGAGTTTCAAGCTGTGCTAATGAAAAATTCGAGTTAGGGTTTGTGCAGGAAATAGAAATAGGTCGTGCAGGTTATGTGTTTAGGTGCCATAGCCGATCGGCTATACTGTCTGAGCCGATCGGGTATGTACATGTTAGCCGATCGGTTAAAATTAGATGAACGACTAGATTAGTGCAAATTGATGACAGAACTTTGCCTTTAAATGAATGTTTTGAAAATTAGTTATACTAGCCGATCGGGTCAATGTGAGCCGATCGGGTGAAGCCTTGTAGCCGATCGGCTAAGGCAATGTGAGCCGATCGGGTATGGAACTAAAACAGTGATAAAACCAGTGTACATATTGTTGTGCTTTTGTGTGTATGAATAAGTATATATGTACTTGTATTAAGTAAGTTGAATAAGTTAAATTGAGTTATTAATTAAAGTGTTTGTTGTATTGACAGATAACTCGAAGACTCAGTGATTTAGTCAGCTGAGTAAGTGGAGCAAAGTTGACAGGTGAATAGACTTGGAACTTCGGTTCGAGTTAGTTGTAACATATTGGTTACAACGAAATAAACATAGTGATTATTGATTGTTGTTAATATATATATATATATATATATAATATTTGTGATGTATTGTTTAGATGAATTGGAGGTCAACTACTGATGGACTGATTGTTACAGGTTAGTCAATGTGAGATTTGTGATCATGTGTTGAGAATGGAACACATATTGACTAAAGGTAGCAATCAGTCATCGGTATATCACTGTATTGGCCTGCAGTGATTGTAAGTGTCGCTTGGTGGGCCACCGCGGACTGAGGGCGCCACAAGGACCACCGATCCTCTTGATGATGTTGTGTCTATGTGTTATTTGTTGTTAATTAATATCGTTGAGCTAAGTCAACTGTTAGTAACAGGTTTATTCACTTAGCTTCGTGCTAATCCCGTTAATTTCTCCTTGCAGGTTTTGAGATGATTTGGGGTCGGGCAAGGAATGACTGAAGAATGTTTGACCCTAGTTATACTCTGATGTTCTTCAAACCTTAATATATGTTTTGATATATATATAATGCTTAGAATACAATTAATGGTTTGTAAACGTTAATAACCAGTACATATAACTCATGTAAATTTTGTAGATGATGTCATGTTATCTATGTTTATAATGTAATTAGGATTTTGCTTCCGCGATTTTAAAAAATAAAAATAAAATAAAAATAAATATATGAATGAAATAGTGGTGTGTTATATAGGCGGTTTTTTTCATCGCAAGTTCCTTAATCATTTTGATTGCTTCTTGTTGCGCGAGAGCGGTTTGCTTGACTGCTTCAAGTGCATCCAGTTTTTCAGATTGAACACTTCGTGAAGACGATCCGGCGGAGCTTGATGCCGTACTTTTTGCCGCCTTTCGGCCCGGAGGACGGCGGATGTAGTCATTTTGGAACAACCGTTTCATGTTCGCATCAAGAGTTGTTGCAGTCGGTTGTTCATCCGCGTCCAGATCGGTGACAAATGGTTGGAAAGAATCTTCGTTGGCCATTACGCCCGGCTCAGTAAAGAATTTTGGGTTATGTTTAAGAACATTCCAAGATGACTCGTAAATGAAGGCACGCCCAACTTGTTGTCGGAATGCATTTCGGGTGGCAATCATAACGTCGTTTTCGTCGGCACCGCTTTGTGGGCGAATTTCTTTGTAGTGTTTGTAGAGAGCTTGGAATGTTTTTGAGTCGTGAGAAATCTTGTTCCATTTGCCAGAAAGTTGATTAAGGTTACGGGTTGTTGAGACACAAGAATTGTAACCTTGCATTACTTTAGCCCAAAAAGACTCGTTTGCTTGATTTTTTCCTTGGACACCGTTTTCGGAACAATGTATCCACCGCTCCGCTAAAATCCTAGCCTCCTCGTCCGTCCAACGTGTTTGAGCCCGTTTAGCCCTTTCACCCTTTTGAACTCGTTTACCACTTTTCTTGTTGGTTCGGGTTTCAGGTTCGGATTCGGGTTCGGGTTCCGGTTCCAAAACACACAATGGTCACCACAGTGGTACCAAAACACACAATGGTCACCACAACAAATGAATTTCACCGTACCACAAACTTTGGAAGAAAGCTCCGTCGAGGCAAACCCGGAACCGGAACCGGAACCCGAACCCGAACCCGAAACCCGAACCAACAAGAAAAGGGGTAAACGAGTTAAAAAGGGTGAAAGGGCTAAACGGGCTCAAACACGTTAGACGGACGAGGAGATTAGGATTTTAGCGGAGCGGTGGATACATTGTTCCGAAAATGGTGTCCAAGGAAAAAAATCAATCAAACGAGTTCTTTTGGGCTAAAGTGATGCAAGGTTACAATTCTTTTGTCTCAACAACCCGTAACCTTAATCAACTTTTTGGCAAATGGAACACGATTTCTCACGACTCAAAAACATTCCAAGCTCTCTACAAACACTACAAAGAAATTCGCCCACAAAGCGGTACCGACGAAAACGACGTTATGATTGCCACCCGAAATGCATTCCGGCAACAAGTTGGGCGTGCCTTCATTTACGAGTCATCTTGGAATGTTCTTAAACATAACCCAAAATTCTTTACTGAGCCGGGCGTAATGGCCAACGAAGATTCTTTCCAACCATTTGTCACCGATCTGGACGCGGATGAACAACCGACTGCAACGGCTCTTGATGCGAACATGAAACGGTTGTTCCAAAATGACTACATCCGCCGTCCTCCGGGCCGAAAGGCGGCAAAAAGTACGGCATCAAGCTCCGCCGGATCGTCTTCACGAAGTGTTCAATCTGAAAAACTGGATGCACTTGAAGCAGTCAAGCAAACCGCTCTCGCGCAACAAGAAGCAATCAAAATGATTAAGGAAAATGCGATGAAAAAAGCCGCCTACAAAGCTTTGAGTTTTTTGTGTAAAAAACTTCCGAAGAAAGCGTCTAAAAAAGAAATTAAAATGCTTAAAAACGCGAGGAAAGAAGTCGTGACACTTTACCAAGACAAATATGCCAACAACGAATCGGACGAAGACGAGCAAGAAAACGCGAACGAAACCGACGAGTCGAGCTCCGATTAGATTATCTATAATTCTAGTAGTTTTTAAATTATCGTAGTTTTAAATTTTTAGGTTTTCTTGTAATTTTTATTTTTAGGAATTGTGGTAATTTTTATTTTTAGGAATTGTTATAATTTTTATTTTTAATGGAATGTTTTTATTTAAATTAGTGTGTTTAATTTAAAATATTGTGTTTAATTTAAATAATTTTGTATTTTATTTGATTAAAAAATCCCAACCGGGCCCCAGAAAAATGAAGTGATGGATCAGGGATGGGAGGGGTCTGTCAGTTTCAGTCAGTTTTCTGAAAAAGCTGACGTGACTCTGTCAGTTTCAGTCAGTTGAGTTATGGACTGGATATGACCTTAGTTCTCCTTTTAAGAGTATTACCCAAACATTTAATTATATAGTATAGATCTATTAATTGCATTAATAAAGTGTATTCCATGTTTTAAAGGTTAGAGGAGTTTATTATAATATAGTACAAATATTATTGCATGTTTTAAATTCGTATTAACAACCCTTAAAATTGTCGTTATCATTTTCCATATATTATACGGAGTATTTTGATTATAATATATAGTAAAGTAGTAGAGGGCAAAATAGTCAATTACTAATTACTCAATTTTAAAACTTTTATCCAACTACATTATACACAGTTGTATAATTATATTGGTCAATTATTGTTAAATGATATTTTCCAAATAAAGTTATAATTCAAGTATGTACGGAATATTTATGCATGCATAAGCAGACGAGCTTTAAAGAACAGGAAAAATGCAATTCAGAAAATATACACAACCTTGATGTATTATTATTTCTATCCCGATATCTGTTAAATAAATTAACCAAAAAAAAAAAGAAGAAGAAGAAGGGTCCTCAGTGTTACTAGAAGAGATGGGGGGAAAACAAAACAAAAGCTGAAGCAGCCCTAACCAAAGAGTTGGAAAGGCCTACCTGCTTTTATGCCAGCCATCTCACAAGACTACTACTTAAGATTTAAGAAGATACAATTTGTAGAAAAGATAAATTTAAGTTAAATAGAAAAATGCAAAAAAGAACCTATACTTCATTGTACAAACAATGATGGCTTTCCATCGATTTCGATTTGATGCCATCATTTTCTTCCTGTTCTGAAGCACCCATCCTACATAAAGTAACTGAGAGCCTTCTTTCTTCTAGATCCTCCCTCTCCATAGAGTTCATTCCATTGCACAAGCTCGTTCATGTTTGCAGACTCCGAGGACACGCTGGCACAAACCTATAGAAAAAAGATTGTTGTTTTACTTGTGGCAGAACGTAC